>ML675626.1:30908966-30927355 GCA_007922155.1 Mesoclemmys tuberculata | reverse complement strand
CGGGGCGCCTCTGGGCCTGCAGCGCCGTGCGCCGCCGAGCTGGCCGGCCGTGCCGTGGGGAGCCCGCTCTGCAGCCCCGCGGCTCTGTGGCCCGGCTGGGGGCCGCGGGCGGAGAGCCCCTTGGGGCGTTGTACTGGGCCCCGCGTGCGCTGGGTTGAGCTGGCCCGTGCGGGGGCGGTATCGCCCCTCCGCCCATCGCTCCCTCTCCCACGGGGGCTCAGCCCCACCGAGCGTGGAGGGGCGGGGGTGAGCCGTGCCGCGGATCGGGACCGGCCCCCAGCCGCGCTTGGCTCCCCCTCCCCCAGGCAAGCCCTGCTGGGGCAGTGCAGTGCGGGCCCCTTCCCAGGGAGACCGGCTCAGGCCGGGTTCTCGGGGTGCTGAGCACCTGCTGCTCCCCTTGACTTGCCCTAGCGCGAGGCGGCACCTCCTACGGCTGGCAGCCCCTCTGAGGGCCTGGCCTGAGCGCCCTGGGGACTGAGCCAGAGGGGCAGCCAGGGGGGCTGGGTTTGGGCTGGGCCCCTCAGTCCAATATTAGAGCAGGAGGAGCTGGGCACTGGCCATAGCTGGGTTCATAGCTGGGGCGCGCCCGCTGGGGACATTCCTTGTGGGTCACTAGATCATTGCCAGCTCTCCCTGCCCCGCCCGCCCCAGCTTCTGCTCCAGACTGGTCTGCAGTCTGTTAACTTTCCCATGTGCTCTCTGCCCTGCTCTCCCCTCTCCCCAACCACTTGTTGCTTTTTCCCCTCCCTCAAAAACCCTCAGGGGCTGTCATTGAGGTAGGCAGGTGGAGAGCTGCTTTATTCTTTGGGGAGGGGGCACTGTGCCTAGGACACAGCAGCATTTGGGTTTTCTTTGTAAGACTTGTCTAGCCTCTCACAGTCCCTAGAATCGCAGAACTGCTCTCTGGCCATGCAGCCTGCTGCCGCGGTTGGTTTTTTGTGCTAATAATTGATCAGTCTGTTGCTTGACTTGAGTGGGGGTTTTGCATCTGGAAGAAGTGCTGAACAGGGCCGCCTGGGGGTAACTCTTACTGCTTGCTGTTGGAGGATAAGGAAAGTCCTATTGTGCTTGTGTCTCTTTCCAGCTGTGACCTACATGAGCAATAACCCAACTGCCTGATTGCTTCAGTCTGTAGGAACGATCCCAGCCCTGGCCATGTGGGGGGGCTGGGGCCACAGCCAACCAGAAAACTTGACTTTGCCAGCGAAGTTTAGAAACTATTGCTAAGGTGAAGGGACCGTCACCACTTTTATGGTCTGTTAACGAATAGGATTGCATTGAAGGTAACCATGTGTTGACCTCTCGACTGCCTCTGTCCTCTCAGTCCTACTAGCCATAATTCGCTCCATAACTGTCGTGAAATCAGCTTTTACTACTGGTTCCACAAAAGGCCCAATATCTCACATACTCGGTCTGTTTTCTGAAATCAAATAAGTATAAAAATATCTGAGATCTCTAATAAATCTTCAAGGATAGTCCCTGCATCTCCAGGAAGACAGGGAGGGAGAGGGGGTGAGATTTCAGTTTAAATCAAGGGCTTTCTTGTAAAATGCTGTGGCACAAAGATCCGAAGCAGCTGCTGTGTGTCTTCTCCAAAGGCCCCCACAGACCCCTGCAGTTCAGCTAGATGGTCCCCATGCCAGCGGCGTCCTGTACCTGCTACACAGTGAGTTGCTTTCTTTGTCGTTTGCAGAGTAACTGGGGGGCAGTGCAGGGGGTCACTGAGGTGAGGTGGTTTTACATAAACCCCTGCAATCTTTTCTCTGGCTCTCATGTCAGTGGGCTGTGTGAGGGCGAAGGCTTTGCTGTGATCTCCGTATCTGCTAATGAACTGTGCAGAAGGAAAGTGCTCCCTGCACTACTCGTCTCCAGGAGCGAGGCGGCTGAAAGCAGCCTTTGCAGCACCTCTGTGGGTGTGCAGCCTGCTCCATTCCCCCACACCCGTCCCACCAGTAAGCCACTAATGGAGAGAAGCATCCTTGAGATATCGGACATGGATCAGGTGTCGAATGGGGACAGGGAGTTATTGGTATTCTTCCAAGTTCCCCCATTTGTGGTGCCGGAATGAGATGCCTATCTTAGTCGATTGTGTGACATTTAAAGTAGGATCACGTGGGCTCTGCTGGGCTCCTTGGCGGGGAGAGGAGATAAGTGATGCTGTTTGCCAAATGCCTCTTGCTTATGGTGCAAAAACAAGCTGTCACCCACAATCCTTTGTGTAGATAGAGCTTCATAATAGGATCCTCTCCTTCCTTACGTATTTGGAACAGCCGTGCAATGATTCATTGGTATGCTGGGCACCTGACTTAATGCCCCAGTGAGGTGAATGGGGCAGTTCACGCTCAGAGCTATTGTTCCAGACTCTGCAGATTCAGGCAGACATTGCTGCATGCTTGGGACATTGTTCATGCTTGGGCTATGTTCTGAAGGGTTTCTTCATAACCTTGAGGGTTGGAGATGTGGTCTTTTGAGAAAAAAGCTGAGATTCTGGAGCACAAGATGAGGGCTGTCACGCCCCTCCCATTTTGAGGCTAGAAGATCAGTTCCGGGGTGATAGACAGCGTACAGCTGGCTAGGAATTTGCTGATGTTGTTTTTCATTAGAAAATGCAGATTTGTTGAAAATGGGAATTTTTGTGGAGAACAGGCCAGTTTTAATGACATCTTTATAGGGCACGATTTGAGGTCCAGGATGGATTTTCTGGTCAAAATGAGAAGCACAGGAGACGCACACAATAGGTATTAGCTATTCTGGGATCTTGATTTCCTTTAGTGAAAACTTCAAAGAGTCTTTCTTTCGTCCTGATGCAGAACAGGATATTTTTTAAATAACAAAACTCTTCTCGAGATGGGAAAACAGTTCCCTGCTCAGCTCTAACACTGCCGGAAATGAATGATGCTCAGCAGCATAAGGAAAATGGGGCCAAGGTCAAGTAAGTGTGATCTTAGGATGTATCAGGTGAGGCATTTCCTATAATGATAGGGATGTATTAAAACACTGGTGAGACCTTATCTGTAATAGCATGTACAGTTCTGGTCACCCACATTCAGGACAGATGAATTGAGACTGGAGCAGGCTGCTAAGACAGGCTCGTCACTGTCCTGATCTTAACGAGTGGAGACTAAAAGAGCTTGGCTTGTTCGTCCTACCAAAACATGGGCTGGGAGGGGATCTGGTTGCTCTTGATAAACAGATGTGGGAGAAAACACCAGGGAGGGAGGATAGCAGTGGAAGCTAGAGGACAGCGTTGGCACAAGAACAAATGGATCTCAACTGGCCATGAATCTGTTTAGGCTGGAGATAAGAAGGTTCTAAGGTGTGAAGTTCTGGACCATCTCTCAGCAGGGACAAGGGGGCAAAGAACCTACCTAGTTTGAAGCTGGAGCTTGGTACGTTTATGACAGGGATTATAGGATGGGGTTGTCTGAAGTAGCTGGGGACTGGAGTCAGTGGCTCAGCAGGTCCCTTGCAGTCCTATGGTCCATGTTCCTCTCAGGTGTCTGCGTGGGTCTCCGTCTGTGTCTGCGTGAGGTGGGAACCTGTCCGAGTGACTCCCAAATCCCGGGTGATGGGGCCCTGGGAACACAGGGCTCCCTTCACAGTTCGTAGCTTTCTATCAAGCTGTGACGCAGATGGGCATAGACAGGAGGGAGGCCAGCAGGTGTCTGAACAGACTCTCCTACCAGCACCTACCTTCAGGGGTTCAGTGCTAGCCCTGCCCCATGCTGACAGCAGGATGCTGACCTGCCGAGGCTGTAACGCTGGGGAAAGTGGAGCATCCGCCACGAGCTATAAATAGAGCAGGAGCTGCCTTTGAATCTGTTAAATAGTCTCTTCTTCCTGGTCCCCACAGCGAATCCAAATCCCCCTCTCTCCCCACATCCCCTGCAACACTCCCTCCTCCCCACTGCTCCCTCGGGATTATTACTGCAGAGCTGCCCTGCGCTGCTGGGACTGTTGGGCTGGCCTCGTTACAAAACAGGGGCGCTCTAGAGGTGAGCGAGCCTGGCAGGGAGCAGGGGGCCAGGCTGGAGCTCTCTTCTTGCCCAGCCAGGGGTTCTTTTGTGCTTGCTCATGTATCCAAGCCCATTCTCTAGCCCAGAGCCTGGAGAGGGAAGAGGGGATCTCAGAGCAGCCATATTCACCCCCAAGCAAGTGCCGTTTGCTCCCTGCTCTCTAGGTCTGGCAGTGCACTTTCTCAAACCCGAAATTGTCCTTTTTAAAAAAAAAAAAAAAAAGGCAGGCATGTGAACCTGTGGCCTCGTGCAGTACCGGGAGGCTGTTATCCAAGGGGTGCCTAGAACATCGCCACGTGAGCTTCATGCCCTGGGAGTGGTGTGGTGGGGGTGGGATATGGGCCAGGTCCTTTCCCCTGCAGCTGAGCTCTGCCCTGCCTGGGGCAGCTCTGCATGGACAGGCTAGCGATCTCACTGAGCGTTTTCCAGTGGTTCTCAACATGCGGCTCGTGGGCTGCTTGGGGCCCAACCAGCGTAGAGCTGCGACCTATGTGACATCCTCCGGGCCATAGTGGTAGTCTTGGATGTGGCCCACAATGGTAGATAGGTTGAGGACCACTGCTTTATCCAAACGTGCCGTTCCAGGCAGGGTGTTGGCGGGACGGAGTTTCTGTTGCGTGGTGCCCCTGAGCTCCCAGGGCAGGGCTGCTGGGGGCGGATCCAAGGGGCTGGTTAACCTCGAGGCCATTTCTCCCAGTTTCAGGATTCTCCTTGGCACAATGAATAATTTCACATCATTCCAGCTGCTCTGGAGCTGCCAAACACCTGCTGAGAGCCTAGCCTCCCGCAGGGCTTTCCTGCGCTCCTCTCGCAGCGCCTGCTGGCCCAGAGCCCAGAGAAGGCTAGGCTGCAGGGAAATGGAAAACTCCTTTCCAATCCCTGAGGAGCAGCAGCTTTCCCGTCCTCTTGTAGCCGTGCTGGGACTCTGTGCCTTGGGCCCGAAGGCAGTGGGGGTGGAGCAGGAGGCTGCACACCAGGAACTGACTGTGCCGTTGCCTGCGGGCATGACGGGGGCAGGTCCCGTGGTCTGATTGCCGGAGGGGCTGAGCACCTGCCATTCCTAGTGCTGGGTGCGCAGCACCTCTGGAAACCAGACCCGTCCCTGTGCTGTGCCTCAGTTTCCTCAACTCTAAGATGGGGGTTTAAAGCCGTTTAGGGTTGGGGTGAAAGGGGCTGGGCCAGGGCAGCGCAGCAGCAGCTGCACTTGTAGAGTTCTAGGGCGACTGAAATCCGAGTGGTGAAAGTCCTGCTGTGGCCTCTGGCCCATCCCCTGCCAACCTGAGGTGTTATCCCAGCTGCCGTCTGAGCTGTTGGCTTTCTGCCACCTCCCGCGGCAGACAATGCTGGAGTCTGCGTCAGGGCGCGGGTCCGGGAGGTGCCAGGCAGAGCCAGGGGCCCAGGCTGCCCAGCTGTGACAGGCGAATGTAGAGGCTCGATTCCTCAGCAGAGCTTGCAGCTGCAGAGACGGAGGCTCCTGGCGCTATAGCTCTCGCTACCCCTGCCAGAGCAACTGCTGGGGTGAGACGTGCAGGCTAGAGAGCTCTGGAGGTGCCTGAGAGCTCCTGGTGTTGAGCTTGGCCCAGCAAGATGGAGACCGTTCTCGCACTGGCCCGTCAGGCACCCACACACCCCAGCCCAGTGCGTGCAGAGAAGTGGACAGGCCGTGGGTGTGGCCCGGAGCCCCTCACTGGGACTAGGCCAGGTGTGGGCTGAGCCACCAGGATGTCTGGCTTGCTGGTTCTTCCCTGCACCATGGGTGGGGCTGCAGGCCCAGGAGGGAATTGCTGAGCGGGGCTCCTGGAGGCAGGGCGGGCAGGCACCCTTCCCAGCAGGGCCTGCAGAGCCCTTCAGTTGGCTGCTTGCCAGGCACAAAAACAGCAAAGGAAGCCTCTGCCCCCGCGAGCTGTGCCACGCACTGATGTGCATCCCCCTCTGACAGGGCATCAGTGCCTTAGTAACTCTGGGAGGGTGTTCAGTGCCTGGTTTCAGTTCTTCATCCTCCCTGCAGGCCCTGCCCATCTCTGGTTCATCGCCCTCTGCCCACACCAATCAGTGACCCCCCCTTCGCGGCTCCCTTCCATTCGTTTATCCCCAGGCCACCTTCCGTGCTGCCCGTGGGCTGGATCCCCTACCTAGGCCTGGTCTGATGTGCCTCCCCCCTCCCTGCCTGGCCCATAGCGCCAGCCATGGCCTCCCTTCCTCACAGCCCCACTCCCCACACCAAGGAGTCGCACATTCATGCCACTGCACTCCAGCAGCACCATGGCACTGTCTGCTGACGCCAGTCACCTGGGAAATGCTCCTCAATACCTTGGCCGTGCAGCAAGCCCCTGGGGCAGAGGCTGGGCCAGAAGCTACAATTCTCCATGGATATGGTGAAATGCATTGGGATTAAAGGCCATGGTAATTGGCCTCTCCCACCTTTGGATACTGGCACTGGCTGGACTCCTTGGCTGTGAACCGACTGCTCTGTGACAGGGAGCGATACCGACTCCCGTTAATAATTGAGCACCACCATCTCTGAGAAAGGTGAGGGGCACTTGCTGAGCCAGGAGGTGCCAGCTATGTGCCCATGTGACAAAGGGGAATTGACCGTACAGGAAGCGTGGCTGAACTGCTGCCCAGAGGTCTGGGTTTGTGATCAGATCAATGCAGACATCTCGCCCGAACAGTAAAACTTCTAAATTAGCTCAGATAAAACAATTAAATGACACTTCCTGGTTTTATTAGATTTTTTTTTTTTTTTTGCAGTTTGTGTATGTGCCAAAACTTAAGTGCGGCGCTCACTAAAGCATAAAACGCTGAATTGATTTTACTCTCGCAAAGTGGAGCAATTAAGTGACTTGTTTGGTGAGCTCTGTAACCTCAGCAACATGATTACCTCCCCTTCCTCTGCCAATAGACCCAGGGAAGCTAATAGGAGATTTCATATTGACAGCTAGATTCCAGAGAAGTGCAGCGCTAATGTGATTAACCGGCACAGGCCAGCGTCCTTATTACCTTGGATAGTGTCACGCTCCTCACCTGGAGGCCGTGCTGCTCCAGCACTAAGGGGCTGGGGGTGGAGGAGAGTGTTGGAATGCCCCAACTACCAGCCTGTGGCCCCTCCGTGAGAAATAAATCCCCTCTTCTTGCAGCTGTGTGGGTGTGGCTCAGAGCATCTATGCTTGGGTGCCTTGGGAAGCCTCTGCAGACAGTTTTGACTGCAGGCAGTGTGGTGGGCCAGTGAATTGTCACAGCATGCAAAACAAAGGAGGCTGCCCAGCTTGCTGACATGCCCATAGTGCTACCACAGCTTTATCAGCCAGCCGAGTTCTCATCCAGTGCAGCTGAGCCACAGTGTCTTGTGCATCTACGCACAGCCAAGACTGCAGCTGGCTCCTCTGGGGCTTGGTCAGGAGCCTGGTGTTGCCTGTCCCTGCATGAGTTGCCCCGACTAGGTCTCAGCGAGGAGTCTCCTCCCCTGCTGCACCATTGGGAGCTGCAGTGAGCAGGTTTGGGCATTCGCCCTTGCTGTCTCCGCTGGAAGTTGGCCCCGCTGCCTGAGCCAGCAGGAGTTGGACTGTTCGGTGATGGCCAGAAGTTGCATCCTACTGGCCAAGTCATTGTAACGGGATGGAGGGACGCCGAGATCTGTGTCCCACAAGCTCAGCACCAGCTGCAGGAACCTGGTGTCCTGAGTGGACGTTTCTTCTTGACTCCACATACTAAGTGGTTGGTTTGTGCCCTGAAAAATGCAGGTTTATAGCCCTTATCTTTTTTAGTCTTGCCTAGTATAACTGTGGATGTTCCTGCTGTCCATATAAAACTCCAGTTGCGTTCTTTGAATCCTGCTAAGATCTTGGCCTGTTGATATCTTGGGGCAATGAGTTCCACAGACTGTGCCAAGGTTGAAAATGTATTTGTTTCTACCTGTTTTTTGTTGCCTTTCAATTTAATTGAATAACTTCCTTGTTCTTTTATTATGGGAAAGGTTAATAGGAGCATCTGATTTACCACTCTCTATTTTAGCACACAACTCTGTTCACAGCAAAGTAAATGATGTCAGATTTGCACGCACACCTTATGTATTTTATATATTTCTTAGCAGGTTTGTCTTCCTAGTAGTTTTCTAAGCATCTGTCCTAGGTTTCAGGCCCTCTCACATAAATGACTCCATGGGGTTTGAGGGAGGAGCAGATGGTTCTAATGAAAACAAGAACCAGACAAACTGAACCTTCCATGACATTCTTGAAGGGCGAGTTCTGTTTTTTCATTTCCATTCACCTCTGCCTGCCATGTTCGTTCTGAGGTGGAAGTATCAAAATCCAGTGCCATGGATTAGACTCGTGGTATTTTCCTTCCAGATGGCACCAGAAATCTTACTCAGCCAAACCAGCCAGTTCCGTGTTGCTGCCTGTTTCACAAAGGGCAGCCTTTTCTCTCTCTCAAATGAATACATGTATGGTCAAACTGACCCTGATCCAGATCTACCCCGCGCCCTTCTCCCATGGCCCCAAATCTACATGCTGTACTGACATGCCCAGTGACTGCTGGACCAGTGCAAGAGCTGTCTATTTAATGACTCCATATCCAGTGCCCTTCCCAATTCCCAGCAACCTCTTTAATCCATCTCATTAGCCAGAAATCCAATGCAAGAAAAGTATTTTTAGAAAGATCTGCGTTAAGACCACAGAAACCAAATAGCCAGTGACGGAGGAATATTGATTCATTACCAATCCTGGTCAAAATGTTCAAAATAGATATTTCCGTGCTGCAAGTGTAGCGTGCCAATAACCTTCAGTACTTCCCAGAACACATGGAAGAGTGTGCTGTTCAATTTCCAGCTATCCTTTGAGCAGTTACTCTATTATGGCATTAGGGGGTCAAAGTCCGCCTGGCTGTGACACGTGAACATGCACGCTGCTCCAGCTGATGTGTGCACCAGGAGATGGGTTTCCTAGCAGGCAAAGCCACACACTCAGTCTGCTTCTGTGCTCTCTGGCTTCAGCACCATCAGTAGCAAGCGCTCCGCAATCAGGGCGCGATGCACCCTTGTGTGGGCCGTGGGTGGATCAGCCAGATCCTGGTGCTTGCGTTGGCTGTGGCGGGTGAAGGTTTGCTGCTTGCACCAGCAGGTGTGACCTTGCATCCGCATGTGGGGCAGAAGGGGCCATTGCTGCCCTATAGCCGCACTCCTAGATTCCGTCTAGAGGTTTGTTTCACACTGCATCTGCCCGAGTCCCTAGGGACTCGTGTCTGGCTCCGGGAGTTGCTGCAGCAGAACAGCCAGTCAGGCCCCAAGTCCTTTATCCACCTGCTGCCACCTCCCATCAGACCAGTGGTGCCCTGGTGCAGAGGCCTCCCCTAGCAAGGCCACTTCCTTCAGCACTTGCTGTCTGGAGGGCGAGCGCCCCCGCCCCAGGGAATGCACCTGACCAGGAGGAGACCAGTCACCTTGGCTGCTGCAGGTGTGTCCATGGAGCTGTGCGTCAGCCACTCTCATGCCCATGCGGCTAGGCCTCCATGAACTGCAGGCTCCTGTATCCATGGGGCAAGGGATTCTGTCCTGAAGGGCACGTTAGAAATGCAGGGTTAGAAAGAGAGTGCTGCAGTTGTGCCTTGGGGGATAGGGGCTCCTCTCCCATTGTTATCTGGGCAAGGCCTGAGACCCCCATGGTGCACATCTAACACCAAAAGCTGTGCGCTCTTGGTGACGGGCACGTCTGGGGACTTCCCTCTGTGTGCCCCTCCACCACACGTGCGTGTGTATCTAACAGAACATTACACTGAGTGGGTAACTTCTCTTAAACAAGCCTTTAATTAGGGAATAATTACAGCAGCTGTGGCTTATGTGATTTTAATTAATTTTTGTTCCCAGGTATGTTTGACCTACAAAAAATTGCTCAGAAATGGGGAGGCGGGTCCCTTGAGATGGGAGGGGTGTGAGAAGGCAGGGGTGCAGTAACTCCAGGCTGTCCCCCGACATGCTGCCTCAACATCCCCCGTTTCCTGTAACTAAGTGGAGAGCCCTTGGGGCTGCCCAGATCTGCTGGCTCCTGATGGAGCTGAGGGCCAGGAGAACCTCAGACGTTGGTCTAGTGACAATTGCTGCTTTCCTACCCCCTGCCCCAAACCATTGGGGACTGGCCCTCCTTGGTAACCCACGTCTCCACCTCCCATATGTTCTGTCGCTGAGCCCTCTAGCATGTCGTGCGGTTCTGAGTGTGCAAAGCACCTGTGGGCTTTGCCCGGTACTCACGGGATTCCCAGCATGCCTCGAGGTGCTCACTGTGCCCACGTTCTCGCTCCTGGGGAGCATGCGCTATGGAGAACAGTCCTGTGCCCGCTGAGGGCGGAGCTGTCGCTGGGGAGGAAGGAGATGTTGAGTGGTTTCCTCTTGCTTTCCATGACTTTGTGTGACAGGCCATGGGTAGCTGGGGCTGGTGTAGTCTGGCGTCTGGGGGGAAGAGAGTCAAATGAACTGTAGTGAACCATTTGTCCCATTCATTTTGCTGTTTTCTGTTCCCGAACAGCCCAGGATCAGGTTGTGAGTTTTGCTCTTTTGTTTGCTCTTCTCAGATGTTCCATAAAAATGTTGTGAGCCACTTCTAGCCAATGGATTGTTTGTAGCCTAATGACTCGGAGTATTTGCTGCTGTTTGCACCGCGCTATTGGTCACCTAAATCCTATGGCATTGTTTCTGCTCCCTCGTGGCTGACCTAAACGTTTTGGCCAGGAAAAGGGACTTCACTTTATAAAACGTCTGTGAACATTTGTCTGACGGAAGTGTTGTGTGAATAGTAAACAGGATTTCGTAACAGCTGTAGCCCTACCTGGGAGCATGCATTGGCGCTGTTAGTATTGCTTCTTACAAGTATTGCTGGGCATAAAAACCCGCCCACCCAAAGGTGGGTTTCGTGTATAGCATGTTCACGCAGGGTATGTGTTAGCTGGACTGCTCCAGCTCTCTTCAGATGCAACTCAGCTGCAAAGGCGGCAACGGCTCTTTGGGTGAGGGGTGGGACCCTATGCCTGTAGCTGGGATTTTAGGGGGGGATTGAGCAGAAAGGGGACAAATTGCTGGGGATTACTGGGCCTCTCAGCAGATCAAAGGGGGCAGAAAAACGTGTCTGCATGCTCCAATTGCCAAAGCTGGCGCCCCGCTGGAGATAGGGCTGTGCCTTCCAGAAGCTAAAGTCTGTCTATTGCACTCGAGGCAAGGGCTAAGTCACACTCCAGAACACTAAATGCAAAGAAACCTACGGAGCGTCTCAAGGTGAAAGCGGCTCTTTCTGTGCACAGCAGCCAGAGCCCAGGGCCTGGGACCTGCTGCTGCTCCCTGCCGCTGCCTCATGGGCCAGGGTGCTGGACAACGATGAGTGACAGTGACGTCAGGGTGGCTTTGACCAAAGCGAGAGCCATGGCTCGTCTGGCTTCCTCCCTCTGCTGCGGCCGCTCTCCTTGCCTGGTGCTTGCCCTGCCTTAGCCGCTGGTGGCGGTGTGCTAAATCATGGGCTAATCAGCAAAAACCAACCCCCCGGCAGCCTGGCCACAGGGTACCTACCCATCCCGTTGTTCCCACACCCGCAGCTTGGGAGCCGGGCGTCCTTCGGCTGACAGCTGACGTTTGTAGAGCTCCGGGAGGTTCACTCCAGCACTGGCCTTGGGAACTCATGGCGATTTCTGGTTTCAGCAGCTGAAAGAGGAGACGGGGGGCCTCCCAGCTGAGCGCTGCCCTCGGGGGGCTCTTCCCTGCGGACAGGCCTGGCCCTCAGCGTCACTGGGCAATCGGGGAGCCGCTTTCTGTTTGGGGGGATTCTGCCAGTGCTGGCGCAGCGCCAGGGGAGACAGCCCCACTACAAACCACGCCAGCAGCTCCCTTTGCAACCGTTGCTCGGCTGAAAGCTCTCCCTGCCCCTCTCTGGGCTGGGTTCGAATTCCCTCTCTTTGGCCAAGGTGCCAGCTCTCGGCCTGGGTACTTGTAGACAGGGCTGTGCGTAGCGTTCAGAACTGCTTTCTTCCATTAGCATCGACTGTGTCTGCTGGGGATTGTTTTCCTCCTGGCTGGGAAGCCGTGAGGATGAGGGAACCGGGCCAGGCTGGGCCACTGCCCTGTGTTCGGGCCTTCTGCTGGGAACCGCTGTGGAGAGAAAATGGATGGGTAGACCCTGTGCGGTGGGGTGGGGATGGCGCAAGCCAGCCCTAGAGAAGCACCCTGCTCTCCCCAGCACAGCTATGGCTTAGGGAGCACCTGTGCAAGGCTCCCCATTGCTGCCCCTCCCTTAGGCCCCAGTGGGGAGGCCTGCTTAGAACGAGGGGGCCAGGCTGGGATGGGAAGCCCACGTGGCACAGCCTTCGGTGGCTATTGACCCGTCACAGAGGGAGGGCGGCACGTCCCTGCCTGGGGGCTCGGGTGCCATGGCCCATCCCTGGCTCAGGAGCAAGGAGACTTCCTGAGAGGGGCCGTACATCCATTGCCTCCGGATGCGCGCTCCGGGGAGTCGCTCCGCACGGAAAAGTGCGGCTGAAGGTCGCCTGGGCGCTGGGCCCAGGGTGAGCAGCAGTGGCCCAGCGAGGAGAGGCTCGGCTGGCACAGGGACTCAGCAAAGAGGGACCGGGTGGGGGCATCGGCCAAGGGCGGCTGGGCCAGGAGAGGCGAGCCCAGAGCAGTAGGGGGAAGTGGCTGCCCCCAAGCGGAGTTTGAAGGGCGTATGGCCGCACAGGGTGCTGGGTCTGGGAGGCTGTGCCAGGCCCAGGCTGTGGCGTGAGAAAAGCCCCTTCGGGGAGGCCGAGACAAAGGGACGATTGTCACGCTGCATTAGCAGCAAGCAGGGCGCGGGAGCCGCGGGAGCTGAGATGCAGGCCCCCGTTTGCTCGAGGGCTTGGTGGGATTGATGGGACAGGGCAGCTGTCAGAACATCCCCACTGTCTGGGAAGAGGCTCCCTGCGGGAGGAGCCCCCAGCGTGGCGTCGGCACAGCACGGGGAAGGCAGCTCCGCCTGCCATGGCACTGAGATGCAGCCATGCTCCAAAGGCAGCAGGCCGGGCGGTCAGCACGTCAGCAGGGCTGCGATTTCGTTAGTGACTCGGGGGGGGGGGGTCAAAACCTTCCCCTGCTGGCCAAAACGGAGCAATTTGGGGGGTGTCTGATGGGAAGGTGAGGAAATGTTCCTGTGGGAGCCCGAGAGGACAAGCGCTGCCCTGTCCAAGGGGCTTCCCAGCACCACACACCTGCCCATGCGTCCCTTGGAGTCCTTCACCTACAAAACCACAGGGGGGCCTCCTGTAACCTGGAACCCCCCGAAAGCATGCCTGGAGCAGCCAGTCTGCATGCGTCAACGTCGTCTCGCCAGCCTTGCTCACTCGCAGGGTTTTGGAGAAAGCTGGCGATGAGGGCGTGAGAAGGGGCCGGACCAAGGGAATATGCCAACGCTGAGGTCTGGCAGACCACAGGATCATTTTTCCCTAACCCATGACTGAGCCTCAACCTCGAGCCATTCAGCAGGGGCCTGGCGAAAGCTCTGGAGAACACGTGGGCATAGCCGCACCTGGCAGAGGTCGGGCTGGGAGAGTCTGAGGCTGCAGAGATCTGCAAGGGACACCAACGCTCCTGTCCACGCGGCCTGCAGAGGGGAGAGCGAAGAACCTGATGGAAGGAGGAAGCTGCAGATTTCCACCCACTGCAGGAAGCTCCACTTGCTGCCAAGAAGCAGGGGAGGATCTGGCAATTCCTTGGAAGCTGCCCCCAGAAAGGCCACCGCACCGGGGAGAGGGGCTTGGCGTAGCAGGGATTCATCAAGCAGGGCATGGGAAGGGCCCGTCCTAGCTGGGGGAGCCCCTTGGAATCTGTTCTGGGGACCCTACTGAACACAGATACACATTGGGGGGATGCATGGTGGACACACGGCTGTGTGGGGCAGCAGGGAACAGGGCTGGGCAAGTCTATCCCTGCCCGTGCCTGTGATTCTGTGAGGATGCAGCTGGTCTGTGCGCTGTGCTGCGCGGCTGCTCTAGTGGGTGCACGCTCAGATCCGCTGTGCCCCACGAGGTCTGAGCATTGTGGTTGCCAGTGGTTGGGCCCGGCTGCAAACCTGATTCTCCTTTCCCCTTAGAGTGGGGGCCGAGATGCTGGCCGCAGGAGTGAAAGAAGACCCCACTGTCTAATAAACAGCCCTGGCATCTGGGCCCTGGCGGCCCCCTGCTGCTGCCCCCTTTGGCCTTCAGATGACGTCTGGCTTGTCTGTTTTCCAGGGCCTCTCTGGCATGGAACGTCGCAGCATGTGGCAGGTAGGAGGGTTCCTCTCTGCTCCTGGGACTTGGCTCTTTCTCCTTGACTTGATTCTGATGTGAATCAGGGCTTTCAATATGTGCCGCTCCCTGCATGCCATTGTGGCCAACTCCAGGCCTAACCTTTCCCTGCTGGGTTTGCACTCCGCGACTGCTTGAAATATGCAAGTCAGCAGTTTGTTTGCAGGCCTGTGCCTTTCCCAAAAGGTGATGGTAGCAACACCTGACCTTGTATCAGTGCAGCTTGTGAGATGTGGTGTAAGGTAACCAAAGCTATCTATAGACACCCCAGTTCAAGGATGGTTCTGCCTGCCCGGTTCTTTTTGCTGCTGCTGTTTTAATTTGTCAGGTTCTTTTTAATCTAGCGGTGACCAGCTGTTTAAAAAGAGAGGAATTAAGGATAGTTTGTGTGCTGCATGAAGGACAGAAGAGAATCTATGGCTCAAAGGACACTTAGACATCTCCAGAGCATTGAAATGATTAAAAATGAATCGGCAGCAAAGTTAATTACTGTGTTCACACTGCTGGCATGCATCGAAATGTCCCTAATTATCTGTCTCTGAGCTCTCTCATAAATTCTTTGAACATAAACATTTCTTAAAGGGAGTTAATCCTTTGTTAACAACTCCAAACTCTTAGCACAGAGGTCTGAGATTTTTAATCTAGAATCAGAACCACAACAAAACTCTGGACCAAAATATCCCTGGGCATCCTAACCTGGATTTGGCTCAGCTCCATAGATGGGCCTTGCTTTGCCACCACGCCAAACCAAAAATCTCAGTCCTGAAAACCTCCAAACTTCAGGAGCATGAAACCTGACTCACTTCATTTCACTCGAAGCCCCCATCAAGAGGGCCCTAAGATAGCACCGAACCGAGCGCAGCAGTCAGCTAAGGCTGCACGTATGAACACGTCACTAGTGTTTAACTGCATGAATACTCCATATTCATCCGTTCCTGTGTCAGTGTCCGAAAGGGCTCGAGAATGTCTTTCTGTTGGGAAAAGTTATTTTCCCCCTCACACATCCCAGCTTTCAGATGCTTGACCCAGTTTTTCCTCCAACTTTCATTTAAGAAAAAGAGAAGAAACCAATTCTCATTTTGGCAGAGGCTGAGACTGAAAAATGTCAGCTCGAAAAGCAAGTGTTCCGGAAGATTCTGAATGACTGAAAACGGGCTGGGCAAGGCGGCCGTGACCCAGCCTTGGCTACGGTGGGAGGGAGCCGGAAGTGCCACAGGCCCAGGGAATTGGCAAGGGCTGGGAAGCGGTGACAACACACCCAGCAAACCCCATGTGAAGACGATCCCTGGCCAGAAAGGTTAATAGAAAGCCCCAGTCCCATGGTGGAGTCATGGTCTTGGAAACTGAAGCAGAGATGGCAGAATGCACTGGGGAGCTAACGCAGGGCTCTCAGCCTGTCCAGACAATACCCCTTTCAGGAGGCTGACTTGTCTTGTGTACCCCAAGTTTCACCTCACTTAAACTACTTGCTTATAAAATCAGTCATAAAAATACAGCAGTGCACCAGCCGCTCGTACTGACAAACCGCTGACGTTCTCATTTGTATCGTATAATTGGAATATAAATATTGTACTTACATTTCAGTGTACAATATATAGAGCCATATAAACCAGTCATTGTCTGTAAGAAATTTTAGTTTGTACCAATATTGCTAGTGCTTTTTAGGGACCCAGTTGTAAAACTAGGCAAATATCTGGAGAAGTTGATGTACCCAGTGGAAGACCTCAGCGTGCCCCCAGGGGTACGTGTGCTCCTGGTTAAGAACCACTGAGCTAGAGGGAGGCTGCTGTTGCTCACTGCGATTTTTACAAATTCAGACCACCCATCACTATTGCTTTCTGCCAGTGCAAACTGTGTGTCGCGCGTGGGAACGGGCATTTTCTCTCCTGTGGAATAGCTGGTGCAGAGAACATGGTCAAATCTGCAATGGGGAAAGATCTACAGTTCACTCAGGGGGGACGGCACAACCCGAACGTGTTAATCGCTGTCCTGGTGCAGTGAAGGGCTGGGGCGTTGCGGCGGGTATTCATTGTAATCGCTGACATGTAGAACAGCGAAGGGAGGCACTGAATCCCTTGCCAGCCCTCTTGGTTGGCCCCACTTCTCTCTCCAGGAGCACCCAACAGCCTTCTCAGAGAGGGTCTGCCCTGGCAGTGGAGCCGGGCCAGAGAAATTATCCTGCCTTGGGCCATGTCTGAAGTAGGGGCTGCAGTGGGGAAGCAGATTAATGTATTTATAATTTGCTTTAGTGACTGCATTCCTTCACTGCTCTCAGCCACAGCCTTCAGGAATAACAGGGCCCGTGTGTGCGTGCCTGTGCTGCATAGATCTAGGTGTGCAGACAGCCCCTGTACAGCCTAGCTCCAGTGCCCACACTGTGTAAGTGCTGTGGGAGCTAGAAGGCAGGGACAGGTCCCTGAGTTGAGGGTTTCCCAAGTGACTAGTGATTTTTTTGTGCTTTAGTTTTGGGTTCCCAACATGAGGCACCTTCAAGGGGTTGATTTTCAGACAGTGCCTGGCCCTCCCCCGCTGAGAACCAGGCTTTTGCACAGCGTCTCGTGCTGAGCACCCAAAATCACGAGTCACTTCTGAAAATCTGGGCCTTGGAGACTAGTTGCATGAAAATGAGTGTGCATTAAGAGGTCCATCTGTCCATCCCTGAATCCATCATGGCTCCACTGCTCCTGCTGAAGTTATCTTCCACTGTTCTCCACACCACCCTCACGTAACGTTGTTACAGTGCAGTAATAATCCACTCAGGATCGGGGCCGGGGCTATGTGAGAGCTGGTGCCTGAGCTGAGGAGTTGGCTGGGAGGAACAGCACCTTAACCCCTGTTGCACCAGTGGTCGTGCTGTCGTTGGTCTCTGCAGCGTGATGCTTGGTGCGCTGACCTCCTTACTCTCCAGAGTTCATATTTTGTCTGCTGTAGAGTCTTTCTTTTTTCCATGCAGGTTTTGCAAGCTCTGTCTATCCTGCTGCCTCCTAGCCATGGCTTTCAGAGGCCCAGCACCCCAGAGGGGGCAGGTCTTAAGGGACATCAGGTCTCAGTACGTTCCTTACCTTGTATTGGGAAGAAATTTGTCTCTGCGGTACTAGCCCTGGCTTTGCGCATGCTCCCCAGCTCCGCTTCCCTGGGAGATCTCTACAGGGGTCAGGTCACCATCACAAGAACTCACCTTCGCTTTTTGCAAAGCTGAACAGTTTGTTTTTATGCCTCTGAGTAGCTAAAATCCAGGATTACACACACTGCAGGCTATTGCCTCTGAAAAGAGACCCCATCAGCCAGTAAATCCTCTGCTCTGCAGCTCGTTGTGTGCAGGCCTTTACTCAAGCTTCCCCCAAACTTCAGTCAGCTCTCGTTGCACTGAGATGATTCGGCGTGGTGACACATGCACGAGCTTATCAGCAATATCTCCGTCGGCTGATGCATTTTGGACAAGTTTATCCCGGGAGAATGTTTCATGCATGTTTGACATCAGTGCAGTGCAGCCAGCGAGAGAGTGTGGGAGTGTTGTACAGGCCGCAGGGTACCTGAAGGCAAATTATAAAGAAATTAATAATTCAGAGTCTCTGGTGCTGCTGAAGAATTAACCCTGCCAGGGTGCCGAGCCCTGCAGTTAAAACAAAGCCACTTTAACAAACATGGGGCTGACTCTCAATTCCTGTTGCAAATGCCTCTTATCTTCCCCTCGGAAATCCCAGTGTCACGTCTGCAATGGGAGATGTGGCAATGTTTGGAGTTAAAATGTGGCTGTGAGCTTGTGTTTGCAGCTGGCAAAGGGGTGTGCTTTCTTGGCTGCATGGGGTGGGAGGGTCTGTGGTCTGCCGGAGGCAACCGCTGTTCAGATAACAGGATGGGAAGTAGCTATTGTGTGCCCTTTGCCTGCTGGGAGGATTTGGCAGTTCTCAGGAGGATCCACCTGAGCCATGCTCGAGATGCATGTGGTTGCATCCTGGCACATAACCCCCCCCCCCCCATCTGAGTGACCTAGACGGGCTGGAGCAGTGCCCACTGGGCAGAAAACCCTGTCCTGTGCGTGTCTCAGCACAAAGCTGTGGCAGGAGCCTGATGTGTACCTGC
>ML675626.1:30876262-30908956 GCA_007922155.1 Mesoclemmys tuberculata | reverse complement strand
ACCTGCCTTTCTCGACTCTGCCAGAAACAGCAGCATTCCTCTGGTGGGACGCTCCCCATGTGGTCCACGGGCCCCGCTGAGTGCTGGACGACAGCATGGAGGAGCTCACGTGGCAGGGGGTTCAATACTCCAGCCATTAACGCTGTTTGGTGCACGACTGGCAGGGTGGTGGAAATGCTGCTCGAGTCTCAGACTTGCCACCAGGAGAGCCTGTGGTGCTGATCTGCTTGCTGCTGACGTTTATCGATTAAAACGACCTAGCAGGCCACATCGACGATACAGGGAGCCGAGTGTGAATGGGGTGTGAATACATGAACAGTAGCCTCTGTCTCCGTGCTCCCATTTTCACCCCCCACGAATCAGCAGCTCCACAGTGCCCCAGAGCACAGCGGACATGGGTGTGGTGCTGCGCGAGCGTGTCTGTGCGCTGTGCTGCTCCAGCCCTGTCCTGGCGCGCTCGGATGGAGCCGAGCCGGGCTTGCTGGCGACAGACAGACGTGGGATCCTGCTCTCTGGTACTTGTAGGCGGGATCTGCATGGGTTGCAGCTACTTTGACTGAGCCCCAGCAATTGGCAAAGAATCCGTGGATGCGCAGGGAATTATCCCATCCTTCGGAGTCACCTGGCCTGTTTTCCACTCCAACCTTCTTTCCCACGTGGGCGGCAGAGCTTAACCTGGCCGCGGTGTCCTAACCCATCCGTAGGATCGCTCTGCTTTCCCCAGGAGGGGAGGTAGTCCCGTACCAAGCTAGCAGGGTTAACCGGAAACACCCCGGGCCCTAAGCAGGGTGTGGATCTGGCTGGAAATGGTTACAATGGTCTGTGGATGCCCTAAGGCAAGTGGCCCTTACCCCACCTGGATGTAAAGGGGAGGTGGAGAACCGAGGGTGGGCTGAACACTCCTGAGCAGGAACCTCGGGGCAGCCCAGCCTGGGGTGTGGTGTGAGCCGAGCTTTATAACACATTTAGCTTGTTTGTTAATGAAGCCGTGCCCCTGGCCGGTGGTTAAGCTTGTTCCAGAGCCCGCTGGGTAGGGGCCTCCCTGCAAGCCATGGGTGTGGCTTGTCTGTGGGACGCTGCGTGCAGGAATGAAGGCATTGTGACCCATGTGTCTGGGCACTCGGGCTCCAGGAGCTGCAAACCCCTGCTCATCACTCTCTGCATTTCAGTAACATCGTTAAATGGGGGCATTTTACTCGGGACAATTTTCTCCTTCAGAGACTCCCCACGGCCAGGGACACGTCGCAGCATTGGCTGCCTGTGGGACGAGCCTTTGCACTGGTGGGTGCCCTGAGGGCAGCTGCGGCTTTTTGGCTCTGGGGTGGTTTCTTGGTTTGAGCAGTAAAGTCGGGGGTGGGGCTCCTGACAGCTGATTCGGGGACGCCAAGGATGAAATCTTGGCGCCTGTCAGAGACTCCGGTTCACCTCAGGTATTGCTGCCAAGGGCAGCTTCTCTTAATTGGGCTGGACACGTCCACTCTGCTCCTTCAGTAACGTGGCCAGAGTCACGTGATCTCGAAGGTTGAAGGGAGTGTTACTCTTCATATCTGGCATTGGAAGGCTTTAGATGTTTACTAACTCTAGTAAAAAAAAAAAATAGTAATCTCTCATGCAAGAGGAATTAGTGCCGTACCTGCTGCCAGACTCATGTGTCCCCCTGGGGCTAGTGTTAGAAAATCCTTCCCTTTCCAGTCGAGTAAAAAACCCATTGGACTCTTCCCCATCTGCCCTGTGCGTAGCGGGGTTGGTGTGACTGAATGGCTGTGCTATCGCCTGGATTGCTAGAGTGGGAGGCACATCTGTGGTAAGCGCTAGGAAGGCCGGCACGTTGGCAAAGAGAGACGGAAGCAAAGCAGTGGGCTGTGTTTGACTCAGTGCGACTTTCAGGAAGTGGACGTGTTCAGGTGTCAGGCTGCGACTGGGAGATCTCAGGTAAGACCCTTGCATGCTGTGATTGTCAGAGCTGTGTCCTTAGTCCCAGCTTCAGTCCTCTCAACTTCTGAGCCAAGAGAGAAATTGACACAGGTGAGCCAAAATCTGCCTTCCGGACTCTCGCTCCTTTTCGTGCATAAAATTCTCTTGTTGTGGCAGGGAAATGGAAAATCAGGCTGGCTGGATTTAAATGTCAGACTGAAAATGGAGCTGGTGGGAAAGCACATGCTGTGAGGCAAAGCACGCACTATTTCTATTGCCAGGACCTGGAATGTCTCTGCGCAGGCAGACACGCAAAAACGCGTGCAGACATACACGCACACGCTATTAGACCACATGCTAACACGTGCCATTGGGCACGTTTGTCTCTGGCTGGATTCACAGTAGCCTAGACCCAGAGTTTGACTGGCCTGGACAGCTCCGGCCCTTCAGACAGATAAAACACCTCTGGTGGTCTGGAGTTTTAGGCTTTTTGGTAAGAATGATGAGAAACAAATGATGTGAATCTGTGGCCCTGGTTGTACAGCACACGTGCTATGGGATCCTGCATGCTAAGCAGACCACAGATGCCCTTGTGCTGGCATTCACTGCAGCTGGCAGTTAACACTAAAATGATGGGGCCTTGCACAAAGAACGTCTCCCGTTTAGGTCAGAAACCACCCTGACTGGTGGTAGCGCTGTTCCCCTTTTGCTTCCTCCAGCTGCTGTTTCTGGCAGGTTCTCCTCTCCTGCACTGGCTGGCTTAGGGGATGTTGATGAGGCAAGGATGATTTCTTCGGCTCAGGATGATGTCCAGTTGCACAGTGGCGGCTATCTTGCTGTGGGGAAACACGGGCTGTTCACTTGCTTCATTTCTACTGCTTTGCTGATTTCTGTCCTGTTTTCTCTAGTTTCCAAACGCTAATAGGAGGAATGCGTAGAGGTTGGGGCATGACACTCAAGTGGGCACCACGGTTGCACCAATGGGGAAACCTCTCCTGGGATTCTGTGCGAGGGGCTGGAAGTGATAGATCAGGGTCATCTTGTGCAAAGGAAAGAAGGGAAGTGGATTTCCCTGTTTTTGCCTTATTTATGCCACCCAGAGACAGATGCAAATGCTTGGCTCTGTGTGAGATGAGAACGCTCTGATTAACACCAGGCTATTGAAAGGTTTTCTTCAGCTCTCACCTATGTGGCCTCGTTCCCTCCCAAGCTCCAGTCTGTGTTTTGGGAATCCACAAAGCTTAGTCCAAACAGCTTTGACACCACAGAGTTTGCCAAGGTTCACCAAGAAACTGGAGCCAACTGAAAAATATTTGAAAAACATGAAACCCTAAGACAATCAGGCAAAGACCAAGGACTGAGGTTTGTTCCAAAGCCATGTGGTTTTTTTCAGGTGGTCCTGGGCTCTGGTACAAACATTTTATTCAGGCTTGCTCTGAACTCCTTAGGAACTTCCTTTTGCCTTCGTGCTGCACCATCCTGCCTTCTGTGTCCAGCAGCCTTGGCTGGCACAGGGAGGGCACCCAGAGCAGGATAGGAGCCATTGCTCTGGGCCAGGGCATTGATCTGAGCGAGAAGGATGAGAAATCTGTCGCTCCCAACATGTGCTGCCATTGACTGGTCTCTGGCAGGTGCAGCATCTTTCGATCATTCTGCTTGGACTCCAGCCTCGGCAAGGAGCCCTGGAGTACACAGAAGTAAGTAATTCCACCGGCCACCTCTCCTGGTGGAATCTTTGTCCCAGGCCTGTCCGGCTTTCATTCAACAAGCTACTGGCAGGGTCGGCACCTCCTCCTCAGCCTTCCCTTTTGCAGCCCACTGGCTAGTTAATGAACATCTCGCTCATCACTCCCTGCCGTGTCATTAAGAATACAACCATGTTTGGCGTTAGCACTGACCCACGCCTGGGAACGGCTCAATTAGCAGAAGCCAGGATGGCACACTGTAGTCTGTAACACACTGGGCATCGCTAGCACACAATCACCGAGCTGGATTTCTGCTTTAAGCCCTCGGTGTGTTCCACAGCAAGTAGGATACAGGAAGATTTCAAATTTAAACCACACATGAAAAATAAAGCTTAAAAGCATGTGACATGCTATTTGCATGCAAATAACTCTGCAAATGCAGAAGTCCAAAAATATCATTTTAAAGTAAACGGTAATTAAGTTTGCAGTGCGGGTCTGGGATCCCACAGTCACTGTAAAGATGAAGTCTGGATGACATTTCTCCCCTTTGCCTGGTTTCACTGGTGATTTATTTCTCTAGTCAGGCTGTGTTTTGTTGCCTCAGCAATCTCCGTTGCTCTGGAGCAGGAAGCACTGGGAGTCCATTTAACAAAAAATCTTCTTGTCTCGTTTCAGTAATTTATTGTGCAGTTCTTTTGTATTTTTCATAATTGATTAGAATGTGTAATTTCATTTTTTAAATACATAGACCTAATAGCTCACGTAATGAAACTCTAACAAGCCTGAAGATGGGCCATTAATGAAACAGCAGTTTTATGATTCTCTGCCAATATATTGTAATAGTGAATCGCTTATGAAGCTGTCCTGCCCTGATTTATGACAAAAACTTGTTTGTGATCTAGAGAGAGCAGCAGTGATGCTGGGACTAAATTAGCATTTCCTGACAGTCATTAAACAATAGGAATCGTAATCTGGATTTATGGAGTCTGAAGCAAGGCAGTGGGAAAGGCCAATTAAAGCCATGTCTGTGCTCTGGTACCTATGTAGAACAGGCCTATTAATTTATGCAAACTAATTACTTTGTTCTCTTTCTAATGAGAAATTTGGTAGCGCAAATGGGGACTGCAAAGATGAAGAGAAACCCTGTAACCCAAGGAAGGCAACGTCAGCCCTGCTGGTGGGTGCTAGTCATTTAAGCAGACGGGCGAAATGCCGGGTGAGCGGCAGAGGCCATACGTGGGGCTAATGGAAATGCTGACAGCATCTGTGGTGCTCACATCTAACGTAAAGGGCAAGAACTCCGAGGTGTTGAGCCTCTGAGGCCCGGGGATTTCAGCATCCATCCTGGTGCTCCTGCACAGCCATTGCAAAGTGAAGTTTCTCCAGAAAGAGCTTGCAAATCTGTCGCTGGAGGGCGGATCGTGCCCAGCGGGGGAGCTCAGAGGAGGGACGGTTGTGCTGCTGTTTGTGGGTGTGTTCAGCTGCTGAGGGGCAATGACACCCCCCACCATGCCATCAGTTCAGTTCAGCTTCCCGGGCTGCTGATGCACCTCCCTTGAGGTGAGCACGTGGCCCCACCCAGCTGGGCAAGTGGCCTAGAGGAATGCAGCCTATGGCTTGGTGTGTGCTGCGTCCCTCTTCACGCCCAGGCTTCGGAGGATGCGAGTTTGTCACAGCAGCGAGCGTGGCCCCCTAGACTGGCTCACGCTGCAGAGCCTGCTGCTGTCCGCTCTGGAGGCCCCATGGGTCTCTTTCCTTTTCAGTGCTGGGGAAGAGCAGCCAGGCCCATGAGTGGCGGCGGAGCAGGCTCCCCCGCTCTGCTGCTGCCATCCGTGGACCCAGACCTCTTTGCTGCAGGCTGGAGGAGGGGGCTGGCCCTGGGACTGTCTGGGTCCAGGACTGGCTGACTGTGGTGGTCGGCGGCTCTTTGAGTGTGCTGGCCACGGGGCTGCAGGCTGCTTGAAGGAAACTGCAGCCAGAGGGATGTGCTTGGTGAAAACCAAACCGATGTGGGCAGCGCTTAGACCCCCAGGTGCCTGAGAACCCTGCATCCACAGCTTAGAGAGGGTCCGAGCGCAGGGGCCCTGCTCATATTTCACCTGTGAGCAGCTGCGGTGAGCCTGAGCTGGAATAAGCCTGCTGTGCAGTGGCATGGAAGGAGGGAAAGGCCAAGAGAGCAGCGAATGGAGCTGGACAAAAGAGCCTTTTCTCTCCGAAATTTGCACTTTTCCTTGTGGGCAGTTCACCCGCCTGCCAGCTGTCATTTTCACAAAGTGGTGCTTCTCCCCTGCAAGCCCCTGCAAACACCGGTGTGCACCTCAGGGCATGTAGAGTCCCGGTGGGTGCACCCAGCTTTCTGTGCTCTGCTTTGCCCTCGGCCGTGGAGAATGTGTCCCGTTTCTGCCTGAAATGATCCCAGGTTTGAGCAATTTACTTTTGCAAACAAGACTTAAATGTAACTTCCTGAGCAGTAGGCGAGAACATCCCCGTTTTGCACAAGTGGGAGGCTGTTGTATTTGCAGTAATTTCATGGGACCTTCGTACTGCTCTTCTGTGAGCAGGGCCGCTCACGGTAGGATGCCCCAGGGCAGAGCTAGGTGGTGGGGCAGGTGCGCTTCACTGGACTCTTTGAGGAGATGCTCCTGGTGCACACCCAGCGCTCCTGGGCCTCTCTGGGGAGAGCAAGGTGTTCCATGTCCTTAACACCCATCATTTCAGTGGGAGCAGAGGGCTCCCGACATGTCCTGGGGGACCTCTTAGCTCTTAGCCCCTCCCTGGGGGGACTCCCAGAAATGCTTTTGTTTCTATCTGTTGCCCAAACAGGACAGCTGCAAGGCTAGGGCAGGGGGTTATCCCCAGGAATAAATCGGGGTGTGGGCCTATCCAGCCGAACCACCGCAGGGATTATTCCTGCGGCTGTTTCCCGTGCCTGCCTCTAGCCTTGGGTTTTCAGGTCAGACTGGAAAGCAATAGGCCTAGTCTCTTACTCTGGGTCCTTCTCCTGCTCCCTGGTCTCCCTCCCAGGGAGTCTCGGCCAGGCCAGGCCAAGAACATCCACTGTTCTCCCCTGCACGGGCAGGATTTCCTGCAGACGTCGTTAGGTGTAACTGATCTGCGAGCTGACCTAGCTGTGGTGCAAACGCTGGTGCTTAGCCTGTGCTGTGTCTGCCAGCAGGTGCTCAGGAGCAGAGTAAAGCAGATTCCCTCGTGCCGGGGGCTGGAGGGGGAGGCATGTCAGCTGCACTTCACCTGGGGCAGCAGCCCAGCCAGGCCGTGTTGGTAAGGGCCTTGGCATTTCGCACGCATTGCGCTGCAGAGCTGGGACCAGCGTTTCCTTAGATTAACTGTTCGTGGGCTGTGGATTGGAGGGGAGACAGAGAGCAAGCTCGGAGCCTAATGAGCTGTGTTAGTGCCAGCATTAATGCCGCCAGCTCACACAGCTGCTAGCTCCCCGCGCGCACTGAAATCCATCAGCTTGTCACTTTCACGGAGGCTGGTGGAGTGTAAATTAATCTGGAGGGCAGCCTTCTGACTGCCTAATTCTGTCTCGGCGTGGAATGTTCCCTTGCACCTTTGGGGAGGCAAGCCTGGGAGCCGACGTGCGAGGCTTCTCTTCCCCGAGAGGCCAGGGCCTCCTCTCCCTTGCTGCTGTAAAGTGGCAGTGACCTCGCGGGCTCCCCTGTCCTGCCACTCGTCCAGTCGCTGACACTGGGGCAGATGCGTGTGTTACACACACGTGGCACAGGTGAGAATGACCATAGTGCAAGGCAATTGTACGGACCTTCGCCAGACGCTGGCAGGTGGGGAACGTTCAGCCATCAAGGATAAAGATCTATGATGAACTGGACAACCTCCGTCACACTTGGGCACGCGGGAACACTCTCCACTCCAAGTTCTCCGGTTCGTTCGTGATGCAGAGCAGAAGGGCACTTTTCCCCACATCTACATGGCTTTGAGGATTCTGCTGACATGGCCAGTCACAGTCGTGAGAGGTGAGCGCAGCTTTTCAAAGGTCAGGCTCATGAAAAAGTATCTTCCACTGACGACGGCGGACGAGAGACTGGCATCGCCTGCTATTTTATCTCTTGAAAATGCCATGGGCCAGTCTCTGGATCTCTCTGATGCTGGGCTTCAGTTCATGAGGGCAAAGGCGAGAAAAGCGACCTTTGAACTCAAGGACGAGGGTTGGCATTCTGATCTTCCTAGACACATTTTCATGTCCCACTAGCACCTGTTTCTTGTGACCATCGAGCGGGGGGGCCGGTTTCTGGGCGCCCTTGCTGCGAGGCTCTAGCTGCCTGCCGCAGCCAGTGCAAAAGGGCCATGCAGCATGAACACAGCTCCGGGGCTAGGCCATGGCCCGCTGCCCCAGGGAGGCCAAGTTTCATAGCTACAAGTCTCCCAGCAGCAGCATCTCCACACTGTTGGGTAGGTGCAGCTGAGGGCCTGCATTGGAAAGTCTGGGGACCCCAGAGAGCAGCACTTGTGGGACCATCCCCCCCCCAAGAATCCCATCTCCCCCACCCCCATCATTCTCTGACAGCAGCGGGGGCTTATGGCACACATACAGTCAGGCATTTTCCACGCATCTCCTCTCGTTCCCAGTCTGCGTGGCTGAGAAATAGCTGGGGTTGGCAGCCCACAACCGGCTGTGGGTGGGCGGCAGCATCCGCACGAGCCCTGCAGCCAGCGCCAGTTTGGATAGATGAGGGAGGGAGAGCAGGGCTGGGCGAGCACAACTCTGCCAGCAGTGGATTCGAAGGATTGTTCCCTCACAGCCTTCAGCGCTGAGTGATCGGTGTGTTCGGGGAAGTGCTGATAGGAGCCGCTTCCAGCCCGGGGGCTGTTCCTGTGATTACAGCTGGGCTAGCTCACGTCTGCCACCTGCCAGGAAGGCGCCCAGCCTCCTGGTCATGTGGGGTGGCATTGCCCACTGTTGCAGACACCTGCACCAGTCCATCAAGCCATGACCCTCCCTCTTGCCATAACCAGCCTTGCTAGCTTTGGCAAGCCAATGCACGCGGCTGCAAACCTGTCCGCATGGAGCCTTTCAGCCACGTGCCTCCTGGAAGGGCCTGTTTTGCAGTCTCAGCCCAGCTCGAGCTGGTAATAAATCCAGCCCTGGTTTGGTTTAATCGTTTACCCATAATAAAGCAAGAGGGGTGTAGAAAGCTTTTCCTGCCGGTTGGTTTCATTTGCTTTGGATGCGTAGCAGTCAGAGTCGTGATTTAATTAGCGCCACTCTGGGCGGGCAAGCTGTGCTGAAGTCACACCGCAGGGTTAGCGGAGGGCCTCCCTCCTCCCCGGAGTGTGCGGCGCTTGCTAACAGCTCTGGCTGCAGCGTACTGGCGGCTGGCACCTCACCCTGCCTGCTCAGTGGGTCCCAAACTGCTTAGCACTTTGCTTTCATCGCCCCAGGCCGACAGAGCCCTGCAATGTTGCCGCACAGAGGCGTTCGGCCCCCCGAGTTGGCTCAACGCTCTCACCTGCTGGCTAGTTTGAGCCTGACGCTCCCAAGGGCGTGTCCAATGGGCCTACCGGCCTCCCCTCGCCAGCACCACAGGAGCCAGCGCGGGGCCTGCAGCTCTAGGAGGGTAAGGCGCACTTGCTCGCACTGACAGGTCCTCGGAACCGGGTTCCGATGCTGCGCACGGGTGGGACGGCTGCTGTAGCACTGGCTGGCTGCACAGCGTGAGCCCGAGATGGGGCAGACAGAGGGCTGGAGGTGCCACGCGTTGCCCTGGTGTGAATCAGGCGCAGCGTGTGGGACTGGGCCCTGCTGGTCCCCGTCGTCTCCCTGCCGGGCCAGTGCCACAGAGAACACGTGTTCTGCAGCCCTCTGGGGCCCGTGAGCGGGGTAACGCTCTGCTCCGAGGGGGGCTCAGCCCCTGTTGTCGGCAGACATTGGACTCCTCCAAGGTTCTCGTGCAGGCGCCGTCCTGCCACGCGGAGCAGGCACCAGCTGGCACCACAGCAAAGCCTGAGCAGCAACATGGCCACGCTGGTGCTGCCAGGCCACAGCCCCCAGTAGCATCCTGCCGGGCAAGGGGCGGGTGGCCAGAATGCTGATGTAAAAGCCCTGCCAGATACTCGGCTTGCATTTGGGCAGCCTTGGGCCGGGGCCGGGTCCATGCGGCAGGGCCACAAGCAATCTGTCCCGGAGGGGGGAGTAGATCAGGCTGAGGCCTTGTTTGAGTTTGTCCTGCTGGCGGTGCTGGAGCAGGTGGGGGGGTTGTGTGATTTGGGATGTTTTCGGCAGGGGTGGCTCTGGGCGCAGGCTCTGTGTGCCTACGCGTGGCCCCCAAGGGCAGGCCCTGACCATTCCTGCTGCATCTCACTGTACTAAGCCGCGGTGCTGCTTTCAGCCATAGGGAGCTGAGCACGTGGGCTGCAGCGAGGCAGCGTTGATTTGTCCCCTGGTGCTGTGTTAGGGGAGCGACCCATTAGACGTGGCGCTGCGTTTCCTGGTGCCGCCACAGGAGCATAGCTGTGCAGCGCCAGCTCAGTGACGGGCGTCTGTCTCCTGCCGTGTTTTCACACCCGTGGTAGACGGTTGGCTGGCTTTGTTCGCTCATTAATGCAATCAGGGCACTGTGAAACAATGTCACTGCACTAATTCCAGAAGGAGCCAGCTGTAATTTGTTTTGCAAATGGCAAAAGTACTGTAGTCATAAATGGGACAGACTGAGCCGAGACGGCCATGGGGCCTGGTGCATGGTTAATGGAGTCAGGGCTGCCTGATAAGCTGCACGGTGTTGGGCTGAATTCAAGCATCAAGAAAGCCTCGATTTCAGTCTCCCTGAACCACGCAAAGGGAGAGGCATCGGGGGCATGAAAATCCCCCCTCGTTGCTGTGCCTCAGACCTGGGGGGAAGTGTCTCACTCCTAGATTTGTCTGACCAGTGACATGACCGAGCTGAGGGGATGGGAGGGGGCAAACCCGGAGCGTCCTTTATCAGGGATGAATAAGCTTCCCTGTTGCTGCAGTCTGCTAGCATCCTGTGGAAAGGCAGACACCAGTCCCCGGTCTGCCAGTGCAGCACAATTGCTGTAATATGGCAAGTCAGCTTCTCCTTGACCTAGCTGGGTATTGCAAACCTTCACAGTGATGCGGATGCTACTAACACTCCACTTCCTCGTCTGTTCAGACAGCGGCAAAGCAGCACATTACGATTTCGGAGGCAGCACTGCAACCTCATGCTGTGATCTGGGCAGATCTTGCTCACAAGAGAGGACTGTCTGAGTCAACGCATGGATGGGAGCCAGGCAGAGCAGGAAATGATGGGTGATCCCTTAGGTGATGCATGTCTGAGTTACTACGACACCAACCATCCACTGTGGTGCTAGGGAGCTGCTGGAGTTGTGCTAATGAGGTGTAAATCTGAGGGTCCTGATCATTTGCCATCAATTAAAAGCCCCTTCCGATTTTTCGCAGGAGTAGAGGTGATAACCCCAGAGTCTTGGCCAAATTCCATTGTGCCTCACTAAATCCCTCTGGAAGTTTTAATTAGGCCCCATCTTGTTTTTCATTTCCTGTTCTAGACTGGCTATTACCCAGGCTTTCTCAACCCAAAGCAGTGGTAACTTACCTGTCTCACTCCAGGGGTGTCAGGAATAAATCCATGGGAACAGAGCACTACTGTCTGATAAATAATTGATACAAACAAGTGCTTTTATCTAAAACGACTATTTATTAGAGTTTTAAGCTCACACACACATACGCAATAGGTTTAGGACATCCCAGATATAGTTACCAACACTCTGAGATGGTTTTGAGTGAAAACCAGCCAGGCTGCCAAGGACCCTCTTTCCATCCAGCTGATGTCCAGCTCCTTGCCCAAAGAAAAGCTCCCTCGGACTGCTCCAAGGTATTTACTTTTACCTAATCTTTTATAGCTAAATCTGACAAAGCATATATTGATTAGTTTGTGGATTGATTTAAATCACCAAGAGAAAATCATTGATTTAAATCCAGTTTCCCACTGATACTTCACATATTTCTTAAACAATGGTGCAAATCTGATCACTAAAACATGTTAATTTACAACTCAGTACAGCATTTAACAGCAGCTAGGAGGTTATGCTTTGTGCAATTTCTCAGATAACTTGGTTTTTATTAATGTAGGAAATAGTACATAATACTCATTACCTGTGTCAAGCTGCAGATGCCGCATCCGTTCATTAGGAATGGTAAGAAGTAAATCACACGCACAAACACGAGCACTTATATTTTATTAAACTAAATCTTAAAAGTTACATAAATGTTTCACATTTGCAATTGCAGCAGTCTCCTGAGTTGCTGGGTAATGGCTGTCCTTAAACTCTTTTTTTTAATCCTCAAATTGTATTAACTCTAACAGACAAGTCATCACCACACTACATGTACACTGTCCTTAAAACTTCTACAACTAGCTCTCACCTTCCCCACTCCCACTGTCATTTTTATTCATAGATTGAAACAGAAATGCGAGTTTTCCTGCTTCTTCAACTCCCAGTCGATTTCTTAGCTTTGAGTGAATACCAAACAATGAAATATTCTCTCTGCCTACAGAGGAAACTCTTGCTGTGTGAAGTTGGCTTAGCAACTGAAGGAATTCTGTTTCAAGGTGCCTGGCTAATGATTTCCACCAATTCAGGGGAATGACTTTGTTCAAAACATCCTCAGCAAACATGCACTGTTTAAATGGCGCCGCTCCAGCCCTGACATGTATTATGGCTGGCATAACTGAGGAGTGATTTTGAGATGCCCAAGCCATGGCAGCAGCATCTTCAGAAGTTAGGCATCTACCTTTATATCTGGGGTCGAGAATGTTCGCAAGGAAATGAGGTGGAGTTAGTGCTTGATCGTTCGCTTCTTTATAGCCTGCAGTTTAACTTTCTGGCGAGGGGTTTCTTTCTTGTCCTGCCAGTGTTAAATGACTAAGGCATGGAGAGCTGGCTCCTTCAGTCAGGCGAGGGAGGGGGGCTGAACTCAAGTGCTGCTCTGATTCTGCCCGCTTGTTGCAGTTGTCCCATAAGCAGCTGCAGTGCAGGGCACATGTCACGTTCCCCCATGGGCACTGCATGCTGCTGCTGACTGACGGTTGGGGGCACCTAGGCTGTGTTTGCAAGCAGCGCGTGTGGGGCCCAGTGCCTGGCCTAACCTGTGCATTTCTTTGCTTACAGAAGCTTGATGCCCAGGACGCTGAGCAGCCAGATCACGATGGAAAAGACGCCCAGCTACTTTGTCACCAAGGAGGCGCCACGGCGGATCTTCAACATGTCCAGAGACACCAAGCTGATCGTGGTGGTGCGGAACCCCGTCACCAGGGCCATCTCGGACTACACGCAGACACTCTCCAAGAAACCCGACATCCCCACCTTCGAGGGGCTGTCCTTCCGGAACCGCAGCCTGGGGCTGGTGGACACCTCGTGGAATGCCATCCGCATCGGGATGTATGTGGTGCACCTGGAGAGCTGGCTTCAGTACTTCCCCCTCTCCCAGATCCACTTTGTCAGTGGGGAAAAGCTGATCACAGACCCAGCAGGGGAGATGGGCAAACTCCAGGACTTCCTCGGCATCAAGCGGGTGATCACGGACAAGTACTTCTACTTCAACAAAACAAAAGGGTTTCCATGTCTGAAAAAGACAGAGAGCAGCACCTTGCCACGCTGCCTGGGCAAGTCCAAAGGGAGAACTCATGTGCAGATCGACCCTGAAGTGATAGAGCAGCTCCGGGACTTTTATAGACCATATAATATTAAGTTCTATGAAACAGTTGGGCAGGACTTCCGGTGGGAATAAGCATTCAGGCACAGAGCAGCGGGGATGAGAGCGCGCCGCAGTCTTCCATGAGGGTGGCAACCTGGAGGCAAGTGTGAGAGCAGCCCCCTGCACCGGGCCATCCTGGCATGTGCTGACGAGAGTGGCTTTCTGGACCCTTTGAGAAGCCAGGCTTTTCCAGGCCAGACAAAGGCCAAGGAGGATGTAGTGTTATATCCCCAACCACAAATACGGCTGGAGACAGCCAAGTTCTCACCCCATTCTGTCAGCAGCTGGAGGGGCTTGTTTTACATTTTGTTTTTATAGTGTGTGGGCACACCCCCTGAGCAGCGAGAAACAGCTTCCCCCCCCCCGGGGGCTCTGTGTGGCGGTCACTGGCCGTCTTATTTTGAATAAGAGCTAGTCTGTACACATTGCAGCCCCTGCCCAAGCTGGCATGTACCTCATTCATCTTCCTAAGATCAACACCAGTTGGAGCGTTCCCTAAGTAAAACTTCCCGGCCGCTGGAGGGGTCAGGCTCACTTCCTAGTCCAGCTTACCAGGGCTAAGTCGACTGTCCCATATGTGCAGGGGCTGGGGGCTGGATGGGGCTCTGCAACCCACTGGACGCCAGGTGTCCCGAGCTGGGCTGGGCCTCTCCCTTTTGCCTTTTGTCACATAAGCAAAACATGTAACCATGAAGGTGGTGATGTATCTGCTTGAAAAAAAGGTCTCTGACCCGCATTGTAATGATACTGTGTCCTGTGAATAAAGCACAGATTTGCTGCTGGTACGGGTACCTTAGTGCCACTTGGTTTCTTGGTCAGCATGTGACTCCCTGTGAAATAAAGAATGTAACTTGGCCTTATCTAGGGCTTTTCTTAGGAATGGTCTTTCCAAAGCTGGGGTGGCCCTGCACCTAGCACAGCTAGTGCTCAAACACACCCTCCTCGCTGACAGGGACATGGCACCCGTGCTGTGCGAAGCCTCCAGCAGGAGGGAGACGGCAGTCACAGGTGCTGGAGAAGAAATGAGGGAGGGAAAGAGAGAGAACTGGGCGGGCGGGACCAGAGCTCTCGGAGCATGCAGGAAGGGCCGGCTACCCACTAGATCCAGGACGGATTGAGATGTGACACCCTCTGCACGGGCCACTGATCTGCTAAGGCATAGCCTGTGGGTGCTAGGGTGAGCATCCCGCTGGTGTCTTGGGTGGCGGAGCGTCAGGAAAGTCAGCGTTTTCAGGCTGTAAGACTCACGGGTTTCCCTGGCTACATGGCTCCCTGCACAGGGGGAAACTGCTGGCGTGGCCATTTTCCCAGGCTGAGGCACTGATTGATCCAGACTGATAACACCTATAAAACTCGGCTTCCATGGGACGGGCCGCGCTGCGCCGGGTCTGCACTCTGTGGCCCCATTACTCAGTGTGATGGATGGGCTCTGCCTTAGGCGCACCCAGCACATTGTTGAGATTGGTCCCGTGCTCCTGACAGTTGGGGTTTGCGTGAGGAAGGAGGAGGATGCCGAAACCTGCATGAGCAGGGCTCTTCTGGGGCTCTGGCCAGGGCGCCCTCGCAGAGAAGATTCTTGCTAACAGGGTTGCCTCAGGGCAGAGTTGCAGGGTGGGAGGGGAGAGCCAATTACTTTGCCCTGAGCAATTAGGAGAGCGACCCAAAGGCCAGGCAGACCTGAGTCACCACAGGAAGCTGGGCACCCAGCAGCAGCCAGCCGCTGCTCCCACCCCAGTGCCTCACCCAGGGCCTTCCTGGGTCCTTGGGGGCAATTAGCCCCCCAGAGTGGACCATGCCGTGACTAGCCCAGCAGCACACGTGACCATTATGCCGAGGGGGCACCTGCTGCCAGAGCCCTCTGAGCCAGCGTATCTGGCAGGACCTCACAACCCCTGGGCAGCAGGGCCTGAGGGGAGACGTTCGCCTTCAGTGCAGGAAACTCTCGGGTGGCGTTAAAGAAGCTGCCACTGGCAGAGTGACTGGCATGGCCAGGGGGGAATCTCCAGCCCTAGAGGCTTTTAAGGTCCAACTTGACAAAGCCCTGGCTGGGATGATTGAGTTGGTTGATCGTGTTTTGAGCAGGCAAGGGACCCACGGGCCGTCACGCAAACGTTCGCTGGCCGGCCCCACCCCGCTGCGTGGGCAGGATGCGGAGCCCATGCCGGAGACCCTCGCCTCTAGCGAGAGCAAGGCATCTGCCGGGGCAGGGGCAGGGGCTCAAAGCACCCGCCAGGGCCTAGAAACTTCCCCAACAGAGGGAACAAACCTGCCGCGTCCCTGGTTTAGCACCTCGTTTCCTGGCCTGCTGATGCCCCAGCCCAGCCACCCTCCCTCCCTAACCTTGGCCTCAACCAGGCCACGGGGGGGGGGTGTGTGGTGTGTGTGTGTGTCCTGTGACCCACACGCCAGGTCCAGCACACCGGCCCGCGCCAGGGGCTCTATGCCCCCCCCCCCCGGCCGCAAAGCCTGCTGGCAGGGGTGTGGACCCTGGCATGCTAAGCCCGGCTCTCTGGAAGTCCCCTGGGGGACGGGGGGTGTCGGGGGGGGGGTGCGTGTGTGTGTGTGTGTGTGTCCTGTGACCCCCCCCACACACACACGCCAGGTCCAGCACACCGGCCCGCGCCAGGGGCTCTCTGCCCCCCCCACCTCCCCAAGCCTGCTGGCAGGGGTGCGGACCCTGGCATGCTATGCCTGGCTCCCTGGAAGTCCCCTGGGGGGGGGGGCTGTGTGTGTGGGGGAGGGGTGCAAGTGTGTGTGTCCTGTGACCCCCCCCCCACGCCAGGTCCAGCACATCGGCACGCACCAGGGGCTCTTCCCCAAAGCCTGCTGGCAGGGGTGTGGGCCCTGGCATGCTATGCCCGGCTCCCTGGAAGTCCTCAGGGTCGGGGGCATGCTCCTCATTCTCCGTCGCCCTGTGACGCTGAGCAGTTGCTGGCCCGTGGCCCCACGCGGCGAGGCCTGGCGTCCCACGACGTGTTCCTGATGCCTGCCTGAGCGGCGTGGGCAGGCCGCTCCGGCCGTGTCGCAGTGCAACAGCCCTGCAGGCGCCCGTCCGCAGAACAGGCACAACCACACCGACTGGGAAGGCCAGGCCAGGCCACACCTCATGGTCATTAGGGCCTGGCCTGCGCTTGGCACAGCCTGCCGAGATGGAGCAGGTCAGACGTGGCCAGCTGGCCGGCAGGGCCATGCTGTGCGTAGGGCCCTTCGCTCACCCGACGTCAGCTGTGCTGCACCACAGGTGTTTCTGCCGTGCCGTACCTAACACAGCCGTACTACAGCAAAGCCCTGCGTCCCTGCCGCGTGGCACCCGCCCAGCGAGCCGCGGCGTTAGCCAACAGCAACGACTGGCCACCAAAGACGCCGGGCAGCCTCCTTGCGCACAGACCTGTTTGCACAAGGCAGGTGTCAACGCACGCCCCCGAAGTGGAAAACTTTCCCCGCACGTCCAGGGCTGAGCCTCTGGCCGGGGGATGGGGCGGGGGGGGGGAACACACGACTGGCCAGGCGTGGGGTGGCGGGGGGGAACACACGACTCCCCCCTTACTGACTAAGGCCAGAAGAGCCCACTGTGCGCAACTAGCCTGCGCGTCTACACCTTGCAGGCCAGGCGCCCCCCCCCCTCTCCACCTCCCCCTCACCTGTAATAGGCCCAGAAGCTCCGGCTGAGTTACGCAAATCAGGATTTAACGACGCCTCGTTGTAGCGCATCCCCATTGACGCCACACGAAAGGGCACGTGGCCCATGTGACAAACCAGCTGTGGCATTAGGCTCGTGAGGCTGCCCCACAGCCTAGCAGCACCAGCCCCCTGGGTGCAGTTCTAGGACTAAGCAGCGAACCTGGCCCAACACGCGACTGGTGTTTGTGGTCAGACCTGAGCTGAATTCCCACTGGCCAGCTGCTTCCTGGGCTCGCCCTGTGCGCAGCCAGAGCCCAAAGGCCTGTCCTGGGCAGCAGGCACAGTTGGGGGACTAGGAGATGCTTGCTAAGCGCGCAGAGATGCAAACTGAATTCTGGCCCCTCACCCTGCTTCTGGTTGTTACTGTTTATTGTATTGGGGCAGCCTCTGGCAGTGCTGGAAGGGACCAGGGCCCCTTGTGCTGGACAAGATCCACACGGCCCAGACGTCTCGCTCACCCAGACAGCTGGCACGAGAACGACATCTCAACAGACACCTGGGGCTAGGGACTGACAGACAAACCAATGGGGGGAGGGGAGGGTAGCAGAAGGTAACAGACAGCCTGCTCCCCACATCTCTTCCCACCCACCCCCACCCCCCGGCAATATGTCTGCCTCTGCCCCTCTGAGCCCATATTTTTCTCCAGGGCCCTTAGAATCTGGCTTTGTTTGGGGTCATTGTCTGAGCGCTCCTGGCTACCAGGGCGTCCAGGGCTTTCAGCATGGACAAAGACATAGCTGGGCCCTTTGGCATTTGGAGCCCTGGGCATTTATTTGTGTGCGTGCGTGGCTGGGCAAGCAGGAGCGCGGATGCAGCCAGCATCGGTAACTGGTGGGAAACCGTCACAGACTGGAACAGCGAAATTGCAGCCTGCCGCTGCAGCTGATGGAAGACCAGGGGCAGCTGGTCGCAGAAGCAGTGCTAGCCCCCCCCCAAAATATTAACTGCTTTATTTCCACAAACGACACCACCACACCCGGCCGAGATGCACATGTTCAGTGAGCTGAACAGCATTTGGGGGGTAGGCTAACACTGAATCCAGGGCCCTTTGAAGGCTGGTCACGTAATTGCCTACGCACTCTGGCTATGCCCCGTGCTCCCGCTGGCTGTTCGGAGCCAATGGGGCCAGGAATGCCACGACTGTGAAAGACAGACGCAGGGCAGGGCGGCTGAGACACAGCAGGGACCCCTCCTGCCACCAGTTCTCCTGGCCTAGCGGCACAGAGATTGCAAGCAGCGGAGCACAGCGGCGCAGAGTGGGGGCTAGCCCCCTCCACCTCCCCGCCTGCTCCTGCTCCGCTGCCTGTCCAGGCCCCGCAAGGAGGGGAGGGTCTGATCTTGGGGTGGGAGTGCACCAGGGCAGAGGGGAAGGGCTCTCAGCCCAGAGACTGGGCGTGTGGGGGAAGCTGGTGGGGGAGGTTCTGGGCTGGGGGGGCTGGGCTGTGACGGCAGGGTTAATGCCTGGAGAATGGCACCATGGTGAAGGGGGGGTAGGGTTAGAGCCAGACTGGGAGAGGGACTAATGCTGCCTTCCCCCACCCGCCCATTAGGGCGCAGTGCCCAGCTTTACTTGCTAGGGGAGCCCGTTTCGCCCTCCTTTCCCCAGTGCCATACTGGAGCCCGACTGGGTGGCCCCTTGGCTGCTGCCACAGACCATCCTTTGGCTGGACAGCTCCTGCCCTGGCCTCCTCGTTTGTATCAACAACGGGGCCATAGCGGTTACATGGTGGCTCCAGACAGGGCAGGGGCTGGGGCCGTTGTGCAGCGCCACATGCGGTCAGCCATTCCACGTGCCTGGGAGCAGTGGGCGCTCTGAAGAATCCCCAGACAAGACCCACAGCCCAGAAGTGCACGGCTGGAGCAGCAGAAATTAGTCCCGCTTCCTTTGGGATGCCACTGGCACAAGACTTTGCCACCCCCCATGAGATCGGCAGGGTCGGTCTCCATGGCACTTGCTGTCCAAGGTGACAGCTGCCTTAACATACTACAGCACTGGGAAGAGAGAAAGGAGCGACTTGCTAGTCTAATCACCCAGGGACCCAGCCATAGGTCAACCGAAGTGAGTGCAAGAAACCAAGGATGTGTGATGTCACCGGTGTGCCAGACACGACCTCACATTTGGCTGGCGAAAATGAGAGCTTTGCGCATAGGCAGGGATCCCGCCAGTCCTTTGCCAGCCACCTGGACACGTGCACACACGGGCCCATGCGCGTGTTCACACACCACTCCCTCTGTGTGTGTGTGTCTAAATGTCTACACAAGGATGGCAAAGGTCTCTTCCCCGCTTGCCCCTTGGCATGCGCTGGGGAGGCACTAAGGGGAGATGCAAGGGAAGGTGTGGGGGGAAGAGAAAGTACAGTGCTGGGCCCCACTTTGCATCGTGCCTTTTCTCCCTCCCAGGTGGGAGCAAATAACACCCCACCCCCCCCGACGGGAGGGAGGGGAGGCGAGGCGAGGCAGTAGCGCTGGGGATCAGGCCCTGCAGGCAGAAAGTGACGCCAGAGAGACGTCGGCGGGAAATCGACAGAGAAAGTCACCGGAGCAAGGGAGGGGCCCGCAGCTGGTCGCTGAAACTCAACAGGGACGTTTCTCAGGCCCAGTCTGGACAGCTGGCCAAAATGAGAGCGCAAACCCCAGCACAACCCCCAGCTGGCGAGCTGGGGCATAGGAGGGCCTGAGCGTGGGCATCCCACATCCCCACCCGGCCCCCCGCCCACCAGGCAATAGCGTCAGGTTCCTTAGGGTTCCCGCTGGAATGTTCCACTGGCTCTGGGCCCCAGGCACCCGTCAGAGCTGCAGGTTCTGTTCCCAGCCTGGCTCAAGCAGAGAAGCCCGTCTCCCACATCCCAGGCCCAGGTGAGTCAGCGGTGCAGCTCTCCTTTCATTTCCCATGAACACGCAGAGGTCACAGGCTGCAGCAGAATGGGAACAAAACTTCAGAACCTCGCCCCTTTTTTGGTGACGGGGAACAGTTGTTTCCCGGCCAGCCCACAGCCCAGCTGAGCCCTCAGGGCTGCCTCTCCTCCAGCTGAAAAATGAGCGCCCTGCTCTTCACGCCTCCCGCCTTCCAGTTCTAGGCCCAGCAGCCTTTGCAGCCTGGCGGCTTTCAGGGGAGGTGAAAGCCCACTGCCCTGTCTGGAACACAGCTGCATGCGATTCATCCTGCGACACATGGATTGCGGGCCTTACTGACCATCTGGAGTCAGACGCAGTGAGAGCCACTCACTCTCAGGGCAGCGCTATCATCCCTCTGCTCCGCTCACGGGCTCCTCCAGTGTTTGCAGGGAGCCCTGGGCGGCATGGTCCAGCATGCGCCACCCGTCTGTTGCTAACAGGCAGGGTAGCTAAGCACTGGAATAAATGGCCTAGAGAGGTTGAGGACGCTCCCTCATTGGAGATTGTTAAGAGCAGGGTGGACACCACCTGTCAGGGATAATCTAGATAATGCTTGGTCCAGCCATAGACAAACTGCATGGGCAGCACCCTCATCCATCAGGGAAAAGCCTCACCCCTTGGCAGGGGCCCACGCGCCAGGGAGCACCTCCTCAGCAGAGGACGCAGCAAGCGTTTGGGCATTTCAAAAAACAACGGGGGGTAAATGGAGCCCTCCTGCGAGCCAGCACAAGGGCAGCTAAGCTGCAGCTGAAGGACAGTGCTCATGCTCATGGGGTTGGCTTTTTCAGATCTCTGAAGGTGTAACGCCCCTCACCTCTTTGCTGTCAGCTGAGTGCAGATCAGTCCCACGGCCCGCCCTGTGCCCACGGCGTGAACTGCTCCAGCTACCACTTCCTGGTAACCGAGTCATTTCAGTCAAGGACGAGCATCTGCCTTCACTGCTCTCCTGCGCTGGGCTTGGCAGATGCCCTTCCCAGCCCCAGCAGGGCACGGGGCCTAGGGCCACATGGGGCCCTTCCCATCCCAGAGAGACTCATTGATTTGGTCTCTGATGACAAGCACACCACACCATGACCTGGGAGTCACTGCAGCAAGGGTTTTAGCATCCCCTCCTGCAGATGGAAACAGCCTGGCCTCTCTGCTACAGCTAGGCATGAGCCTACCGAGTAGGTCATGCCCAGGCAATCCCCCTCCTTTAGGGGGTGCTCAGAAATAGAGGAGAGGGTTCAGAAGGGGGATTGGGGAAGCCAGGAACTCCGGGTGGCCTTGGCCAAGCAAAACTGGGATTCATAAATTCCAGCCTCACAGGGCTAGTCCATTCTAGTCATGGCAGTAGACCACACCCTTCACCACGGCATCTGGGCTCCTGGCTAGTGGCTGTAAATGTTTTGGCACTAGAAAACCCCCATCTACATGTGCTGAGCAGCACTGCTGCTGGCTGCCCATAATCCTGCACGTGCTCCTCGTGTAGCTGCCCCTGCTTAGGAGAGCTAGGCTGGTGGGGTCCTGGCCTGGCTTTGGAACAAAGCATTTAGGGTGATGGGGCTGGAGCAGCCGAGACTGGCCTGTGATGTGAGTGTAGGAACGAACCACAGAGGAGAATGGGATTGTTTAATGACATGCTTCTATCCCAATCCACCTCTGCAGCAATCCGTCTTGCTAGACTGTGCCCAGCTGCTGGAACGAGTGCCACCTTTCACTGACTGTCAAAACAGACGCCTGCGCGAGTGGCACTGGAGTGTTGTTTGCCTCCTCAAGTGCTGGACTGTGCAAATCATCTATTGATTTGCCCAGTACATCTCCGCTATTTCTGTCAAAGGTTACAATTTACCACTCGCATCTAAATCACAGCGGAGGGGTCGCTGCTTCCCGCCTCCTCCATGGGGTTGTAAAAATAGTTTAAAGTGCCACTTTGTAAACCACTGAGCTGCTCTCCCGGGAAGGAGCCACAGGAGGCCAGAAAACACCCAGTTGAACTGGTGTCCTGGTGACAAGAGAAGGGCAGAATTAGCCTAGAAAAACCTCTGCTCCCCAGCACCTCCCAGTGCACCTAGCGAGGTTGGAGCAGGATGCTCTCACCAGCTGTTAAACTGCCATTTGTAAAGACAGTGCAGGGCATCGGAGGCTGGGGAGAAAGCTGCCTTCCCATGCCCACAGCAGGCTGCTTATTCCTGCTTGCAAGTGGCACTTGTGTGTTGCCTGCCGCACCCTCCCCAGAACTGCCGGCCAGAGGGGATTTGAGGGCAGCAGATGGACTGAGGAGATCACTGGGGCAGACTAGACCATAGCACTGCAAGGAGATAGGTATATAGCTCTGGGGGCGTCAAGGCAGGCTGTGAGCAGCTTCAGCCACGGGATTGAGGTTCCCTCCCTGCCTCCCCACTGCAGACCAGGGCTAGAGTCCGACCACGGGGCAGCATACACACGCTAGGAGTTACACACGGCCAACGTGTCAGGGTTCAGCTTTCAGTCCACAGCTGGCACTTTCCGGGCAGGGCCAGTCCCAGCCCGGACTCACAGCGAGGAGGTGCTGATCCCATCTGTAGATGGCTGGCTTCACAGCCAGGACACCAGGCCAGGGCTGGGTCACACCTCGAGGGGAGGCCAAGGGCACTTCACACTGTTCCTGTGCCCAGGGCTGGAGGAAGCGCCCCTGGCAGTGCTGGGGTTGGCAGGAAGGCAGCAGCCGCATGCTTGTTGGCATGTTACAGCCCAGGCGGCTCTGCCGGCTTCCACCTTCCCTGGCAACTCACTGAAAATGCTCAGGGGACCAGGTCCCTTCGGGAGGCCAATGCTATGGCCCCTCCTCACGTGCACCTGACAAGCCTCATACTCCCTGCTGCAGCCAGTGTCTCATAGGAGGACGGCCTGTAGCTTCCTTGCATTGCTGCTGAGTAGAATGGACAGCAGAATACAACAAAACCCGCTGGGCTACGCAAGTGACGCAGATCAGCACCACACCATTGACTTCAGTAAGTTCTAGACCATGAGCCTTCCAAATGCAACGCTGATGCCTGCTATGCCTATTCAGTAGGGATTTTAGTCCCCTTTTCTTATCTGTATTTCCTCACCCTGTAAATGTTGGGGTATCCTTCTCCAATAGGTTACTAGGCATTTACCTCAAACATACCAGCAGATGGTCAATTAGTTCCCATGGCATTCTTGGGGTTGAACATCTGCTGATGTTCCTAACTTAACATACCTATAGCTGATATCAACGGGTATCTTCGGCTACTGTCAGCAGTTTAGCCACGGTGTTCCTTGTGGCATTCTGTCTTGTGCTTTCTTGTGACCTAGGGGCATTTAGGGGCTCTTACTTGCATCAGGTCTTTAGGTCTTGGGCCTTTGTCTGGCTGAGCTATTCTCTTGACAGGCTTGAGGCCTATCAGTTAAAATATACATAACCCAGAACTGGCATGCTGGTGATGGGACCTGAAACACACATCTCAAGAGCCAGAAGCCATGTCCCCCTCCCACTCAGACCCTTCCTCTCTGGACAGAAGATCAGGGTTTTCGACAGAGATGGGAAGCTCACATGCGACACGGATGTTCTGCTGTGCTCCAGTTTACACTCAGAAGAATTAGGCAGGTCAAGATTTCAGATAGGCTGAACATCTGCTCTCCTTGTGAAACGTGAATTCACCATATCTTAACTCCTTCCATTCCTTCCTCTCCAGTTAGACCATCAGTCACTAGGGCACACGTGAGCCCCATGAATTGCCTTATTATATGCACCTCCATGGCTATAAATCAAGGGCTTGTTGTATCCTGTGAGATTCCTCAGCAACTGTCAAGCTTCTCTGATGCTTTTAGGTAGGCATCCAGGCCCAGGTCTTCAAAGCGCTTTAGCTACAAAGGGAAATCAACAGGAGTTACATCTCTGAAGATCTGGGCCTTTGACACTATGGAGATGAGTGCAGTTTCAAACAGGTTAGATTAGACAAAGGAATCTCTTCCAGCAGCTAACCCTGTTCAAAGCTCAGGTTCAAGAGAGATCTCGTTTCGTTTTGATGGTGCCTGCAGAAGCTGAATGAGACTTTAAAGGAATTTGGTGGCAATGAATAATTTGCATCTCCTGGTCTTTATACAACAGAGCACAGGAGTTTGCCTGTTCTACCTCCTCCACTTGACTCACGGCTCTGGTAACAGTTTTCTGCCACCCCTTCCCCCCCCCCCATCAAGAGGCCGCTTCCTTCTGCTAAATGTGCCAATAACATCTCTCAAAGCTGTAAATCCTACCCTGAGGCCACTGGCCCCAGCCATTTCCAAGGCATTTCCTCCAGATCACGTGCTGCAAAGTCCTCAATAGGTTGCTCTCTTAGAATGAGAAAGCCATACTGACTTGGGCTCAACCCAGAGGTCTGAGAGGGTTGTGGGTTAGTCAGGAATGTGTCAAGGTGTCCTACTCAGGTGAGAGGAACTTCTGAACCTAGCAGCCAAACCCTCCAGTGAATTCAGGTGAACATCTGCATGGCCGATGGAAGCTGCCAGCCTGTCTATGTCTCTCCTACACGGCTGATGTTAAGAAGGACATGTACACATCTGCTCCTTACATATTCACACTACCAGTAGGTGAGGTCACTGCTGACACAGACAAGCTTGGCCATTCAAAACTGCGGGTGGCTGTTTCTTTTTCCCCAATGCTGGCATGGTACAATAGATTTCCAGTTCAAAGGGAACATGGAGGGGGTGCCAACCAGAGCCCTTTTCACTGGTGGAGTAGAAGGGGTGACATGCACAATCACAAGTGCTCTTACAGTAGCCAGAGACTAATGCAGCGTTCTGGCTGAGTTCTCGCTATCCCCTCTCTCCCCCCCGGACAAGTGTTCCAAACTCTCTCCTCTGAATACAGCCCCCTGGGCACCACTAAATTATCTCTGTGCTTCCAAATTGCCTGGCAGCTTTGGAACTATTTGGAAGGCAGAAATGGCCATTGTGGCCAACATTTTCAAAAGTGACCGCCACTATTGGGTGCCAACATCAATACAGCTGATTTCCAGACATGCTAAACACCCATCAATCCAGTTACAATACATGTGACTGCAGGTGTCCAGCACCTCTGAGAATTGGACTCTATGTGTCTCAGCCCGAATACCCACACACTGAATAGCCAAGCAATAGAGGCCACTTCGGAATATGTTGGCCTCTCTACGTAACTATAATGGGGTTCAAAAAAGAATTAGGTAAGTTCATGGAGGGTAGGTCCATCAATGGCTGCTATCCAAGATGGTCAGGGATGCAGCCTCATTCTCTAAGCTTCCTTAAATTGTGACTGCCAGAAGCTGGGAGTGGATGGCAGGGGATGGATGACTTGACGATTGCCCGTTCTGTTCATGCCTTCCGCAGCTCCTGGCACTGGCCACTGTTGGAAGACAGGAAACTGCACTAGATGGACCATGGGTCTGACCCCGTGTGGCCATTCTGCTGTTCCGATGCAAAACTTGGGAAAGGTTATCTTAGCGTACTGCAGGCACCACAGAGAAATAATAACCATGGTAGCACTAAAACATGGCTCTGGTGTGGCCAGATCTGGAACACTGTGTCCAGTCCTAAAGATCTCATAGCCAGAAACATCTTAAACTGGTGAGCTCAGAGAGAAGCAATAAAATGGACCAAGGGGGCAGAAGGATTGACTTAGGTGGAAGTTTAAAAGAATTAAGCCTGTACAGTTTGGCTAGCCCACAACTCAGGGGGACCTGGTGATAACAGTCCGCAAATATTCAAAGGGGGTAAACACCAAGGAATTATTTAGCGTAATATACATGGGGTATAACTAGGAATCACATGGGTTCACGTTAAGGAAGGGTAGGGTTAGGAAAGTGTGTGAGAGCGAGATGGATTAGGCTGTGGCAGTTTCTCATGGAAGCAGTGGAAGCCCCATCATTTGACATATGTAAAAGGGGACTGGCTGAAATGCTAGCAGATGTGCAACAGGGACCAGTCCTCAACAGTACCTGACGGGGGGGGGGGGTCGGGGGGCGCTAAGTGATCTGATAGGTCTTTTTTGTCTATGGTTCTTTGAATTCTCTCAGACCAGGCTGAGTCCTGCCGCTCAGGAGAGCTAGACTTTCCTTTTGCAAAGCCAATTATCTTGGGTCCAATGCTGTTTCCTCATATGAAACTGCAGTCCCGAACCGCTTCCGTGCCATCTAGCTGCTGGGGCAGCTTGGGGGAAATACTTTCTTGGAGTGCGAATTTTATAAAATAGCATAAATTGTAATGACTAGTGTATAATTTGTCTAACTGAAGCCAACTATTTACTTGTTAAGGGAGACAGTGTGCTGTGCTAAAATATACTTTAAAGACTTGATGAAAATGTCTAAAGACGGTGACAAGGCAGACCTTTCAGTGACTTGATTAATGTGTATGCCAAGTCCAAAATGCTAAATCCAGACTGCACATCGAGGAGGGATTAGATTTCAGTAATAGGATGTCAGAACTAAAGTTCAGCCTGTAGTGAAATAGCACTGCCCTTGTAACTGTAATACAGACTCGCCAGCTACTTCCCTCCAGGGCTACCCACTGTACAGATGTATGAATAAATGCTCTGCTGGCATTTGACAAAGCAGCCTTGCACTGGCCATAACTTATATTAAACCTCAGCAAACCAGGTGCACGTACTGTGTGAAGGTGCCGATCAGAAAGTGGGATGTCAGAGGCAAAGACTCCAATGCCATCCCTAGTCTAGCTCATTCTGCTGCAGAGAGCGGGGGGCTGGTGGGAGGAGGGAAGGGAGTTTATGCTCCATTGCTAAGTCACCTGGATGTGAAATCAATCCCTTAACCTGGCCAGCATTTCCTCCACTTCGTTCTGCCCTCTCTGTTCAAGGAGAACAAGGACAACACCCATTTAAAACCAACCATTCGAGCTCCCAGAAAGACTTTGCTGCAGCTGCTGAGCTTTTGGACGATAGCCCTGATCCCTGAATTGTGCTTCCTAAGGCACCATTCCTGGGTCATTTCTGCAATAGAGACAGACCTCCAGCATGCTACCTGTGGCCTTGAGGCCCCCAGGCCCAGTGCCTCACAGAGCTCACCTGGCTTCCAAGGTCATCACAGATCCGGGCTTCCTGCATCTGTCTCTTGCTCCTAATATATTTAAAGAATCTCAGTGTAACTCAGTTTGAGCCTTAGCCTCTCTGATTTTGTCCCTACCTACTTGTGCTGTCCTTTGTACTCCCCTTAGCAATTTGTTGGTGTTTCCACTTTTGTAGCATTCCTCTTTGAGTTTCAGGTCAGAAAGGCGCTCCTGAGGGAATCATATTAGCCTTTTACCATTCTTTCGATCTTTCCTTTGCATTGCAATAGTTTGCAGTTGCACCTTTAACATTGTCTCCTTGATGAGCTGCCAGTTCTCATATGTGCCTTTTCCCCTTACATTTTCTTCCTGGGGGACTTTACCCACCAGTTCTCGGAGTTTGTTAACATCTGCTCTTCTGAAGCCCATTATCCCTATTCTGCTGGTCACTCCTTCCTCTCCCTAGGAACTATGAAACCCAACATGTCAGGATCACGGTCACCCAAATTCCCTTTCTCCTTCATAGTCGCTATCCACTCCTCCCTGTGGGTCAGAATCAAGTCTAAAATGGCACTCTTCCTGGTTACTTTCTCCACTCTCTGGAACCTTCTGCTGTCCCCCCATGACATCACCCCTACCTTTAACCCTATATCTTCATCCAGAGACTCAGCTGCTCTGCCTCCCACCTTCTTCTGGACCACAGAACCAGTGTCTATATCCCTCCTCCCCCTGTCCCTGTCTGTCCTCTCTGGGCAAGCAATTCCCCTCTCGACCAATATCCCAGCCAGGAGACTTATCCACCAAGTCTCGGATGCCAATTAAATCATAAGCTACATTATGTACTAATACTTATGGTTTATTTCCCATGCCACTTATATTTGTTCAGACATCTAAACTGCTGATCAGATTCCCTCCCCGATTTTCTTCTTGCTGCTCCCTTGACCTCACTGTCCTATTCCATGTGTCCCCCCACACCTAACCTCTGCTAAGGCCACCATTTTAGTACTTTGGGCTTTCGTCACCTGCTCCCATTGAACCTCACTGAAAACCCTCCTCACTAGGTTAGTGGGTCAGTGTGCGAAGACGCTCTTCCCCCTCTTGGTTCGGGGGAGCCCATTTCTGCCTCAAAGCCCAATGCCAGACATACTCACTCTCCCAGTCCAAGACGCTAAACTCTGACCTGTCTCATGGCAGCACTGGATTCTGCTGCCCCAGAGAACACATTGCTCTGGAGCCCTTTACAAGTCCTCAAGCAGATTCGCTGGCTCCCCCTTTTCCAACACATCCAATTCAAGTGTCTTCTCCTCGCCTCCAAGGCCCTGCCCCACCCATTTCCCCAGCCTGCTCTCTGGTCACTCCCTGCTTCTCCACCAACAACGCCAGCCTCAATACCTTGTACTGTCCACTCTCCAACACCTTCCCTGAACTTTCTTTCATGCCATCCCCTAAGCATGCATCCTTCCCGAGCTGCCTGGACCCTTCCCCCTTATTTTGTGGGCCCATCTCATTGCATTGTGTTTGAAAGTGACCTTATAAGGTGTTTGTGGGAAGGGCCAAACAATCAGGAGATGGCAAACACCCATTTTCTAGTCAATGGGTCCATTAACAATACGTTATAAACACTACCATCTAGTAAGACGTCTGCAAAGGAAGTACATCCAACTTGTTCCACATCATCAGCTACACAGGCTCCACAGCACACATAAAAACAGAAGACTTGCAAAAATCAGTGCACCCTGCCGTAAAATGACACCCCCATATTCTTTGATGCCATCGACACGTAACACTAAGGAAACATACAGAACTTAGGCACAGTAAGCTATCTCCGGGATTCCCCACAAAAGTCGTCTCTACACCTTGAGCAGTTTACTTCCAATGACATATTGTCAAGGGAACAGCATTAAGTTTGGGTGCATGCTGTGACACAGGTGGAGGACAGCAGATAATACATGATTGCCTGGCTGAAGTGAGCAGGAGGAATCCTGCATAAAACTGAAAAATTCTATGTGAAAGGTTGGCCTGCTGTGAGTTTTTGTGAAGAAAGTACAATGCCATTTTTGGACATTAGCTGAACTCCATTCCACACATCCTCTGCCTCCCGTCCTTTTAATGAAGTTATTTAGTTTAGGAGTCAAGCCAACACTACAGGACTCACTATACAAACTGGTCTGTAAGACCTCGGAGCATAGCCAATGAAAACTAGATGTTTCCAGCGTTCTGTGAAAAGTCAGCTGAGCAGTGGGGTCATGCACTTAACTGAACGTGCTGGGTCTTGTCTGATCAAAATGGACAGCTGAGTGCTTGTTAAACCTCACACTTTCCAGAAGAGTGTGGCAATACAGGAACCAATACATTACAACACAGCCTAACTTGCTGGGATCTATACACAGGTATTCACACTCACACTAGACACCCCCACTGCTCAGGGCGGGAGGAAATGCAGGACACGGCTCTCCCTTATGGGGATGGGTTCCTCTTTCCACCCTATGCAGCTCTGTGGAACAGACAGAGCAGCATGACAACCTGACACAAAGCATGCATGGGACACAACTGCTCCTGTCGGGCCCACAGCAACAACCCTGAGCTGCTTCACGAAGGAAACCAGAGCATTTTTAGCTGGATGACGCCGCTCTCCTCCAACTCTTGCTTGGAACACAAGGGTAGAGAAGGAGACGTATAATTAGGGAGCAGTCAGAGCCAGGCAAGGGCGAGACACTCAGCATTGTGTCTGTGTGAAGACGAGTTCTCTCTGCTCAGTAATAAGGGCACCGGCTGCACATTAAGTGTGGTCTCCATGTGAACATTTTAAGGTTGCAACTCAGACCTGGGAAATGTTTGCCGGCTCCAATTAGACCAAGAACTTTTGCTATTTCTTACTCTCACAAAACATCGCTTGGTTTTACCCAGGGTCGCTCTGACTTTAAACCTCCAAGATGGAGCGCGGCTGGCTGGATAGGATTGGCTCTTTTAGAGCCTAGTGTGAAGACATGCATGCTGGACAACATCTAACTCAGTTTCACTGAACCATTTAGTAAAGTGACGTTCTGACAACCATTGCACAGCAGTAATGACAATGGAAACATCACCGGGAGCAGAGGTAGCCATCTGCGGAAGCAGTCGCAGGTACTCAGATACTACTGGGCCTGGGGACCGACGAGCTAGGCAGCAGTTCTTCAGGAAAGGATCTGGGGTTACAGTGGATAAGAAGCTGGATATGAGTCAGCAGTGTGCCCTGGTTGCCAAGAAGGCTAATGGCATCTTGGGCTGCATTAGTAGGAGCATTGCAGGCAGATTGAGGGAAGTGATTATTCCCCTCTATTCAGCATTGGTGAGGCTGCATTTGGAGTATTGTGTCCAGTTTTGGGCCCCCCCCCCCACTACAAAAGAATGTGGAGAAGTTGGAGAGAGTCCAGCAGAGGGCAACAAAAATGATAAGGGGGCTGGAGCACAAGACTTATGAGGAGAGGCTGAGGGAACTGGGTTTGTTCAGTCTGCAGAAGAGAAGAATGAGGGGGGATTTGATAGCAGCCTTTAACTACCTGAATGGGGGTTCCAGGGAGAATGGAGCTAGGCTGTTCTCAGTGGTGGCAGATGACAGAACAAGGAGCAACGGTCTCAAGTTGCACTGGGGGAGGTCTAGGTTGGACATTAGGAAAATGTTTTTCACTAGGAGGGTGGTGAGGCATTGGAATGGGTTACCTAGGGAGGTGGTAGCATTTCCATTTTTAAAGGTTTTTATGCTGTGGCTTGACAAAGCCCTGGCTGGGATGATTTAGCTGAGGTTAGTCTAGACTAGATACCTCCTGAGGTCCCTTCCAATGCTAATCTTCTCTGATTCTATGGGTGGACAGATCAGGAGTGGCATAAAACGTGGGTAACGCGGAGGCGGATTTGATCAGCATGCTGAGTTAGAAGTGCGAGGGGTGTCACAGTAGCAATAGCAACCGAATGCATGGCTTCCATTGTGTAAGGGCTTCCATATTTGCACTGTAGTGCCTGTTCCAGTACCCGTGGATTTGATGCTACATTCCCAAACACTGCTGAGTTATTCTGAGACCAGTGCAGACAATTGCCAAAACAAGCAACCCACGTAGCTAGAGAAGCCCCGCACACAGAACAGAAAACACACCTGACTGCTCTTAGATGAAATTCTGTAGCAGAGAAGAAAGGTTTGTTCTAATGACTTACTGAACAGTCACTAAGAAGAGGGAAGGGAGCCTGGGTGGAGGTTCTAGAAGTGCAGCTCCGCAGACAGACAGATATGCCAGGCCAGTTGTTATGCTGTAACTGGGGTGATCTGTTCTTTTCAGAGTCCCAATTCCACTAGCAGGGAGTGCTTGTCACACACCAACACAAGAACAAAGAGGATTGCAACATGGGTTTACTAAAGGTAGATCGTGCCAAACCAACCTGATCTCCTTCTTTGAGAAGGTGACGGATTACTTAGACAAGGGCAATGCGGTAGATCTAATTTACCTCGACTTCAGTAAGGCGTTTGACACGGTTCCGCATGGGGAACTGTTAGTTAAATTGGAAAAGATGGGGATGAATGTGAAAGTTGTAAGGTGGATAAGGAACTGGTTAAAAGGGAGACTACAGCGGGTCGGGCTGAAGGGTGAACTGTCAGGCTGGAAGGAGGTTACTAGCGGAGTCCCTCAAGGATCGGTTCTTGGACCGACCTTATTTAACCTTTTTATAACTGATCTTGACACAAAGAGCGAGTGTGTTAATAAAATTTGCGGATGACACGAAGCTGGGGGGTATTGCTAACACGGAGAAGGACCGGGATGCTATTCAGGAAGATCTGGACCACCTTGTACACTGGAGCAATAGTAATCGGATGAAATATAATAGTGAAAAGTGCAAGGTCATGCACTTAGGGATTAATAATAAGAATTTTACATATACGTTGGGGATGCATCAGTTGGAAATGACGGAGGAGGAGAAGGACCTTGGGGTATTGGTTGATAACAGGATGACTATGAGCCGCCAATGTGATATGGCTGTTAAAAAAGCAAATGCGGTTTTAGGATGCATCAGGCGAGGTATTTCCAGCAAGGAGAAGGAGGTGTTAGTGCCGTTATATACGGCGCTGGTGAGACCCCACCTGGAATATTGTGTGCAGTTCTGGTGTCCCATGTTTAAGAAGGATGAATTCAAACTGGAACAGGTTCAGAGACGGGCTACTAGGATGATCCGAGGAATGGAAAATCTGCCTTATGAAAGGAGACTCAAAGAGCTTGGCTTGTTTAGCCTGGCCAAAAGAAGGCTCCGGGGGGGATATGCTTGCTCTATATAAATATATCAGGGGGATTAACGTTAGGGAGGGAGAGGAATTATTTAAGTTTAGTACTATTATAGGCACGAGGACGAATGGGTACAAATTGGATATTAGGAAATTTAGACTAGAAATTAGACGAAGGTTTCTAACCATTAGGGGAGTGAAGTTCTGGAACAGCCTTCCGAGGGAAGTAGTGGGGGCAAATGACTTATCTGGCTTTAAGACTAAGCTTGATAAGTATATGGAGGGGATGTTATGATGGGATAGTTTAAATTGAGCAATTGATTTTGGATTATCGGCAGATAAGTCTGCTCAATGGTCTGTGGGAATGCTGGATGGGATGGGAACTGAGTTACTGCAGAGAAATCTTTTTTGGGTGCTGGCTGGTGAGTCTTGCCCACATGCTCAGGGTTTAGCTGATCGCCATATTTGGGGTCGGGAAGGAATTTTCCTCCGGGGCGGATTGGCAG
>ML675626.1:30859547-30876252 GCA_007922155.1 Mesoclemmys tuberculata | reverse complement strand
GGAGGTCAGACTAGATGATCATATTGGTCCCTTCTGACCTATGAGTCTATGAGGATTTTCCCCTCTCATGATCAACTGGATGAATCTGGCTCCGAGTGTTAAAGTCCAAATCAAACCTTTGTGGCAGCTCCCAGGCTCCAAGACCTATTTCAAAGTGTGTGAAGCGCATCATGTGCGTGACCTGCTTGCTGTCACCTGCCTCAGGGGTAGCAGAGGCAACATCTGCTGGGACCGTGACCCTTTGTGGGCTAGCACCATCCATCCCATTGCTTAACCACATCCATGGGTGTGCCCACACTCCCCAGAGTCATGTTGAGATGCTTGTGGCCATTGCATGCATCATGTTTAGACTGGCTCATTCAAGCCTGAACCCCCCCGGTGGGCAACTCTTTAACATTCACCATCTCCTGAATTCTTAAACATCTTAAATATAAACTTAAGTGGTTTCTGATCCTATAAGAGTTCGAACCAGATCAATTCAAAGCAAGTCCTTTTAGGACCCAATCCAGCAGCATCTGCCAAAGGCAGCAGGATCACGGCCTTCGGAACATCCTCCACAGAACCTGAAAGGCTCTGCTTTGTGTCATCTTTCCACAGTCAGAATAGCCAACAGGCTGTGTCCTTGGCATAATGGAATTTCAAAGTCTCCAGACACCTCAGCATTAGCATTTGGATCAACTAATTAAAAAGCTCACTGCAAATCAGTTCCATTACTCCTCCTGCCGCATAACTAGCAAACTCAAGACGTACAAACGTAAGCACAATCGCCCCTCTTGCCAAACACACCTGAAAACTCTTCCATGGCTCTTTCCCCCTGCAATACCCCTCCTTGCTCTCTTCCCATGTACTTCTTTGGGGCTTTTACCATCCCAGCTGTGTCCTTAGACTGCAGGGCTTGGGGACAGGGAACCTGGCATTTCTCTGGAAAAGGTCTCCTGTTGTACAGGGCTGTGCCAACCTACAGCTCCAGAGAAATAAAGTTCCATTTATAAATGGCTTGTAAAGAGTTAATAAATGAATAGGTGTTATAAACATGAGTAGTATGCATTATAGATGGTGAGAAGTAACCTATTGACCTAGTCGACTCTAATAGATATTTTAATAAGGGGCTAATCAATCATTTATTAACCTTTTACAAACTGTTTATAAATAAAACCTTAAAGTAAAGAGTGACCAATACAACTATTAACAATGCACTCTAAGGACCAGATCCTTAGCTGCAGTGAAATGGCTCAGCTCGATATAAAAAAAACTCAAGGGAACTACACCATTACACACTAACTGTGGATCTGGGTCTAAATGTTAACTAAATTGGGGCATTTTCAATAGAATAAGCAGCCTCATTTCTCCCTCAAGCTGAGTCAGGAATACAGCTCCTCAAGTTGCTTATTGTTTATTATCATTATTATTAATTATCATTTTTACATCTGCCTCCATTTCTGGATTGAAGTCAGACTGGAAATGCAAGTGACAAAATCCTTAGGGAAGGTTGTTCAAGGTATTTGTAGTGCTGCTTTGGATGCAAGAAAAGGCTCAAATCTCCTCCCACGATCCCCACCCCCATTCTGCAGAGTGAAGAGGCTTGTATAGCGCAGATAAAGTACACGGCCTTTCTGTTCTCGTCTGCACAAAACTTTTCCCGGCCTGCCTAGCATTAGTTCAAAGTTCATTCTACTCTTCCCTAAAGCTGGCTCTGCCCTTGTCCAGGTGGCTAATGACCCACGGGTTTCTGCTTTTTTGCCTTTGACCACCGATCCCATTCTCCTCACCTGGTATTTGATCTCCACACAGCTTTGAGCAAGAACCCAGGGCAGCCCCTTCTCTGGGACTGCTCCGCGCTCCTTCTCACAGAAGTTTGACAGAATCCCCGCTGCCCTGTCAGGCCCACGCGTCTGTTCTTCGCCTTCATCTGTTCTCCTGGGGGAAGGTCAGAACTGCTACTCGGGGTATCCTGCCTCCAGCAGTAGCCAGTGCCCAATGCTTCAGCAGAAGTTGCAAGAAATCCCATAAAACCTGCCCAGAGAAGACATTTCTCCCCAGCCCTGATCAGGCAGGGGTTGGTGTATTCATCATCACCCTCTCAAATGCCTTGCCCTGAAAAAGGAGATGGGAATGACACTGACTGGGAATGACTTTGGGGCGCCATGCAGACCTATTCACAGGTGCTGATAACTTGCAGTCTGTCATGCTGGCCCTGACAGCAGAATGGTCACCAGGGCCAGGTATTTTCCCAGCCACAAGAGACTCCTCTTCATTCCCATTCTGAGTCTCTCCTCCCCCGCTGATCTGTGGCTGTGCTCCTCAGCCCTGTGTTTTCATTCCCACGGGAGCAGGACGGCTGTCATCACACGTACACCCAATAATTACCTCAGCCTCTCCCGAGAGCTGCTCTCGCCCCAGAGCTCAGAGTTCTGTTACAAAAATAATCTATTTTTTCTTTTCTTTACGCTGCCGTGGTACAGCATATAAATCAATCAAGATTCTCCAAAGCTCAGATGTTCCATACAGTTTCATTCATTTTAAAACAATCCACACATTCCCCATCCAATTTCATAGCTCCTTTTTGATGCTTTTTAGCTTCCTTTGGCTTTCAGGGCACTTCAGAACCAACTAATTTGCAAAGACAGATTCAGAGTTGGACTTTAATCATAACCCCCCTTTTCCAGGCTCCCTGGGCTCCCAACTTCACAGGATGTCTCTATTCCTGCTTTTAGGCATCTCATTGCCAGCAATTTGTGGTTTATAGCTTTCTTTCTCGTAGGCTATCAGGACTCCCCTTTCTCTGTAGCTCCTCTGTGCTGATTTCATATATTTGTAATGCACCATTTCCTTTAGTCCAACAGGCAGCGGTGCACTAGATTCATAGATTCCCAGGCCAGAGGGACCCTTGTGATCATCTAGTCTGACCTGCTGTATAACACAGGCCAGAGAACCTCACCCAAATAATTCCTAGAGCAGAGCTTTTAGACAAGCATCCAACTGACTAAATACGATCATGAAGGGAAATCTTCCCGAGGCTCTAACCTCTTGGAAGTGATTAATGCTCAGTCAAGAGCCAGCAGCTATTCTGTTCAGATAGGTCACGTTTCCTACTAATCCTTTCTTAAGCTACACTAAGGTACAGAAACACATTATTCTCAAAGCTGACTGGCCTTGGCCTTCTCTCCCAAGGAATGGAGCATCACGGCTCAGCTGTTACATCTGTAAATACAAGCATGACTCTTACCTGTGGCAACGTGATCTGAAGGTTTTCCTGGATATTTCCACTGTAGACTCGAGTGACCCACAGTGCATATGCAGGCTACCGGTCAGTCACCAAAGGCCTGACCCACAGCAGTGGAGCGAAGTCTTTCTATTGATGTCAGTGGACTTTGGATCAGGCCCTGACAGGGAGGAGAACATAATTCAGAAAAGTCACTCGCCAGGCGCACAAAGTGCACGCTATCGGTGAAACGACCATCCTAGCTGGGTTGGCTGGATGAGACCACTGTCCCCTTGAGACACCCCTGGGAAATTGCAGTGATGGAGAGTGAGAGGGATGCTGGCATGTGGCGCAGACGCTCGGAAGGAGGGGACGTTAGGTTAGGGTGTTCAGAGGTTCTCATTATAGTTCTTTCACTGCTAACTCTGTGCAACATAGTTCTTTGCGCTCCCGGCCCAACCCCCAGCCACACACGGGAGCAGTTGGAAGGTCCCAAGAGGTTGTTAGAGCAGCCAGAGTAGCTCTGCCTACATCTCTTTTCTCTGAGCCATGCCCCGTCTGCCAGCAGCCCCAAAGGAGGAAAGGAAGGCTTCCCCTCTGCAGGATGGAAGCACCAGGGTCCAGGCTGTAACCCGTCCATGCCCAGGGTAGCCCACTGATAATGCCAGGGTCAGGGCAGGCTGCAAAAGGAGAGCAAATTCTCCCAGCACTGGTGGGTGACACCACAGTCAGACTTCCCAACCAGCCAAAAACAGTGCTTCTGATTCCCCCACACTAGTTATCATGAAGCCACTGTGCAAATACACACAGCCCCCTTTACTGCATTTCAGTCTCAGGCTCCCAAACTGACACTAGGTCCAGTAAAGAGACCAGTTGCTTTAACTCTATGCTCTTTACTAAAAGATTCCCTCTGATCCCAAAGGATCAGCCACAGTACCAGTTCACTATAAGTTTGGATCTTACCCAAAATACCACGCTGCCAGCCAATCCTTTAGTAACTAAAACTAAAGGTTTATTAGTAAAAGAAAAACAAACAATAAGAGAAGTGTTAAAGGCTCAAAGCAATCAGATACATACAGATGATTTAAAAGTCCATATACATCAGGTTTCTAGAACAATTGTGGAGTTGCAGGCTTGTATAGTTCCTCTGGTGTACATCCAGTACCTGGATGGGTCTAAGTCCTTCAGTTCAGTTGCAAAGTGTGTTAATCCAGAGGTGTGTCCGCAGCTGGGCAGGAACAAGGACACAAGGCAAAGACCAAGACGAAGACAAAATGGTTTCTGTGGTTCGATCTTATATACCCTCTGTTACTGGCCATGTGGCTTGTGGAACTTTACTGGAACCAAAATGAAGTCCATAGTCACATGGGCCAATCCTGGTAACTCTCCAGGTATGCCTTTAGTTTCTTCCCGGGCCTCTGGCTTCTGTAAAGGTCTTGATGGGCCATTAAGCGGGCTATTGTCCTGCGGCCTCTCTGTCTGGGGTGTGTCTTCCACAGCACAGTTTGAAATACAGGGATATCAAAGGTCTCCATAACTTTCCTTATACATATTACACATGAACACAAATATTATCATCTTATTCAGCATATCATAACCTTTCTAACAGTACCTGACATGGTATGTCTTACATGAATCACTATGATTTTGACATATTAAGATCAAATAACACAACTGCCCCCCCCTCCTAATGCAGCCCGCGTGACACAGGCCCTATGATCTCTGACAATCCCCGGCAGATCCCAGGTGCCTCAGAGCCAATGCAGCACCTCGCCGATCCTTAGGTGCTTGTGGTTTCATCTCCTGCTGCAAAAGAAACACAGACCCCAGCCTATGTTAGCAGATGCACGAAGGAAGGGCTGATCTTCATCTGCTAGGCTTTTGGATGTGTTACGAGCTGGTGCGAGTCCACCTGTCTGTCTATCCTCTCATCGAGTTAGAACATACACCGCCTGTGAACACATTTAATTTGCTTTTAAAGTTTTCAGAGTTCCCCTTTAAGCCCCATTTAAGTTTACTGGTTGAGAGAGTTGTTTTTTGGTTGTTTGTTTTTAAATGATGAGAAAAAGAATCCCACGTTATCCTGTGTCAGAAGCCTTGATCGTATCCATGCAGATCTGAACTTGTGGCATCAGCCCATAAGTCACTGTCTGACACTTAATTAGAGGGCTGGTCCAATTAGGGTGACTTGTGCAGCTGGGCTCAGGGAGCACATCAGGCCAGCAGGGAGAGCCCTGCCCGCAAGCAGGCAGATTTGCCGATATTTTCTCCAGCTCAGGAGCAATGATGTCAGTTACTCCAAGGGAAACTGCTGTCGACAGATGGTGCCAGGTATCGTGCAAAGTGACGTCTGAGGGCTCCTGTCAAAAACATTTTAGCGCCAACTGAAAAGCAATGCTCTCATATCACGGCAAGAGAACTAATTCCAGCAACAACCCAAAACAGCCCCAATGGCACAGATGTGCAATTGCAATGATCAACATAGGGGAAGTGCAAGGCAGCACCAGAAAGAGAGTGGGGACCCAGACTCATCGGAGATGCCACCTCCCCAAAACAGCTATTCCCTTTCCACAGACACACACACTCTGGCCCAGGTAGGACTCGGCCAGGCCCTATGGACTCAGACCTGGTCTGTGAGGCCAATTGTGCAAGGTTTGGCTAAATGACAGGGCGGGGGCAGGTGCTGGCTGGCTGTCAGGGCAGGGAGGAATCAGCCAGCTGTTGGATGGGAAAGCACAGCTGTGTTCTCTTGATGTCCAGTCGAATGCTGAGATCACGCCATGCAGCACAGGTGAGTGTGCGCACATGCGCGCACACACACACGTGCAGTTACGGGGGTTGCACAGAGGGCAGGACTGCTCAGGCAAGCCAGCGTACCAGACAAGTTCACATCTACGTTGCAGGCAATTGGGAGTGACACACAATGCCACCATCCAGCCCGCCCCCAGCAGAGCACTGGCCTCTTGGAGGGGTGGCATTGCCATGTTGCCAAGCCACAGAAATTCTGAGATCAGGTTCAGAACCAAACCGGACTGAACCACTCCAAGATCTGGCCACTCCAGACCTCTGGAAAGGTTTAGCTCCGGCTGCAAGCTCTGTAGCCGGCCCCTGTGTTTATAATGGTCTGAGCCAAACCCCTGGTTCCAAACGCAGAAAGTTCAGCTCAGACTCTGCAGCATTGGCCCATCTCCACTAGGTGCCAGGGGATGCAGGGAGATTGCACCAGAAACCCCAGCCCACCCCAGCCTCATCTCAAGGGATCTCAGCAGCGCACAGTAGGTAGGAAGCATGGCTGGAACGTTTACAACTTGTAGCAGATTTGATGCTCTAGGTCACAGACTTTGAAATTTCAGCATGCATCACTGCTCAGTACAGAAAAGCCTGGGGTTCGTTTTACGTCTGTAGCACTAACCCCAACACGCCCGTCTCAGCCGGCTCTCTCGGGTTACGCTAGGAGGCAGGAGTGCCTGCACACAACACGCTACAATCCTAGTTGTTCACAGTTACGCGCACGCCACAGTTTTGAAGCAAAATGCCCCAGCTGGTTGCCCTGAATGCCCCACGCTCAGTCCTGGCCTCCCTTACCCAGTCAGAACCCCACTGACCTACTCTTGGTTAGGTGAGTTCCCCATTAGCCTTCCCATTCTCCCCATTGCTGCCTTTCAGAAGTGCCAGCCAACAGGGCACTGTTTTGTAGCGATAGCTCGGAAGGCTCCACTAGCTGGGGACAGGAGAAGGAGACTGGAATAGTTTCAGTACAAATATTTCCCCAGTGGTTGAATGGATTCAAAGGAGCTCATTCCTGCTAGGAAATTGGTTCGTAATTATCCAAAGATGCTTTAGGACCTGGGGCCCTGGCCTGTGCAGTGGCACCAAGTCTGAGTGGCTCACATGCATGACAAACAGAAAGGAAGGTGGGGAAGGGCACTGCCTCCATAGACGCCAGGGCAGTGCAGATTTCAAGGACAAAGGAGAGAGTCACTTCAGTTGCAAAGAGGTTTTATTGCTACTGTAAAAATATGGCTGTAGGAAGTGGCACACATCTCCCTGAGCCTCCCAGATGCTGCAGCTCAAAGGCAGGTCCTGCATTAATGCAGCCGTACCAACAAAGCAGTCAGAGTGTTGTTGCTGGGAACGAGATGTTTCATCTGGAGAGGCAGGGTCATAAACCTCAGCGAGAGGGAGGCGGGCAGCATTGCTAGGAGTCACAGGCTGCAGTATTGTCTAATAAAGCATGTTCAGTGTTTCCCATCACACTCACAGGTCGCACGCCCCTCCTGCATGGAGCACGAGGAATGGTTGTGTCCAGACAACGCAGCTCTCCCAGATGGTATGGTCATGGAGGAGTGCCTAGCACACGCAAAGCTGTCTGCATCCACTCCACACCTAGAGAAGATCCAGGGGTGGAGGGGCAGGAATCCACCATTCAAAGAAGGGTCACTGTGATGGCTCTGCAGGTACCCAGGACTGGGAGTCATCACATCATTCCTACCCACAGCAAGAGGAAGTCTTGCTTCTGCTTCCCTGAGTGTCTGTTGTAACCCCCCCAGCCTGCTAGCCACTCCATCTCTTTTCTCTGGGCTGGGCCAACCCTGACTGCGCCTCGCCGGTTAACAAGAGGGGCACCCCAAGCCCTTTGAAGTGTTTCCTTGTAGTGTTCAGGCCCTTCTCCACTGACATACCAGGTCTGCTGTCCACAGGGAAAGCGTGTACAATGCCAGCTAGCGTGATGCGACCCAGGGCCAGCTGCTCTCTGAACACTACAGCCCTTAGATAGATTTATATTGAAAAGAGCAATAAGAGAATTCCTCACTGTAACCTGAATCGCTGGTAAGTAGACCAGAAACAAACAGGGACACACAAAACACACTCAGGAAAGATTGTTGGAGACAAACCATAACTAACAGGCTAAACTATTTAGACCCTGCACTTCTTTCCCTCTCCTTTTAGATGGTTCCATTAGAATCTTTGCTAAATACTTCCAGGTCCTGTTGGATTTGGATTTGTTTAATACACCTCTAAGTGGTAAGTGGTTTGAGGAATATCTATCCCATCTCTGCCATTGCAGGGCTGTCATGTGCTTGTGCTGCATTTAGTCACAGCGCTCTTATGAGAGCAATACAGTCATTAAGCACTAATTTCTAAAACAAAGATAAAATTACGTGATTAAGATCTAATTAAACTCTAAGTACCCATGCCATGAATCACTTCAACACACACTTTAATGGATGTCTTTTGAAGCCATCATGCATTTTGTTTCCTTCTGTGGCCAGTGATTTCCCTAAAGGGATTGAGTTTGCTTGCTCTGATGTTTGCGTTCCCTGCTCCCGCTTCAGCTGGGGACCACTAAAATGTTTACATATGAGCAAGAAGCTAGAAAAATAAATTTCTAACCAGACAGAAAATTTCGCTTGACAGGCTCAGACAAATGTGTATCACAGTAGAAATAATCCGAGCACAGAAGGCTCTTAATGTTGATCCCAGCCCACAGCCCCCCAGCCTGGAAGCACAATTTTAGAAACTACATGTACTTTGATGTAATTAACATGAGCAGCCTGCACATTGTAAGACTCTGTCTGGCCTTCTGTCTGCCAGAACTACAGTAAGTTGCATTAAAAACTTCCCTTGTTAAGGAAAGGAGCCCTTTCTAGCACTCAGGCTGTTGATGCAAGGGACAGTGCTGGAATCGTTTTGATGGGGAATATTGTCAATTGCTTTTTCCCCACCAAAATATCTCCAGTGATGCCAAATCGACACTCACATTCTCGTGGTATTGCTGCTTCCACTGCCGCCTACGGGGCTGAGGGGTCATCAGGAATTGCCGCCCTTGGAAAGTGCAACAGGAGCCATGGCCAAGCACCCCTGTTCCCAGCCAGGGGCCGTGCCACAGCTGTTGTGTGACATGGGCCCATTAGACAAGCGGTCACGGCGGAAGGCCCCCAAGAACCGCACGTAACCTTAATGTTACGATTTCCCTCCCAAGTCTAGAAGTCACACCAGGCCCACATGCCAGCTAGCATGGACAACGCTGTGCCAGCGTCACAGAATCACATGCCGATAGCTGCTGCCCTTCCCCAGCCACGGGCTGGCCAACATCAGTCACGTGCTTCGATTCACCACTTGTGCCTTCCCTGGAAGTCCCAGAAGGCAGCTCCGGGGACAAGTCAGTAGTTCCAGAGCTGTCGGCGCATTGCTGGACATGTCTGATCTAGGGGTGAGGAGCAGGGGCTAGGACAGAGCCCCCAGGGGTTTAACACCTTTGCTCCCAATGGATGGGGGGGAGCACAGGGAATTCTAGAACTGCCCTGTCCTTTTGCTCACCATGCAGGCAAGGTGCTCAGGGCTCTGAGCTCCCACGGACGTCAGCCAGGCACCACAGAGCCCTCGGCACCCAGCCTCTTCCATGGGAACTGCAGTGGGCCCCACCTCTGTGTTCCTAGCCTGACTCGGTCCCCAGGCCCTGCCTTGTCTCGCTCGGCGAGGTCCCGGCTGTTGGCGTTAGCTGGCAGTGACACGGCTGCAAGGCGAAGGGAAGAAAGGCAGAGTCGCAAGAGCACTGTTGACCCGGGAGGATGAAGAAGAACATCTTCTTTTGACATGAGTGTGAGCAGACACAGCCGGAAGGCCTAGCAGAAGAGAAGGGTGTGTTCGCATTAGTAATACGCACACCCCAACACCTGCTGCTCAGCCCCAGGAACCGCCAGGAAATCTTCGGAGACACGGCCTTCCCAGCACCTCGGCCTGTTGCAGAATGTGTGCTAACCAAGAGGCACGTAGCTCCTGGTCAAGGTTTCTGACTCCCCTCTGAATCCAATCACCTGCTGCGAATGCTTGCCCCCAGGCGGCTGGCTCAGACAGCTATGCGCCATGGTCTGTCACGCGTGACATCCAGCTTCCCCCAGGGGTATCTGAGGATTTCACCATCTGCCCCAGTCCATGGTGCGTTCTGAGCCTTGCCTCTGGCAGCCATGTCATGGCCTCCGCTCTTTGGCAGAAATGGGAGCCTCACTCCAAGACGCTCCAAGGAAAGTGCAGGAACTCGGTCAATCAAGCTACCTCAGAAGGTGGCTGGCCTGGAGGTACAGCCTGGAACTGGGAGGTGAGACCCAGCTCCAGCATAGCCTCCGGCATGACCGTGGCAATGTGTGTGTCTCCGTTCTCCACCTGTACAACAGACCTCATTCCTTTTCCCACCCTTGCCTCTGTGGTCCGAAAGCTCCTTGGGGCAGGGACTGTCCCTCACCACAGGGCGTACAGCATCGAGTACAATGGCGCCATGATCTCGGTTGGGACCTGGGACGCTAACATAATATAAGTAATCATAAGAGGATGAAGTGCTGAATTGACCCTGCCTCATTTCAGATCAGTGGTTCCAGACAACCAGCTGAGCTGTCCCCTCAACTTGAGACCGGGACACGTTGACGAGACAGTTATTGCAAGGTGGTAACAGTCACCTCACTCATCACAAGTCTGTACAGTGAGGCAAGAGCCTGTCCTATTGGCTGTTACTGTATCTTAGATTCGCAGCTCTGACCAAGAGCCGTGCAAAGGGGCATTTACTGCACATGAAAACAGAGCTAATGCTGCCACAATAACCCCCCACTTTACAGTCCTGCAGAGGGAGGTAGCAGCAGCCCATTAAATACTGAGCATGTAATGAATGAATTACGTGCAGGGGAATGTTTAAGGTGAAGGGAGCCAGATATTTGTCTTGGGAAAACAAGCAATGAAAAGAATTTCTTCCTGCCCGTTCACGCTGCGCGTAGAGCACACAAGAGGGAGTGAGAAAGGGGAACACTCAGCTAACCCATTGCCAGCAAGAAAGATGCTCCTTTGACCAAAAGAATAGCTCTGTGTTTCCTGAGATGTCACAGTAAGTGAGCAAATAAACTCAGGAGCACAGCTGTGTATGGTGAAGGGGCTGCAGCAGGTATCTGACATACCAGGGAATGGTAGTGTTTTCCCAGCCATTAACCAGACAGCGAAGTGATGTGGTTCTCAAACACCAGACATTAGTGTTGCCGTAGGGAGATGGGAACAGCCAGCAATAAGGCCCTTCGATTGGATCAGGACAGTATGTCTAGCCCACTGAGGAGGTCTTGTTCCTGCTCCTGCTCATGGACTTCAGTGGGCTAGCAAAGGTTTTAAAATAGACACTGCAACTCTATTTATTACACCAAGCAAGGACAGTGCACCAAAGAAGTAGATGGTATCATGGAACGGGCCACCCAAATAGCCTGAGAGAACCTGCTTCAATCCAGGGGGCAGGGAGAGCCACCCAACCAGCTACCCCTAGTTGTCACCTGTCACCCCACACTGGAACCCACAAAGGGTATCATTAAACAATTGCAGCCCACACTCCATGGGGTCCCAGCCTGAAAGGCATCTTTCCCAACCCCTTCCCCTCTTCTGGCCTTCAAACATCCCAGCCTCACCAAGCTCATCCTCAGAAGCAAGCGCCCCACAGACCAGGACCCAGCAACTCAAAGCAGCTTCAGACTCTGCCAGAACAAGAGATGATCATCATGGCAGTGAATATGTCTGCAGGATTTGCAATACCCCGCACCACACACAGCTCAAGATCCACGGGTCCCTCCCATAACACATGCTGTGCCACACCCAGTGCACTAAATGCCCCAACAACCACTGTGCGGGTGAAATGAGACAATCACAACACTCTCGCATGAACTCACAGGAACATGATAAAGACAAAAACACCCTAAGTCCCTTGTGGGTGAACACTTCTTGCAGAATGATCACTCCATATCTGACCTCTCAGTCCTCATCATCAAAGGAAACCTGCACACCACCTTCAAAAAATGAGCCTGGGAGCTTAAATTCATAAAACTTTATTAGACACTAACAACCATGGACTCAAAGACCCTGGTTTTATGGCCCATTACAATAATCCATAACCCACTAGCCCTCCTTTGTGCTATGGGTGATAACTACCCACTTCACCTTGAATGGTCTCTTGCAACGTGTAGCTGTGACACTGGGAGGGCTGCTCTACCCCAGGCATTTACATCAGCATCACTGCAGCTCTCAGAGGTGTGCCACTGCAGACATACCCTTTCCCCCGCCTTGATGAAGAGCTCTATGTAAGCTCAATGCCTTGTTTCTTTCATCCACAGAAGTTGGTCCAATAAAAGATATTCCCTCACCTAATTCTAGGAACTGAACCAATCTGCTTACCGGAGAAATCCCAAATCCAGAAGTTTAGTGCATCTAGGTGATACGGCATCACACCATATTGAAAGAAATCATGTCTCATCTGTTCCAGCAGAGCAACAAAAGGCAGCATGTGGCACACATGACAAACTAACTTCTCTAAGTGAGATGCCACCGTGGGTGGAGTCTCGGAGTCGAGGGACACAGTTTGTGAGGTTCAGAAGAATTGATAACGTACATGGTGGATTGTGTCAAACAAGGCATCAGTAAACAATTTTGCAAGGAACAATCATGAGAACTGGGCAGACACCATCACAGCACCACATGACCAGTTAGCCCCAGCTCTCAGAACCAGACAGTGGTTTGGGGAAAGCACATTTAAGTGCAAATTTCTCACCTTGAGTTAATGCAGAGATTTGACCCCAAACTTGAAGACAGACAGTGGTTTCCTAGGTTCATTTAGAAGGTTTTCCAGAAGATGTCAGTAGCAGTTGGTTGTAAGGAACAAAATGGCAGAGAATAGGATTAAGTTCTGCTCCTGCTCTCACTGCTGGCAGCAGGGGTCTTTCCCTGGATTTCAGTGGGCTGTGGACCAGGCCTTGAGACTGGAAGAGAGCTATATGTCTGGCAAAGGCTTTAAAATAGAAATTGCAATTCAACATATGACACCAAACAAGGGAATAAAGGTTCAGCTGGCCTGGAGCTCCATGGAGGCTCCTGTTTGGAAGCCACGGCTGTATTCCTGATAGAAACCCAAGACTGAGAATGCAGGTTAATGGCTCCAGGGGGAGGCTGAAGTGAAGTCAGTCAGGGAAGTTCATTTTGGATATTTTGCTTTAGCTCCAGACATACAAGTGCCTGGCCAGCTGTCTCAGTCAAGGTTCAGCTGCTTAGTAAAAACCAAGAGCAGAGCATCTCATGTACTAAGATGCTACAGCAGTAATTATTGATGACACCAGGGAAATGACAAGAAAGGAGGGAAGTTACAATGCTCCCCGGCCAGGTACCACTGAGTGCCTATGTCCACGACTTAGTGATTTTACATTTTCTCAGTTCTTGAAACACCTTGAATGGGACCTGATTTCCAAAGGATGAGTTCTCAGCACTTTCGAAGAAAACAGGCCCAATTAAGGGGTCTCAAGTTGGGCCTGAAGAGCCGAGGCATAGAAAAAAAATCGAGTCACTTTTGAAAGTTTGGATGGAAAGTGCAATGGGCGCTAATGCTTCAGTTACATGCATGTAGCTCTTGGTGCCTCGCTGGATAACGTCAGATACAGTGACTAAGCTATGGTGTTAACTAATGGGGCATTTTTCCATGAATACAAGCTTCCAGCAGCCATTTAGTCACCAGGTGTAGGTGCTGCCTTAGTGGGAACAAAGTGAAATTCAGATCATTTGAAAATCAGTCCCTTGTCACTTTGCCACCCAAGCCTGACACCAACATTGACAGAAATAATTCAGACTTCCAAAAGCTCCAGAGTCAGAACTGCCTCCTATCAGGATCCATTCAACAGAATTAGTCAAGCTAACAGTTAGAGCAACATGAGCTGCACAGGGAGAAATGAAAGGGGACAGCTTGCTGGTTTTCAGCCTATGATTAAGGTATTACATGGCTACAAATAGCTGGAGCATGTACACAGTCAGCAAGGTCTCAGCCACCAGCATGTCCCAAGAGTTCCCTTCCAGACTGGCTGGGATCTGCAGCCAAACACGAGAGCCAAGCCGATACATTACAAGGGAATTGGCAACAGGGCGGAAGAGGGGGAGGGATATTTACTTGAAACTGAGACAATGGGCCACGTTCTTTGCACTCGGCACAAAGGCTTCCATAGTTCTACAGTAGGACAGCACTCCAGGGCAAACGAATCCCTGCCCGTACAGGGCTGGGACCTCTGTCCGTGGTGCTGAAAGCCAGCAGAGCCATGGAGACTGGCTGAACAGCATATAACGTCTGTGGCCCTGGCTTTGGCAACACTCTGTCCAGTTCAGCACCAGTGCCAGAGCCCACGCTCCGGGGTGGGGCACATTTCCAGGTTTGATGCTGTCAGGGCCCAGCGCCCAAAGCTCCTAGGACTGCAGGCTTCAGCCCTAAGCAGCATCCTATATTCCCAGGTTTTGTTGGGAGTGCAGCTTTCTACAAGTTACATGGGCAGACTCCGCATGGGCTTCCCTGCAGGGTTACACATGCCAAGACTCATCTCGGCCCTGTTCACTCTCATGCAGGAGGGAGCTGGGGCTGAAAGTGTCCCTTGCCGCAGCAGGGAAACCTACAGCAGAGCCAAGGCTGAATTCAAGATGCTCCTTTTCATGGGCTAGTCTTTTCCCTTCTGCTAAATGCAGTGGGGAAGTTGTATTCTCCAGCAGAGCCAGCTCCTCTGTTTGCATAGTCCCAGAGGGGCCCTTGCTCATGTAGATTTCACAGAGTTTGTGGCATTGGGCTGACAAACACTTGTGAAGTCATCCTGGTTTGTATTCCCCCCCAACGTGTTGCATTTCCCCCTGGAAGCCTCATACCTGGGGACATGGTATGGGACCTGGGGAGTGGAAACACCCTCAGGATCTTGGGACAAGCTAGTGGAAGCAGTGAAATGGACTCATCAGCAGAGTCAGAAGAGGCTTGCTCAGAAATAGGTACTGACTCTTCCAGAAATGGGATAGCATCCATCCAGCTGCGGCAGGCAGGGGCTCTCAGGGCTAATGCATCCTTGGTTTGTGTAATTAATTTACCTATTAGCTTGTGACACGGCATTAACAAAGCCCGCACAGAGTACAGCATCAGGCCTAGTGCATGATGCAGGCAGTGGGGTGTGCTTTGCTGAGGCACAGAGGAAAGTTGAGTCCCTAACCATCCCGGCGATGTTGAGGAAAAGCTTTTCAAGTTTAAACGGATGGCAAGGCCCAGCGGAGATGACAGCACCAGTAACTCGTGTTCCTGAGCCTGCCACATGGGGCGCGTGGCCTGCAAAGCCCCACTGCGCTTTGGGCAGAATCGGGTGTGGCTCTTCCAACGGCGCGGCTCATTCGACCGCAGAAACCGATCTCATGCTCAAGAGCCAGCAAGCCCAGCATCTTCGGTTTTAAGTCCCACGGGGCTGGCTCCCAGGTTGTCTCTGCATCCCCAGGTCACTGCCACCTCACCCCTTTCCGGGCCCCGTGCAGCCGTGGCCGCTGCAGGCAGGTGCGGGGCACTCGCACAACTCCCAGCTGCCTGGAATTCCAGCTCAGCCACTGCAGCTCCCCCAGGGCGAGGCTTGCTGCCTCCATCGCCAGCTCCAGCATCCTCGACTGGGGTCCCACTTGCTCTGCACGCTCCTGTCCTATAGCAGCAGCATGGGGCAGGGACACCGGGAGAGACTGTCGCACTACATCCGACAGGGAGGAGACCAGCACAGACGTTTGCCACGAGAGGCTGGTGACGCATCACGCACGCTGCCCCCAGCGGCATTTTAACGTGCGTGCAGGTATCTGCGTGAGCCTCGGAAGGCTGAGCCATCTGGTAATGGTGCGCCAAAACCACAGCCACTTCAGGAACAGCGGGCGCAAGACACTGACTATTTCCATTACGCTGACAGGATCCAAAAGTCATACCGCCGATGAGTTTGAAAGAAAAATAGTGCAGATGCCACCATTCAGAAACCCGCCTCTGCTAGAGATAGAACAGCCATTCTGCAAGGTCTGGGCTCAGCTCCGATCCCCGCAAGAACAGCACATTGCATTTCCATAACGCCTTCCATCCAAGAGTATCACAGCACTGGCGAAGTTAAATAAACCACGTGTGCTACAGTGGGGCAGACCAGTACAGAACCAAGGAGGAGCCAGAACTGGGACATGGGACCCAACCCTCCCCAAACTTCCAAAAGATTTCAAGCCACAACAGAACATCCTGGGCTGAGCTCGTCTCTGGAATGGCCCATCCCAGAACTGTGGGAGGCTCCTGTTTTATATAATTCAATCCTCAAGCGCTGCACCTTGGGCTCATCAAGGGAAGAATGGGAAAGAAGAAGATGTTTGTTGAAGAGCTGAACTGGGCTGGGAGAAGCATCTGAGTGCTCCCTCCTGCAACGTGCAGCACGACGTCCCACAGCGACTCATCCGGCCAGAAGAATCCTGAGTGAGGAGAATGACATATTCAGAGCATGCTACTCACTGAACTCAGACCACTTGAATGCACGGAGTCCCCTGGCTACGTGACCCCGCTCTCTGGAGTCATGCTCTGCTCCCAGGAGTACGTGGGGCAGCACACAGCTACAAAGAGGTGACTGGTTAATTCAGCATCATTTGGAAGGTAAAACTAACGTCTGAAAGTGACAACAAGGCCTGTGAGCAACCTTG
>ML675626.1:30708715-30849547 GCA_007922155.1 Mesoclemmys tuberculata | reverse complement strand
CTAGGCTGATGTCAATGGCCCATGGAGTCTCCACAAGCTGCTTAGAGCTCAAGGATGGGCGCTAAATTTGCCCTGGCCATTGACTTCCAGGGAATTGACTCTACGGTCAGACACTCCCCTTCCTTAGGAAGCTGCCTGGTACTCGCTGTCCTGTGTTTCAGAGTAAATTAACTGCGATAACTGTGTGATACACTTCGGGAAGTCACCTGCCTGTATGCGTGGAAAACTGGGATATTAGCCATGCAAAGAACAGACGTGGGCCAGTTACAATATTAAATTAAAACCAAGAAATCCTTCTTCACTGAGAACCCAGCTCTGCCCCCCCTGTGCCATGCAGACCCAGGGCTCTGGCCACAGAGAGGGAGGCAGGGTCCATCTCACCAGCCCCCTGCATAGCCCAGCCCAGCGACTCTCACACAAGGCTAGCTGCCTCAGGCCCCCACCACACTGGAACAAAAGGAGCCCTGCTACATGGACAGGATGAAGGGATCGTGGCTCTGGCCTTGTCCCTCTCTGTTCTGCTCTGTGCTTGTTTTTCCACGCCTGGCCTCCCTGTGGTAGGGACCACCGCATGATCTGTCGTGTCAGAGACCTAATGCGTCTGCGGCCCTTGCCTGGATCGGCTCGCCCAGTCCTGCCAGGGGAGCAGGGTCAGCACCACCGGGGGGGACAGGGCCGGTGCTGTTCATGGAGATGTGGAGCTTTGCTAATGCAGGACTTCTCCATTCAACCTCAGAGAGCGGCAGACGCTGGGCAGCTGTTATCACCAGGCGCGTGGGGCCTGTGCCCACTGGCCATGCTGGGCCTGGTGGGAGCTCTGAGGGGGGCTGCAGAACCCAGCCTTGCATCCTGCCATGTCTGTGTGGCATCTGGACCCCACACTGAGGTGCTGCCCCAGAGGTGCTGCTCTCAGAAGGGGGCGGCTCCCAACTGCCCTGAGTCAGGTGGCCGAGTCTCCCTGGTGCGGCTTAGGAGAGGACGATAAACAGCAGCAGCAAAGGAGCCAGACGCGCCAGGCAGGCTGGGAACGCAAGCTCTGGGCTCTCCCCCAGGCTCCCTGGGCCAGGCGGTGGGGCGGCCGCCCCTCAGACTGCCCTCGGCTCCTTCAGCACACGCCGCTCTTTGGGAAAGGCCTTCGGCATCAGCCGGCCTCGACAACACCTGCCCTCACCATGACGCAAGGGCAGGCCCAGCCGCCGCCCAGCCCCCACTAGGAAACCCTCTGAGGTGCCAGCCTGGGGCCACACGCCCGACTCCTGCCGCAGGGACGAGGGGCCGGGCTGTGAAACCCTTCACCCTCCCAGTGCCACGGAAGCTCAGGCCGGCATGGCTGCAGTCTCAGAGCAGACGAGAGCCGAGCTTGCTGCAGAGCGAACACCATCGCTAGCCCTAACAGCATCGCCCGCGTGGCAGAGGTCTCCCCCACTTGAGCCCCGCTGCAGCTTCGGGCGGCGTTGAGATCAGCCGCCCCCCGGGGCATTCTGCACACGAGAACAGCAGAGACGCTCCCACGCGGCTCAGACGGGACCACGGCATCAGCTGCGTCTGCGGCCCTGACCTCCCACGAGGGACCCCCAGTGCTGAGGGGGCAGATGCACTGGCTGACTGAAGGCACCAGAGCAGGAAGGGGCAGGCCAGCCTGCTTCCCCTGTAAGGGGACAGCTGCTTCAGAGAGCTCGCTGGCTCCATGTCTCTCCCCCCTGCTGCAGCGACGGATGGGGCTCTCCCCCTGGTGCAGCTGTTGGGAGCCCACAATTCACAGCGCTCTGTCTCAGTGCCCTGACGCTCGTCTCCAGCTAGTCGCCAGCAGAGCAGCACGTGGCTCTCTCCTCACCAACAGCCTCCAGAGCCTTCCCCCACCAGCGTCCAGCACAGAACGGGCGCTGGGGAATGGCTGGTGCCTAAAGCGAATCGAGTGCTGCCCAATGGCGTTTCCCTGTGCGGGCCTGCCCGGCCTTGCCCCCACACCACAGGGCTCCACACCACCTCTGGGCAGGCCAGCCAGGGCGTGTGCAGGCTGGGGTACCCGCGCCCCACTCCTAGCACTCAGCGAGCAGAGCCAGGAGCTCACAGATCTCAATGCATCACTCCGTCCGCCAGCTCCTCTTCCCAGCGCAGGCCCCGCAGGACAGGCTGCGGAGCTGCCTTCCAGTCTGAACCCCTTTTCGCACTCTTCACACCGGGCGTGTAGGCCACGCATGTGCCAACCACAACACAGACCCTGTGGGGCCTAAGGCGTGGGTCTCTCGCCCCAGAGCCACACGGCCCAGCACCTCACCCCACAGTCAGTTCCCATCTGCCAGGGGCTACAGCCCAGGGGGATCAGCCCCGCTCACGCCAGCCGGGAGCAGGGACAGTGGGCTGTTAGCGCGCAGGGGGCAAGCAGGCGATCAGGCTCTCTTCCCAACACTGCCACAAACACTCGGCTGGCCAGCCACAGAATTGCTAGCCTGGGTGCCCGGGGCTTTGGCTTCCCAGTCAGACACCGAGCACTCCATTTGGAGGCTCTCAGCGCCCATCGACATCAGCACCCCAGCAGCCTAGATGTGCCCCACTGGCATCCCACGGTCGGTGGATAGGTCCGAAAGTAGAGATGTTAATGGTCCCCCATCTGTCAATGGGGAAAGCAGCTGGCCAGCCACGGCGGTGCATGGGAGTGGACGTTGGCTGATGTCTGAACAGTGCTTTGCGCCCCAGGGGTGGTAGGTTTTCAAGCTGGGCCTTGTTAATGCCATGCACGCTGGCAGGCAGAATGCCATGACTGCTATGGGCAGCAGCTAAGCCAGGAAGATGGTACTTCAGAAAAGCTATTCAAGCCTCTGCGGCTGGAAGCATGAGGGTGCAAGGGAGGGGTGTGAGCATGTCAGGGCAGGGACAGCACCACATGTCTGTAGAGAGCTTAGCCCAATGGGCTTCTGACCCTTGAGAGCCACAGGAACACGCGTTACAGACAGCGGAGCATGCTGGTAGGTGACCCCGGACAGCGCCTTCAAATGCAGCAGGGGTAGGCTCCGGCCGGACACACGTCCCTTGCTCACACCATCGCATTCCACATGTGCTGTAGGACCAGAGAGCTATTGCAGAGAACATGTTCCCAGACATCTTTATGCCAGCAGACGGGTGAGGCCAGCAGTGTTAAATCCTGGGCTGACTGGTTAGCATTTCGCACACAGGTTTAATTATCTAGGGCAAATCACAGAAGGTCTAGAGCAGGGCAGTCAATTGGTTTTGTCAATGTCTCAATTTCTTGGCCATAATCAAGGTGCAGACTCCAGAGAACAACAACTACTACTAAATAAAAAGATTTCAGGGGCCATTCCAAAGCATCTGGAGGTCCAGATTTGGCCCATGGTCTGCCTATCGACTACCCCAGGTCTAGAGTTTCTAGAGCGATCCCTCCCTGGAAGGAAGAGGTCAAACTAATTAAACAGATTCTCCTATCTGCTGGAAGAGACCTGGTGTGAGCTAACAGTCCTTTTCTCAGGAATTCCTAGGCTGGCACTACATTAGGGTATATATTAGAAGTGTATACAGAATTTATATATTATATATATATCTATCTATATATATATATAGCAGAAGCTTTGTGCACGTGTGTGTGTGCATGTGAGTGTGCAAAAGAGACACAATGGTCCTTGTTCTAACATTTCTAAATACCACAGATAAGCAACTTTACATCAGGCTAGAAAGAGTTCCAGTCCAGGTTTCAGGGAAGTGAATGTTTCATGCCGAGTGCTGTCATTGTGGGAACTGTTAGTATATTCCACAGACCTGTGCTTGGAATGCAGAATGCAAGCAGGAATCCAGAGATCAGGCTACCTCTTGAAAGCAGCAGCCCCAGATTAGGGTTTTGGTCTCTCAAAACCCTGTCTGTACTGTCAGCTTTTATCTCCTTCTCGCCTCTCCAATCCCTCCTTCGAGATCACCTCTTCCTGGAAGATTTTCAGAGCATCTACACACCAAAAAAGGCCTGGGGGCAGGGAGGGGGGAAAAAGCACAACACTGCTTCGAGAATGGCCCTTGTTTTCACTGGAGCAGTGCCTGAGGTGGGTAGCCTAACTCAAACTGGAAGCTGCCTGGGGCAGAGCCAGTGTCCCCTCAGCAGGTCAGTCCCATGCAGTGATACCAGTTGGTGCTGCCTGTCTACATTAGAATAATCAGCCCTGAGCACTGAGCTTGAAGCTGGTCTCCTTGTGTGAGCCAGGTGCAGCTCCAATCGGCTGGCTGGCACCCTGGCATTTAACCAGCCCCCACAGTCCTTCAAGCGCTCCCTTTTACGGTGCCTGCCCATATCCCGTTCAGCAAAGGCATAGAGCACCCCAGGGCCTCGCCTTCCTCTCTTTAGGTTAAGCCCCATGCACCCAGCTCACGTAAGGAGGGGAGGTCGGAGGCTGTTTATACTGCTGGGAAGGAGGAACTTTCCCTCCAAATTAAAGAAAAAGAAAAGTTAAATTAACAGATGCCCATGTGAGCCCATCCACGCCCTCCCCCCATCTCTCCCTGCTGTGCCTTCTGCACAGTGCTGCCAGCTGCAGCCGTCTGGCCCAGCACTGGAGCATGTTCCCACCTCTCTTGGCATTCGCCAAAGGAGGCACCAAGTCAGGCTTTGCAGAGCATGAGCATCATTTTACAACCTAAACCAAGGGCACATCGCGCCTGACAAATAAAGATTTATGTAAATTAAAGGGGGAAGGGGAGAGATAAAGATCCCAAAGCAGGGACTGTCTACACTAGGGAGCATGTCTCGGTCACATGTCCTATCACGGTGCTGGAAGGAGCTTTTTCCTGTCTGCTCTAGCAGCTGTGGCGTGACTAAGCGAGGTCCAAGAGTCCACTGGGACGTGCCCCTAACTCACCTAGGCATGTCTGCCAATCCCACCCACCCACGTTCAGTCCTGGGACCCACTGCTGACATCAACGTCTTAATGTCCAGGAGGGCTGAGCAATACAGGCAGCTCTCCCCACCCCTGCTGGTATCATGAGGGGTCGGGGGGAGGCTTGAATGGCCCTTAAACAAATGTGGTAAGTTTAAATGGCATCAGACCCGATGTTTCCCCAGGTGCATTAGGTGCTGCCGAGACCCGAGGAATGGCCCATCTCCCCACGCCCTGGGGACAGCTCCATGCCAGAGGCAAAGGGCAGGAAACAGGCCAGTGTCAGGCCCCCCACCAGACAGCTGCCTACGCCCTGCTCATCCCCCCACCGCTCCCTCCATGAACAAGAGAGGCTGAATTAGAACTTCAGTGCAGCGTCTTAACAATGGCTGAGCGGAGTTAATAAAAGCTCCATTCGGTGCTGCCTCGTTGCACTTTATTTAAGTTAGTCCCGGGTAGACGCAATTGGGCCATTATTCACCGCAGTTTTATGGAGGTCTTAGGACGGCTTTGTTGTTCCTCCACCTCCCACTCCTTCGCCTTCCCCTCAGAAAGGGCCATGCTCCCAAAAGCATCACATGCCATCCCCACAGGAGGGCCTCAGGAGAAGGGAAGAGCACATCTGACTCCACACCTGCCCGCCCTCCAGCAGCACATTCAGCAATGCCTCTTTACTCCTACTGCAGCCGTGGGTGGGGGCATTTCAGCAGGCATCACAAACACCCCCCCCCCCCGCACGGGCGTGCATGCGTGCACACATACCCCTACTTCCCCTGTACCAGAGCCACACACCCTGCCCCCCAGCGCGCACACTCCCAAGGCACTGCACCTATCCCGCGTGGCCTGCCAGCCAGAAGGGCACTTAGCCCATTCCCAACCCCCATAGAAAGGGTCAGGCAGCAAATCACAAACCTGGCTCCTCCTTCCCCTTCTTCGCACCGTCCGTTTCAAAGCCAGGAGAAATCCGTCACCCCAGGGGTGGGTGAAACCAGCATGGCCCGTGCAGAGAGAGCCGAGCAGCCAGTGCTAGGTGCTCGGGGGACAGCCCTGGGAGAAGGGGAACAGGAACAGCAATAAAAACACTCATCAGAAAACATCAGACTGGAAGAAGCCTCCCAGCTGAGCAGGAGAGGATGAACTACCAGGGACCCCTCGAGGCGAGGGGCTCCCAGCATCAGTGCGGCACAGGCGGGAAGGTGTAGGCTCACCTCAGAGCTGCATGGCACAGCACAGGCCACACACCGGGGTGCCCCGGGGAGTCGCTCTGCAGGCTCTGCTGCTGAACAGCCTCACCCCTCGCTGGAGACTCGGGCAGCCAAGAAGGAGCCTCCTTGGGTGGATCCAGAGGAGCATCTTCTCTCACCAGCCCTAAAGCAAAGCCACAGCGGCAGCGGCTGGACGGGAGGGGCAGAGCCTTGGAGAAATGGGCTGGGAGAGCAGGAAATCCCAGCAACGAGAACAGGAAGAATGGCAGATCCACAGGCCGTTCAGTCACCCCCTGTCCTTGTGGCCACAGCCTACACAGGAGGCACCCATCCCCCCCCCCATTCCATGCAGGGCCCCTCAAGGAAGGGTGCATAGCCCCACCTGAGACCAGAGCTGCAGCCAACCCTCAGTGTCTGTGTGTGGGTTTGTCCTGGGGCAGTGGCAGGTTTTTCCGTTAGTGAGATCGGGCATTTCCTGCCCCTCCTCCTGCCAGCTGTCCCTTTGCTAGGGAGCCTGCAGGTGACGAGGACGCACACTGCGGTGAGCTAGTAACTGCTGCTTCAATAACCCTCCTAACTTCCAGCTCCCTGCACTCAGCCCCGAGTGGAGCCCTGGGGTAGGGTCTGCAGACAGGCCCCAGCAAAGTCACCACAGCGTCCACGGACGTGGGCCGCACTGCGCCGACGCCCGCTCACCCACAGCCCTTTCAAATCACACAAGGCCCTTGGGCCAGAGGCCCAAGGAAGCAGCCACGGCCCTGCCCAACGTCAGGATCCTGTTCCCAGAGTCACAAGGGGCTTGGGGTCAGGGACTGCCAGGCAAAGGGGAATCAGGCCCTTGGCCTCGACAATTGTCAGTGCAAGTGGGTCCCACGCAGCACCAGCGTGTGCTGCAGAGCGGAGGGCTGGGCAAACAGCAGAGTCTGCCAAGGGAGCCAGTTTCCCACCACACGGTCCTTCTAGTCCTGCTGTCTCCACTGCCGTCTCCTCCATCACGGTAAGACATCCCTTTCCAACCCTCCATTGCCATGCGTGGGTGAGTACCCATCACAACGCAGGCCATGTCCCTGCGAGGGAGTGCGTGCAAACATCACGAGTGTTTCTGGTTTCCCCTGAGATCCTCCTTCAAGTGAAGAGCAGACCTTTCCCTCCAGCAGCCTCACGGCCTCTCCCATTCCCCATAGCAAGTATGCTGGAAGCTACCTCAGGCAACCTACCCCTTTGCCTGGGGCCAGGACTTTAGCTGTTAAGAGTCCGAGAGATGGAGATTTGGCCCCTCAGCCCAGGACCCAAACGGGGGACAAAAAAAAAAAAAGATGCCCTTATGTCACTTACCCTCCCTAGCCCTGGGGCCAGTTGAGGGTGTCTGGCCCGTGGTGCGGGTCACATCAGCCTGAGGGATACGCTAATGTGCATCCTACTTTGACAGCCCCTGAGGGGCCACCGTGGCAGCTGAGGATTGCCAGAGTGAAGCCATGCTCCAGTGGTCTCCCCTTTCCCCAGCCACGTCCCCCACACTGGGCACGTAGGGGTGGCCTACAAGCAGCTCTGCTCCATCTGTGCCAGCCCAGGGGAATCCTGACCCAGCTTTGCAGTTGATTTGCACCCACAGACTGTCACACAGAGGCCGCAGCAGAGGCCACGTTCAGGCCCATTAGCTGAAGAGACGACAGCCCCTCAGCTGAATGCAGGTTACCACCACGTGTTAGCAGAGCGTCCCATAATAAGAGCTGGGTACATAGCTTGGTAACTATATAACCACATACAGGTCAGCCCTGCGACACTCTAGGGGCTGTTCGAGAACTCCGACGACTGGATTTACCCCAATGCGCCTTCATTTCTTCTCTCGTTCCATGGGTAAAACGCCAAACCGGTAACATCCATTTGAAAAGCTACGGCCAGAGAATTATGCCATTCTTATCTTGTCACTGAGCTTCTGCCATGACCATGCCTTGCACTCACACAGCCACTGTCATTGGGGGACGATTCTCACGCAGTCTGTCATCCTGCCTCACCACCTCCTGGGAGACTGGCAGCCCCCATCTCTGCAACCCATGAGCCAACAGCTGCGGAGAGCGGCGCAGCTATTTCTAACTACGCTGCTGTGTGCAAAAAATTATTCCTACTTTAAGAAAAATAGTTTAGAAAACCCAGGTGCTGGAACAGGAAAACCACCACTTTCACTTCTTACTTGAAAGACTTCCCCTGCCCATCCCCAGGCTTTGCCAAGTCCCCAAGTGCAGCCTGAATCAATTCGAAAGCTAAAGACAGTGGATGAAAGGCTGGGACAGCTCATTCCCTGCTGTTTGAGCTGCTCATGTAGAAAGAAAACTTTACCGAGTTCCCAGCAGTCAGTACCGTACCTGTGCTCATCCGAAAGGCCACATCACACAGGCTGTTTAGGAAGGAAAAGTGTGTAGGTAACACACACATCCACTCTTCTCCCCCGTCACCCCCCGCCACATTTCCAGCTGGTAGCTGATTGAATAACACTGAGTCAGCACTTCAACATCTCCTCTCAGGTTGTGGGGGGGCTTTCCACTGATAATGAGCAGATTCAAAACAAAAGCCCTGCAGGAGAGCAAACCGACTGCAGTAATATTTTCATTATTGTGCATTTGAAAGAAGTTTATTATTTTAGAGAAAAGTCAGTCAGTCAGGCTTTATTAATGCACGTTAATGGCAATCTTGACGAGTGAAACGCACCCACCCACAGGCTCTAATTCTTACTGTGGGCTGAGCAGACTGTATGAGTTACGCTGGCTGCAACATATGCGGGAACATGCATGTGACATTGTTAGCTTGTGACAACAGTGCGGGAAGTCTGCTTTGCATACAGCTAGCTGAGGTCTGATTCTCATGTGTTCAGCTTCCCCAGGGAGGTCAAGGCTGTCAGGATCAGTGTCTGGGTGGAATTATTTTATTCCTGGGTCAGTGTCTTGGGGGTTTCAGATTCCTCTGAATCGTGCTCCTGATAATGCAAATGCACTAGATGTTGTATCCATAATGGAAATTGTAACATGTGATGGGCCAATTCATCATTTTCAGTAGGTGAGTGCAGATTAACTCCACAGAGATTCCCGGACACCACTCGCCTGTTATCAGCTGCTGGAGTATCTTCCTTCCAAGGAGGAAGGAAAGGGGATGAAGTTACACACTGCAAACACCTAGCAGGTTAGCAGCTAGCAAGGAGTGTGCAGAGCTAGATCAGCAAGCAGAAAGAGCCATATGCAACTGATGCACAGAAGGACATTCATAATGGTGGTTTGCTTCTGTTCTGGTAACTTTCAGGCCATCTGCCCCAGCCATCACAGATCATGACTTGGTGGAATATAGGTCCTGTCACCTCCAGGTCATCGGTTCGAATAGGACCCTGGCCAGTGCTGACTGAAAGCTGGCCCTTTCCGATGGCTACTTTGCGGCCGAAAGCTGGAACGACTAGCTGAAGTGCTCACGTTTTCTAACAAGCACCTGACCCACATCATAGGAACCATCACAACTAGCTGGGTACGAGCTGGCCTCCTTGTGTCCGACTGCAGGAAGCTCAGGACTGAACAGGTCTAGAGGCACAAGTCCCCATGCAGGACAAGTCTGAGGCACATCCGTGGAGCAGAGCAAGAATAGCTGAGGCTAGGTGTACACTACGAGCTAGGGGTGCGAGTCCCGGCTTGTGTGCACATGTTGGTGCTAGTTCTCATAGCACAGCAGGAGTACAAATAGCGGGGCAGGCACAGAACCGCGAGTAGCACAGGGGACCCAGATGAGCCGTGCCGAGAACATAACCCCCGGTTCCAGGCAGTTTCGTACTCAGCATGGCTCTGCCGTGCCTCCGCCGCCAGCAGCAGCACAGCTATTTATACTCGCGCTAGCTCAGCGCTACTCAGACTGCGGCTGGGGAGCCGCAAGTGGCTCTGTCACGTGTCTCCTGTGGCTCTTGAGATTCAAACCCGGTGATTAAATTATTAACGGCCCTAAGGTATTAGCCGCTCAGGATCTTCTACTACGCTAGGAACCAACTGCAGCTGATAAAACAACACTTGGTCATTTTGCTGTCAGAACTTCGTCAGCAATGGCCAAGGCGCCAAAGATGAACGAGAAAACCAACGGCCTCTCTGCTAACAGAGTTTAACACAGCGCCCGCCGCAGGGTGGGGGAGATGCGCACAGCGCCCATTGACTGCAGTGAGAAGCCCCAGGCCACTGTCTAACCTCTGGCCTACTGGATATTAACCTGCAAATACTACTCCGGCCTGATGATCTCCATGGCCATAAGCAATCCTAGCATGGGTCAGTGACCTAGCAACGTCAGAGCTGGCTCACACGAATCAACCCTCCTACGGGTGTCGTACGCTCCAGAGTGAGCCTCCCACTAGCATTTGTGAGCTGCCTTCTCCACTAGCTCTTGAATTCGGATGTTCTGGAACTGGTGGGTAGAGTCACCACTCTCAAGACATGCTCATGTCCCTGAGACTTCCTTCTGCTTGGCTGCTTAGTTCCCCTCAGACGTTTTAGTGCAGGATATAATTTGTACCTGTCTACAATTACAGTCAGAACTGCTGGGCAATTGTTATATTTTAAGAAAAATGGTATTTATAAAGGCAGCAATAAAGTGCTTTAGAAAGCACAATGTTCTCTCGCACCTAGGAGAGCATCAGGTTCCTTATTACATTTTAGTGGTTACAGATTTTGTTGCAAACAATAAGCATTTCTGGCTCCAGTTCTGCAGTTTGCGGTGCGACCATGAGGTTGCTGCACAGCTCAGGTTCTGCAGTTCACAATGCGGTGCGAGCGAGAGAGGAGCGTGCCCAGTGCGGCGCGAGCGAGAGAGGAGCGCGCATTAGGCTGCCGCACAGCTCAGGTTCTGGGGGCAATGGGCTCCTCATTTCATTCTCAGAAGTGCTTGGCCAGCAGTTTTTGAAGGTTTCAGGGAAGTTTTCAAACTCCCAGAGAGACCAGAGCAAAGTGCGACAGAGGCTGCCTGAGAGACAGACATGGGCTGGGGACCCTGGCACACCTAAGCAGACAGTTTAGTAGGGGCCACTGCAGCCAGGGTGAAATGTGGGTCTGTGAGAAGTGCCTCGATGATCTCAAGCCAGCTCCTGCTAGGTCAGTGTCACATCCCAATTGTCATTTTCAGAAGAGAAGCCCTGAACTGAACGGGCCACTTCCCCTACTTCCCTGAGATACGTTTCTGGCAGCTTCTCTCTGCTACACCTGTTCTGAGGACTGAAGGCAACTGTTAGGGCAATACATTAGAAGAGAGCCAACAATCCAGCACCATTCCCTCCGGAGAGCAGCCACTGTGGGTCAGGCAGCATAAAAGAAATCCGCTTCCAAGAGTGCACGTGGCTGGCGAACAAACGAGCAGAGCAGGCCAGGTGGTTTTCAATGAAGCTTTTGTGGGGGAAACAGCGATTCCTGGAAACCCACACTTGTATCAGTTTCCACAGTCCAGGATGGACTCTCTGGTCAACGTAACACACCACACACACAGCCAATCGCTCAGTGACTGGGGCACTCACGTGGGGAAAGCAGACCTAGGTTGAGTCCCTGTTCTGAAGGAGGTTCTCCCACACGCTAAGGGAGTGCCCAACCCTCTGGGCTACTGACCGTTCTGAGGATGGGGATTCCGCTCACTGATTTTTTGGGGGGTGAGCTCAGTTTTGTTCCAGCAGGACAAAAGCAACATTCTGAAACCCTCAAAGTTTTCAAGAACAGAATTCTTGCTTTCCAGCCAAGCCTAGCTCCAAAGCTCTTCAGATGGAGACACTCGGTCTTTACCTGGCACTTCACAAACAAGCCCCTGTAGGTCCCAGACAAGTGGAGAGATTTGTCCATCAAGCCAGGGGCAGAGCCCATTTCTGACCCCAGTCCTGTACTCAGCCCACTAGGCCATGCATGGGGTGCCTGGTTTCACACAGAGCTGTGCGCCTGTGGGAGTGTTCATTCTGGAGCATTTCTTTAAACCCCTCAGTCTGAGCCCCCTTTGGGCTGAGCTGCAGCCTCCTGGCAATTCACATCTGAGACAATAGCAATCTTTGCCTAGGCCGCTATCGAATGAGGTGCTAAATTAACAAGGATCTCTTCCTTCACCTTCAAGTATGCGTTGAAGTGTCAAGGAGGAATGAGACAAGAGCTACATAAATCTGTCTATTGCCAGAGCTTGGATAAAAAGGAATATGCTGGTTAATTAAATCCATTCATAATGGGACAGATTCTGGCTTCACTTTGGTAGCTTTTGCTATGCACGGAATCATCTTCATATAATGGGTTTGGAAAATAAAGCGAAATTGACATTTTCTGAAAGTGTGCGTTTTCCCCAGAGAGCCCTTGCATAATTTAATGGAGGGCAGCATGCACTCACTGATAAGAGCCTGGCAGTTCCCTTTCCAGGAACATCTTTCCCACTCACTTTCAGAGCTGCTCCACTTTGCCACAGGGAAAAGTGGCTCTATATCGTTTACACCATACGTTTCTTAGCAGCCTACTAGACAGGACACAGCAGAGCTGCTAGGAGCTTGAGAGACTGCCAAAAACACTACACTCTAAAACTGAAGCGTCATAGCCAATTCTTTCCGTGCTTTCCCCAGCATACTCCCCCTCTCCTACCTATCTCTTCCTTATTTCATCCCAACCTCCACCTTTCTCTTCTCCATTTCCTCCACCCTATTTCTAGAACCATTTTCTATCCTGGTGCCATCTCCCACATTATATCAAACAAAACATCTGTAACAATATGTCTCTCCTTCTGTTTGTGAGATGCCCAGGGGCACATTGAGACAGTCACAAGTTTTTTCAGCATTTAAAATTACTCATTTGAAAATTATTTAAGAGTTTTTTCCTCCCCATAGAAACAGTTCATTGGGAAGGTTCAGATGTCGGTTCACAATGGACTGGTTAGTTACCTCAGTCATGCATTAGTTGTATTACTGTTGTGCCAGTCTTGGCCCATGACCCCTTTGGCCAGGTGCTGTACAGACACAGAACAAGTTTCCTGGTCCCTGGTTACTTGCATAAGCCAGCCAGAGCATTAATTTCAAATCTAACAACGGAAAATCACTTCCAGTGACTATTTGAGACTCAAGTTCACTGCAGCACGTGCACTAGCACAGTGAGAGCAGGGTGGGTCTGCAGGAAGGGAAAACAAAGCTGGCTGTGCGCATCAGAGAAACAAAGTTAACTTGGAATTAACAAATATTTGCAAGAAAGTCTTTCCCGTTTCCATTCTTCGCTGTTCAGGACAGAACACATTAATTGCCAGCAACCAACTCCATATGCAAGGAGAGTTCAGACCAACTGCATCAGTGACCTGCCAGGGATGGAGGGAAGGGGGGAGACAGAGAATATAGTCCCAAAAATGACTCATCTGCCAACGCTCACAATGTTAGGACAAGTCTAGTGATATGTGGTGTTTTTTCTTTAAGCCCCCCGACTCCAGGAGGTGGGATTACATGAGGATCTCAGCCTTTGTTTGAAGATAGTTTCTAGCCCTCACCGCTGCAGAAAGGAACTTGAAAAGGTAACCCTAGTACAGTAAAACCCCCAGACTCCGAAACCAAAAGAACGAAGCCAGCCATTTACCTTTTCTTTTGAAATCTCATGATGGGGCCTCCCTCATTCACGATTTCTGAACACTAGTTGGCAATACTGACATTCCACCCCCCCAAGAGCCCCTCTCCTCAGTAGCACAGTCCAAGTGTTGCTCCACTCACAGGACGGCCTCTCCAAGAGGAAACGATGAAATCAGCCCCTAGAAAAAACCAGTCTGGCTAGTGCTCAGCAAAGCACAATTCCAGCTCTCCGCTGCAGCTGCAGATGAGACCAACCTGAAAATCCTGGGATGCTCTGGAGCAATTGGTGAGCACAGGGAGAGTCCCCTAAGGAAGACTACTGAAAACTTCTTGTAGCACATGAATATTGTTATAGCTCTCCAAACAGCAGCATTAAACCAGCACTTCCTGCCTGAAAGATTCCACCCCGCCAACGTTCAAACCTGGCATCCTAAAATCATCACACACGAGCCGAAGGAGAAGCTGCACTTGCTGCCAACACATGGGCTAACATCTTCTCTCTCCGGTCAGGTGTGCCAAGCTTTTGTCTGGTGCAGTTGCCTGACTGACAGCTGCTGACCTGCATCTTGGCAGGGACTAGACTAGATGAGCCTTACAATCCCTTCTAACCCCCTGTTCTAGGATTCTTGACCTGCCCTTGTGCCAGGTCCTGTGGTCTCAGTAGTTTGTCCATGCAGAATGATAGTTTTCTGCTCTGGACTGTAATATTTTAGGTTAGTCCATAGCACAGTCATCAGATGCTGCCTCGAGGGCCCATTACAAATATATTAAACAACCCATAGTACTAGCAATTCCCTCCTCTTTGCCAGCCTGGCCTCCCACAGAGAGGGCTGGCACCATCCGTGAAAACAACAAGGCACGTGCAGTCAGAGAAGCAAAACCTCAGCCACATGCAGTGTGGCTAGTAAACACCAGCCGCAGCTGGAGCTTGCAGGGCGAAGGCAGCAGCATATAGCAGCCGTTACTAACTGGCCCTCTCCTCCTTAGAGCTGATTGGGAAATGGAATTTACGAAATTCCACACAAAATTCTGATCTGCCGAGATTTGTTCGCATTCCACGGCAGAGCGAAGTCAGGATTTCAGCATTTACACAGGCATGGAAAGGCCAGCAAGGTTATTCAAGATACCGAAATGGTTCATCTCAATAATGTCAAAAATCTATTTACACACACAATAGCCAACATTAAATATTTTAAATACAGGAGTCAAAACAAAGTAGTAACGAAATGATTCGTTTAGACTTTCTCCAATCAAACTCAGCACGTGACGGAAAACCATTTCACGTTCAACAGTAGTGTTTCCCAACAGAAAACTGTTCTGTCCGAAAACGATTTCCAAACCAGCTCTACCCGTCAAACCCAGCCACAACAGCTGTATGGGCACGTGGAAGGGTTTGGCATTAACACGCATTTTGCATGAATGGGGCCCATGTACCAAGTGACCAGCTGCTCTGTCTGGCTGTTCTCTCCTCCTCCAGCCACTTTGTCAGCAGTGATTTTATACGGATCATTGAGGATGACATTAAATAAATAGTGCTGGGCCTAGTCCTGACCCCCCCAATCCACTGGAAACACCCCCAAGCAGTGACAACGCCCCCCTTCCCAGGCTGAGATTGTTGCTAAGGCAGCTGTTAAAGCTATCTGGAACACCAGGAGAGGGATTGGTCAGGGACTTCGACCCTAAACAACAGCTCATCAGGCAGACGCGCGAAGGCCCATCAGTTTCATAGCCAATGGTACATAAGCGAGCATTGCAGCCAGCAGCACATCCAGCCTTCGCCTGCCCTGATCAGATGGATCAGGCACCCCGTTTTGCAGCTGGATGTACTAGAGGTGGCCTTTCAGCGGGAGATCAAGCAGGACTGAAACCCACAATCGTGAGGAGTGCAGTCAAGTGCCTTAACCACTCAGCCAGCTCACCTCTCGTTCAGCCGGGGCCACCAAAATACAACACAGAGGAATTAGATTAAATTAACCTGTGCGAGAAAACGGCTCATCTCCCCCACTGTAGCCCCATTCAGTCAGGCAGCTGCAGGGGTCGATCCTGCCCAGGGCCTTTGAGGCTGGTAAGTAGGTCAGGAGAGAAGAGGGAGATAATTGGGGAGGCCCTGTGGAACCCAACAAACAAGAAGCAGATTCGCATGTTGGATTATAGGCTGCAAATTGTCATTTTTCAGCTGCAAGGCATTCGATTGTGATGCTAGAGGCTGGAGACCAGCTCATAGGGGTGCTGCAGGATTCACTGTTAGAATACAATTCACTATCTGGTTAGTATGGCTAGCCACCGCCTCACGGCAACCCCCCCAACCCCGTTAGCACAGAATCCCCCCAGCCCCAGGGTTTAGGTCACCTGTGCAGCTCCTGCTTTGCCCATGTAACAAAGCAGGTCTCCTACAGCCAGCGGCTCCCACCACCCGTACAGCCACTACCGCACCTTCAGTGAGTCAGCTAACCACCTGAGCCCCTGCTAACGCCCAGCCAGGGCATCAGGACCTCCCAGGACACTTCCTTGGAGAAGCTGCGAGAACAGCCTTGGCCCACACAGCACTGGTGGCACTGCAGCCCACGGAAGGCGTAGGAGGCAGTTTTTCCACAGTCTCTCCCAAACTTGCAGGAGGGACAAGCTGACCAGCAGCAGGGAGGAGAGGCACAGCTGAGCTCGCTCTTCTCTCTCGGGAGCCTGCCATGCTGCCACACTGAGCCACTGAAAACAGGGGCTATCAGGATACACCTCGGCACTAGCAATCGGCTGGTTAAACGCTCCCCTGGGGAGTGAGGTGCAGCATCACGCTAGTGCAGCATCGGTGGGAGGCCATTTTCTCCTGCAGTAAAGGAAAGCCAGCGGCCAAGCACCACTAGGAGCTGATCACCTGACTCCTGGAGCAGGGAGGCTACCCCGACTGACTCTTTTATAGTAGCAGCCCTCCTGAGCATGCCGACAGAGCACCGGGACTGAGGGAAGCCGATAGGGGCGTGGCCTGCAGGAGGTGGAGCTGGGGCACTATAAATCTCTCTTCCCTCCCCAGACTCTGTGTGCTTGGGGGCTGAGGGGGAACTGGTAGACCAGTGAACCCAGGGAGGGGTGAAGCCTTGCGATACCTCTGCCTGTCCGCTCCATGTTTATTCGGAATGCTTTTCTTTGCAGATTTCCGGGCTTCTTTATTTGTCGACTTCTCGCCTCCGTTTGCACGTGGAGTTCTGGTTAGCATTTCTAGACGCGGGCCCTGCAAACAAATACATCGCTAGTTGCAGTTGGACTCTCTCTTGTGGCTGTCAGCTCTTCTTCCAAGATCCCCTGAACCCGTAGCATCTAGATTCACAATGGGCTTTAAATTTGGGTCTACTCGGGTCCCTGCTTTGCACAGTCCTTTATTCTCTGGGCCCAGCAGCCTGGTAGGGCCCACTTTCTTTCTGCCTTTGTGCTGGGGGAACTCCGGGGTTAGAGAAGCTATTGTTACACTTTTACCATGGGATAATGACCAGTCGAGTTTATATCACACCAGAGCTGCCCACATGGCCTGGGTCTGACGGTGATTGTCCAGTGTCACGGACAGAGCTGAACCAGGAGATTGAAATGATGGCTGGAATCAAACCGATCAACAGTAACCAACATGGGAAAAGCCACCAGTTCCACAGGGCAAGTGTTCCCATCACAAACCCACACCGTGTACCGCGCAGCCAGTGTGACAACAATAGGGCCGGCTGTCAGATGGGCTCAGCACCTAGCAACTCCCATGGAGAGCCCCAGTGTGCCCCCACCCCACCCCGAGAGCTGCTGCAACTCCCCTCCCTCCCCCAACCCCACTGCGAGCAAGAGGAGCCAAGAATGAACATCAGAGAGATGGAGCGGCTAAACTGCCGCTAATGCAGGAGTTTGTTTTTATTAAACCAAAATGTGTGAAAATTCTGTCACCCGTGCGGGTTTTCACCCAGCTGTTCCCCAGCCCAATGGTAATTCCAAGCAACGGGGAAGGAGGCCCTGTGAGTTTTATTATCCAACATCTGGGATTCCCAGCTTTGCCATTCCCTGTCCCCAGTCCTGACTCCTAGGCCCAGGGCAGAAGTGACACAAGCAGGAGTCTTCAGGATTCTTAGGCAAGAAGACTATCTTTGGCCGGTGGCGGGGTCAGGGGAAGAGATTGTATAAATGACGACCTACGTTTGTACCTTTTTCCCCCTAGAATCTTCTCATTAAACATTTAATAGGTCATTTGAACACTGCGACCTCATTAAAAAAACTCCAGTTTTAATGGAGGCGCTATGCTGCGTGTGCGCACACACGTCATCTGTCCACGCCTGTATGAGTATAAATCAGCATTACACACAGTAAAGCTAATGAGAGGCAATCATGATAACCTCATTAGTCCTCATTTACATAAGGTACACAGAGAAATTTCCTAACCTTTAATCCTTCCAGTCACAATCCATTTAGACATCGCCACCACTTGTAATTCAAAGGCACATGCAAAGTGCAATTCATCCCCCTGGGCTGCCACAGCAGATCTCCCTATTCTCACTCTTCCAGACGAGACGAAGACCCTTCCAGCTGCTTCTCTGTTTCTAAAAACGCTACTTAGAAAAGCTCGGTGCCAACGGTGTATTGTGCACTCTTTTCGCTCCCAGCCGGCCCTGCCCAGTCCCTTAGACGACTCCTCTGCTCCGGGGCACATGGGAAATTCCCAGGCTCCCAGCCTACTTTACAAGCCCACGTGACTCGCTCTTGGAAGGCACGGCCTGTTATAAATGCAGAAACCCACCTGACTGAAGCAGCAAGGCAGCTGGGAACCTAGAGCCCCCAGAGAGCCTACCTGCTGTGTTCCTGACCCCGGGTGGAGAGTCATGCCTCTCTGAACAGCAGCTAAGCAACAGAGAGCACTCCTTTCCCTTCGGGGACAGCCCTGGGCTCTCCAGCCAGGCAATGAGAGACCAAGGGGTCACCACAGCCATGGGAAGAGCTGCCTCCACTAGCGCCCCAGGCCAGCGGAGCCAATGGTGCGAACTCCGCATGTGAAGAACAGATGGAAAACGCTGTTCATCGCAGAGAAAAGCCCTGGAGAGCTAGTGGCGGGCAGCCGCGGAAAAGAGGCCCAGGGAGACAAGAGAGGGGGGCAAAGCAGCAAGATTACAATGATTGCGTCGTCGACCACAAGATCAGTCTGCTATGGTCACAAGACTGAGCTGAAAAGACATGCCAGGGCTGCCACCGGACACATCGTCCTTCCAGAAGCAGGGCCCCACACCGCCCTGCAACACTCTTGTGGGACTGGTGCTGCCAGCATGGTGTCCCATTGCTATAACCGGCAGCTTGTTGCCCAGAGATTCCCCCTTCGGGCACAGCCTGGAATGGATGAGTCACACAGCAACGGTGTTCAGTCAGAGGACAGACCTGGCACGAAGCCTGTTCACTCATCCAGGCCATCCCCCGGCCTGCAGATCTGCCCCATTGCACCTCTCCCACAGCTCTCACCAAGCATGTTTTAGGAGTCCCAGGTGACAGTGGTCCTAGCCGGTCCCACACAGGGACACTCAAGCCTACTTTCTGAGCCCTGGCTCCAGACATTTCACCCAAGAAGCAGAGATTTTTCTGCAAGAGAAATAAAAGAAAAAGAAAAGGGGAAATTCAACCCCCTGGAGGAAACTGAAAGTTTTTACTTTCTGCACAAAAGAAAAATCTGCTGTTTTCTCCAAGAAACATCACCATGCTTGTAGCAAATCTGTGATTTTTTGCCAACTTGGGTGTGGCACCAGAATCTCCCACAGCTCTTCATGACAGTTGGCAAAGGTGACAGTCCTGTCGGAAAGTTCCCCAGGGGGCAGCTTGCAGAATCCAAGCCTGACTGCATAAAATGCGCACGCAGCAGCTCCCACCTGGCGCATTTCTGATACAGTCACAAAGCTTAATTAGAATCCTGTGTGCCATAAAAATATCAGAGCATTAAGGGTCTTAGATAAAAACTATTTCTCCTATTAAAGCAAATCACGTCCTGGAAATCAAAGCAGTAAGCTGTGCAATTTCACTCTGCTATATGCCAGGATTAAGTTGTTGCCACAAAAGCCTCTTATTGTAAAAAAAAAAAAAAAAAAAAAACCCATTAGCAACCTATGAATTCAATAGAAAATACAGAACTGTTGCTCTAAAACAATAGAATTAGCCACAGAGCCAGCAATAGCACCAATTAGGCTGGTGCCCTGTTTCATAAACTCAACCAGGAAAGAGCGCCACTGAAACAAGAAGAGTTCTAGTTTCCCCCCCACTTGCAGCTTAGCTGAATTGCTGGAATAAATAATGCAGGCTGCAGGGTTTTTGTTAGTGGCAATTTTTAGTAACACTGATTAGCTTTTATAAAAAAACAAAAACAAAACCAAAAACCAACCCACAAATGAAGCAGCAGAGCAGATTAGAGCTGACAAGTCACTGAGGGCTTCATTGATCGGTGAGCCAGTTTCATGAACAGGGCAGATGGAGTTAACTGCATGAGTTCACGGACAGGTGTCTGGGTGTCAGCCGAAGTGGCTGGTTTACACTGTGATCAGGCAGGAAGGAAACCAACTCTTAGCAGCACAGGCAGGGAGCAGAGAGATGCCGTGCCCTTACTGGGAGTGTTACAGAGGCTGAATCCCAGCATCTCCACTCCAGGCTTTCCTGGCACCCAGCCTGCAGAACCAAAGGGAACACTGCTCCCGCCTGGGACCTGCTGAAATCAGTGAGTGCCGGGGCTGGTGGAGTCTCCCCGGCAGCGTCTGGGCTGAGGACAGGCAGGAAGGCAAGGTTTCTGCTAATGAAATTAAAGCCCAAAGCAGGCATCTCAGGGACAGTGCAGGAGCTATGCTGGAAATGCCTCAGGAGCGCTGCTGATGCACCAGTTTTGAGCAGCAGCAGCCACTGCTCTGCCAGAGCTGAGCCCGCCAGCACGGCCACTGTAGCCCCGAGGTGGCCCGTGACGGCCGTTACACCAGTCCTGGGCCTACATGCGCGCACACACAGATTGGCTGCTGCGCCTCGTCCTGGCCTGGAGAATCGCCCCCCATGCCACTCTGCCGAGATACCCGTTCTGCCAGCCCTGCCCAGTGCCCCCCGGTACTGACCTGCCGCAGCCCTGGCTAGTCCACTCAGGGCTTCTCCTTCCCATCACTGAGATGCTCCAGCCCCAGCCAGCCCTGGAGAGGTGCCCTGTGACATGCGAAGGACAGCGAGGGAGGATCAGAGTCACATAGCCCGTGACCTACCCCCTCTGGACCCAAGCTCCATACGCACGAGCCCAATGCAGAGATCCTGCCCTGCACCACCTCTCCTGAGAAGTGGTCCCAGATTTTCCCTCCCCCACCCCAAGTTAATTGCTTAATTCGCTGCCCAGGAGACTGGGTTTAACCAGAATTAGGCAAATGAGCAACCCCTGAGCTGCCGCAGCCAATGGCACTTTAACAGTGGAGCCCACCCAGCAGAGGAACAGCAGCAAGGCCATGGGCCATGCAGCTTGAGGAACTGCAGGAGCAGCCCTGAGAGAGCTCAGCTGGGCAGGGAGCACCATAGGCGCTGGGAAGGGTGCCCCCCCCACACTCTCTCCAAGAGCAGAGATCATTTCATTTAGCTTTGCCCAGGCAGCAAAACCCTTCTGTGGAGCTGAGTTGCGTTTGCCAGAGCACCAGCGGAGCTCTGCAGAGCGACAGGTGGAGGGAGGGGCTGAGAATACCAGGCCCAGGTGCAGTCAGCGGCAGCTGGGGGTCTCAGCATTCCCGAGAATAAGGCTCCCAGGTGCCTGACAGACACTAGCAGAGACCAGGCCCTGCCTGACGGCGCCTGGACCCAAACTGCTCGGTAACCAAGAAGCCCACCCTGCAGGGAAGCAGCGGGGCACAGCTCTGGGGCAGTAGCTGCTCAATGGCCGTGGCTGGTGTAAGTGGGGTGAGTCCTGGCTCCCTTCTCTGTCACTCTGCTGGGGCTGGGGCAGGGGAAGAGGATTTGGTGCTCACAGGCCAGAGATGGGTGCTGAGAAACCTGGACTTGAAGGTGGCGCGAAGCCAGGCAGTGCCCAGACAGGGGCTGAGGTGGAAGTGGCGCGGCGCCCCGAGTAGAAGGCGAAGGGGACTGCAAGGACGGTGGCTCAGCAGAGGGCGGGGTGCCAGGGGAGTGGTGGCTCCATGCTAGACACAGCAGGCGAGCAGCATCTCCACTACCCAGCGGGGGCCAGGGCCAGACATTAGGCCCAAAGCAAAAGTCAAATAAACATTGTTACTTTAAACAAATTCACTCCCCCTCTCCCCCAGCTGTGCCTGGTCCCGCAGGCCCCTCTGAGCTCTACAATCCACTGGGCGTCCACTGCACTCTGCAAACATGGCCCCGTTTCTAAGGTGAGCAAAAGCGACCTGTCAGCCTGGCAGAACACCTCTGACGCCCACTGAGACTGCAAAATTTAGCCTGAGCCTTTTTTTTTTTTTTTGCAGAGATGACAGGAAGCTCAAAACATTAACTGCCCAGTATCCACAGCTTGCAAGACCTCTGCAGCGCCAGCTGGGAAGAGGTTCCTAACACGCAGCACCAAGTGGCATGGAGACTTCGCCGTTTGCTGCTAAGGGCAGAGAAGGAGCTCGTCTGCGGGGCATTGTGGGAAACACTTCAGCACAAAAGACCCCATCCCAACTACATGGGGAAACAATGGGCACCAGGGTCCAATTGCTGAGGGAGGCCAAGGAGCAGCCAAGCGCGTCTCAGCCCTGGACCAGTGAATGGAGGTGAGACAGATCCCTTGCGGTGGCAGGGAGAGAAGAAAAAGAAAGTCCATTCCTGTCCTTTTTCTGCTGCTCCGTGGCACTGTTTGACTTTTCACCACAAATTCAGTTGGCAGCTTTTATCCCACAGCAGCTCCAACTCACACTGGCATCTGCAAATTGTCTGCCCATTTCCAAAAGCCTTTTGCTCACTAGGAGGCCAAATTGTTTTTCTCTGATAGCCCCAGGGCTTTTGCAAGGAGGCTTGAATGGCATTAGCTAGATGGTGGAACCATATCTGCGCTGACACTGTCAATTTATTGCTACTCCTGTGGCTGCCCTGTTGGGATCTGACATATGTCTGGGGCGCCACTCTGCGTCCCTGCTGTTTTCTATTATCTTTCTAATACCTCATTTCTAATTTTTGTGGTTCAGTCTTGGGCGGCATTGGGTGAAATGCATGACACCACCTGTATGTCACAGAATGGTGCAAGCTTTGCGAAAATCTTTGCCACATGGAATTTTGCTCAGTTGCTCAGATTTTGTACATTTGCCATAATTTCCTAATTTGGGATTCTGTGTGGAGAAATAGTCGTTGCTCAGGTGGAAGTGACCTAATGGCCTCTGGTGGCAAAGTCGCGTGTGTATCACCTACCTGAGCTTCTGCATCAAAGGGCCGAGGGCCAATCAGCAGCCTCGCACTAAGCAAACCCAGCACAGTCTGTAATTCTTTTTACCACGGACATGGGAAAAAATGCCTGGACAGGTGCTAAACACTGGCAGAAAGTTATGACTCAAAATTGAAACCGCGACCCAGTGGGCAGGGGTTTGCGGGTCTCTGGGCACATCTTGCTTGCAGAAGCAAAAAGAGAGTTTTGCCCTAAGCCTCCCTTCACTGAGTGGGGATCCCAAATGCTCTTGCCCCATCGGTGACCGTGGCTGGAGATGGAGCTGGTGAGAACAGCAGGTTGTGCATTCTCTCTCCAGACAGCAGCTTGATCTTGTCCCACAGAACAACTCAGGCTATGAGGCAATAGCAGCTCCCAGCTCCCGCTGCTTGTCCCGGGGCACCGGGGTCCCAAGGACAGGAAGGGCCAACAGCCCCAACAAGCGCAGAGAGACCAGGAAACAACGAGCAGCGTGGAGTAACTGCTGTGCGAGTTAGGCAGTCCGTCCTGCCCCAGCAGCCAGGCCTGCATGTAGAGAGTCTGAGCCGAGGCTTGGCTTGGAGCTGGGTGCCCGCCATGCTCTAGCACAGCGGTTACTCCACGTTGCTCGTTGTTTCCTGGTCTGCAGGAGCCATAGCCTGAGTTTAAACTGACTGGGGGCCTTGTCTGACCCAGCTACAGCCAGGCCCTCCTGTACCAGGGTGGCCCTACTGCTTGTGGAGGGGTCAGAAGGACATGCTCGTCTAGGACCTTTTCTGACTGATGGGAGACGCTGGTGAGCTGTTAGCATGTGGCAGGTTCATTTATTGTTGCTCGGGGTTGCTTTGCCCTTAAGCATGAATGTGCATGTCTAGAAGGGGTGAGAGATAACTGCGGGCAATACACGGGGTGTTGCCTTCAGCGACGCTGGCCTGGGGGCCTGGCTTGCTGGGAGCATCAGAATAGGCAGAGAACCCTGCAGCCTTAAAACTACCCTAGCAGGAGGGAGAGACATGGAGGTCTCTACCCAAGTTTGGTGCCAGCTGACGGGGAGAGCTAAGAGTGGGCGCCTTGGATGGACCTTGCCTGAAACAGAGAGTGAAGATTTGCTTTCCTCGGGCAGGGCCACTAGTGGAATTACAGAGAAAAGTGGTTAGCTCCAGGCACGGGGGGTACCCAGACGAGGGAAGGACGGAAGAGCTGAGCAGTGACCTCTTCCCCCTCAGAAGGGATCATCAACACCTTGGAGGTGTAAGTCCTGGTGCCACTGGTGCAAAGCGACTCCCCCAATGGTGTAACTAGCAGTATAGGGCAGCTGCAAAGTGGACAGTGGCTACAGAGCAGGGCTCTGCCCCAGGGCAAAGTCCAAACTTCTATTCTCCGGGTCAGCCCCAACGCCTGGCACAAGGCTCCAGCCAGACATAAAGCAAACAGGAGCCAATGTGGCCTCCAAGGAAACAGGAGGGTGAATTTCTGCCAAATTTCTGAACCCAGATCCTGAGGAAGATGGGAAAGGCCCAGCCCCAGCCCTAGGGAGGCAGATGGCTTTCTTTGGAGGAGGAGCAGGAATTAAACATGTCTTTGTGCAGATTTTCCACTTTGGGAGTTACCGTACACCCCTACCCTGCCGTGACGGCCCCGGAGCAGATATGCAGAGAAGCAGGTGAAGAGCTTTGACTGCACCAGGAGAGTAGGCAAACACACACATGGACAGGATCACCTCTGTTCTTTCCCTGTGTTTCAGGTCGATGGCCCTCAATTATTGTTAATTAGTTGTACTGCAGTAGGGCTGAGAGGCCTAGCCCCCATGCGGGGCGTTGCACAAACTCACCACACAGCCACTGCAGTTCCTCTTGCTAAAAACCTTCCCTGGCATCTCTCCCTCGCTCTGCTTCCCGTGGTTATCCAGCCAGCCTCCTCCTCTCCCGTCCCCACCTCAAATCACCCCTGAAAACCCTCTCTCTGCTAATGGCCTTATAATGAACTCTGAGAGGAAGGGAGGGAGGACGAGACGGCTCCCTGGGTAGGTTCTGCATCACTCCCAGCTGGCCCCAACCCTAGCATACTTCCTGCCAGACAAGTGTAGCGCTCCCAGCACTAATGGACATGCTCAGGAAAGCAAAGGTGCATTCAGTAATGAGCTTTCTTCTCTGCTGGGATCTCTTGCTTGAGCCAAATAGTCAGAGGAGATGTCTTCTGGCCATCTCCTGTCCCCAGCACACGTGGCAAGACAGAGCCGTGTGCAGCTCACAGGAGTCATCGGCACACTGAAACCAATTTTCTGACGGACATGGCCCCTGGCCCAACACTCTAAAAACTTTATCTGAGCAACTAAAGCAAAGGTTAGAACGTTTGTGTTTCTTAAAGTGGCATTTTTAAATGATTTGTGATTAGAATGAAATGACAAAAGACAGAATTCGAGATAGGCTTTCTACCTTTCAAAGGCTGTTGCTTTTACGGTGGCCTAGGAGTTTGCCGGGACGCCATGGGGCCGGCTCTCCTGTTTGTGTCTGCACCTAAATCCCAACAACAACAACAACAGGTTGACAGAATGAATAGAGCTGCTGCTGAATGTGTTCAAAAGCCTGAAAAATCTAGTGACATATTTAAATATTAAATGATACCTCACAACGTGAGAGACTTGGAAACCAAATAATGAAAAATACAACATTTGGGAATGTTGTGAACATTGGGAAGGGGGGAATAAGAGGGAAATTGCCAGATGGCTATTTAGAGGCAGCATCTCAAGGGCAGCTAACGACAAAACATCCATTCTTCAGCATTGCCATTCAAGACAGCATAAACCCACTGGTCCCTGACTGCAGTAAGTCCACAGTAGCCATTGAACAGAACGATATGAGTTCTGGGGTTTCGTGTCTCGCAATTATACTATTAAACTTTCTGCCTTGTGTTCCAAGCCTGGTTTCAGAGGGGGGAGAAAACCTAGAGTAAATCCTAAAACCTACACAACAGGCCCAGCTGGTTCATTGGGCCAGATCCTCGGTTGGTGACAATGGGTGTCATCTACTGTAGCTGGTCTGGCAAGTTCAAAGAAAGTGGCTTTGGTGGCAAGGGCAGATGAGGGGGTTGCTACCGGTGACCCAGAGATGTCTCCAAGATAGCCAATGGCCACGTCTAAGTAAACCCACACAGTGCTCAGAAAGATACAGCTCAGGGCCCAGTGCCTGCCGGGAATGGTTGCATGTGCCACTCGGTTTCATTAGCACTCACCCAAGACCTCTCCTCTTGCTAGGACCATGCCGAGATTGGTGGGAGTCTCGCCTTTCTCTGTAGCATGAAGCATGTGCTGCAGCCCATCTAGCACAAGGGCAGTTGGGTGTGAGGCCCCTCTCAGAATATCTGTCTGGCAAATGCAACAATCGAACCCGTGTGTGCTAGAAGGGCAAAGCTGCTGCTCCATGTGGAGCAGAGTTAAATTGCTTCTTCAGCCTCAGCCCCACAGCCAGGCACTCCTGGGACACGTGTCCAAACTTGGAGTGGTTCCAGACTCTAGTGAGGCATGGTGCTCAGGAATGGCTGCACCAGCCAGGATCGTGTCAGTCTCAAAGTCACTGTGGATGCCCTGAGCGCACGCACCAGCTGACCGTACTGGGCTCTGTCCGGGCTCAGTGCTACTGGTAGCACCAAGGATGCCCTGAGTGCACATAGCTGCAAGAGGCGGCGTTCCCAGTCTGTACTACATGCTCGACAGCTCCGGGAACTCCAGGCCCAGCCTGGCTCATAGTGGGGATTGATCGTCCAGTCCTGAACCTTTGCCAGGTCCCAGGAAAGCGGACGGAGAGCAGCTGCCTAGCCCTGCTCGCACACCACCTATTAGACACTGGGTGCGAAGGGCTGTGGCGAGGAAAGGGGCCACGTCCAGAGCGCTGAGCTTTATTACGGACATCAGGAGAGCAGGTCTGAGGCCAGGGTTCTCAGCCTTTCTGAATCCCAACCTCTGCACTTTTTATTTTTAATTTGGAGGGGCCCCCTTACAAAATGGGACTTCCGTATGTAATCGAGCTGGAACTGGGACATTAATGCATTGATTCCAATGAAGAGCCTCTTCCATGGCCTGGCTGATTAGCATCACTTTGATTTCTATTATAACATGGATACTGGGCAACAGGACATGAGCATTACCAGTAGAAAGGGGCACGGTGCTCAGCAGAGATGGTACCGTGGGGGGCTCAGTTACTTCGCCCCTGTGGTGGCAGACACACATGCAGGGCATTCCCTCTGCGCCAGGCTGGTCTCCCCTTTCATGCCCGTTCAGCTGACTCACGCATGAACTCGGGCTGGCTTGTGGAGAGTCTAAAGTGGCACTAAGCACCATGGGCGAAGGGTAATGATTCTGACCGACTCCCCTCAAAGCGAACTGGCCCGTCAGCTGCCATCAGCTAGCAATCTTTTCTGGAAAAATCGGACTCTGGCTCCAGTCAGACGCTGGCTCCATGTGCAGCTGTGACCGCAGTGAGCCCTGGGCAGCATGAGCCCTGGGCAGGAAGTGACAGGCTCCCTGGAGACTGACCCAGTGCTGTCCCCCCTCTGCTTTCTTGTGGAAGTGCCCTGGATGCCGGCACTCTCTTCTCCCTCCCTGCCGTAATTCGGCCAGCCTGACTGCACTCCGCTGGGGCAGCCGAGGAGAGCCAAATGCTTCTCTCTCAGGGAGCCACACGCTGGCAGGCTGCAGCCTGAGCGTGCCTTCACCGCGCTGGCTGCTCTGCGTTCTCCTCCTAGGCCACCTGGCTCACGGCTTTTGCTGAGCTAAGGGGCAGCGAAGGTGGCTGTTCTTCCTGAAGAGCAACAGTCGTCTTGCATCTCGGTCCTCTCCAGTTTGTTTCTCCCAGCGGCTCCACTGGACTGTTACCCTCACCTGCAACACAGCAGAGCTAGTGCGGGCAGGCCCGCTGCTGCACCCCGCACCATGCCTGTGGCTGCAGCGCCAACATGTGCACTGGAAATGGAGCGCTCCCCTGACTCATGGGGGCACTGAGCCATTGCTCCCATAAAACACGAGGGCCAGAGCTCAGCCCCAGCACCACACTGGGCCACAGTGCAGAAAGGAGAGGGAGCATCTCGGGTCGCAGACTCCGTCACTGGTGTGTGGAAGTGCTGACGTGCACAATCCCCCTGCCGTGGTCCTTGCTGCTGCCTCCGCGAAGGCTAGTTTGATCCCAACCGGGCTGTGGGCTCTAAAGCCCAAACAGCCGGGGCACAGAAAGATTTCCCAGCGCTGCAGCTTATAACTTTTCTTCTGGAGGAGACGTCGCTCTGGCTCGCTGCCTTTCCTAAAGTCCTTCTGTTGTTACCGTTTAATCAAAATAGAATATTAAAGGCACCACGAGCAAACAGAAACCTGCTGCTCTTCCAGCAAAGTCACTGCGTGCTGAATAACTGAGACATCAGACCAAGCCTGGGATCTGAGGGGAAAGAGGAGAGAAGTGCCCCGCCAGCAGCCTGAGAAGGATGCACATATGCTGGGCAGCAGGCCAGGGTCAGATGGACGCTGCCCCAATAACGACACGGAGCCACCACTGCTATAGTTGTACAAGAGTTAGCAAAAGCGTTGGCCTTTCTTGAATCATAAAGGGCTTTCCATTGACACACAGGGATTTCCAGGCCAGAGCAGCCCAGGGTCCATCTCGGCCAGTATCCTCTGTGACCGGGGCTGGCACCAGGCACCGCAGAGGAAAGCGCAAGAAACCCAGCAGTAGCAGATGTGGGATAACCTGCCTGCCATGAAGGCCTCACCCTGACTCTGTAACATGGATTGGCAGAAACTCTACAGCAGCAGGCTTCTTACCCCTCTAAATGAAATCGCAATGAATCATAACAGCTCTGGGTTTAATTCTCAGACAATCATCTGATCCTTCTTTCAGGCTTTCTAACTTCTCGGCCTCCACAACCGCCTCTGGCAGAGAGTTTCACCCCCTAGTCACACGTGTGTGAAGAAGGATTTCCTTTTACCACTTTGACTTCGCACTAGGGAGTCTAGTCTGTCCCACCCCGTCAGGCTGTGACACTAAGCTCATGAGGAAACCTCAGCACTCTGCTCTCCCTCTCCCCCGAAGCCGCACACCCCTCTGGTTCGAAAGCCTCGACACCACACGCTTGTGTATGTTTCTCATCTCCTGCAGCCAGACAAGCTCCTTTCTAAAGGCCCACCTCCACCTTCTGCCTCTTGCTCAGTGTCTGGCCCTCTCCAGAGCTGCAGCAAATAGGAGAAGTTTCATGGTAGTAGCTAAAGCTTGGGTATAACCTCTGGGTAACAGTGAGCAAGAGACAGGGGACAGCGTTGGTGCTAGCCGGAATCACACCCGTGCTCTGCTGCGGACAGCAGCTAAGCCACCGTTTGAAAAGGGGTAACTTTGGTGCCCCCCCCCATGACATTCAGCTCAGCTGGCTGGTGCAGAGAGATTGCTGTGGCCCATCACCCCCTAACTCCCGCTTGGGATGGCTGACGCCAATAGCAGCGTGGGCCTTTTGCAAGGGCTGTGGGTGCAGCTGGTTCTCAGGGGCCAGCCATCTCATCCACGCTGCGGGAAGAAAGCTGCAGCGCTGACTCGGAGCGCAGGTCAGCTGGCGCAGGGCTGAAATGAGCAGTGGAGGCATTCGGGCTGCAGCTGGAGCCCGACTCCGAGACCCTGCGTGGGGAGAGGGTCCCATGTGTCTACATTGCAGTTTTATAGCCCTGCTAGCATGAGTGAGCTGCCCTGGCCCAGCCCCAGCCACACCGTGGGGCTTTTATTGCATTGTAGACATCACCTTTGGGACCGCCTCTTGCACCTGAGACCCAGGCTGCCCTAAGAGGGTAGCACAGGTCAGAGACTCGGGGTTAGGGTTTATGTCACTTTTCCTCCAGTTAAACTGCACCCAGGGCCATTCATCGGGCTCAGCTGGACCCCTCAGCTCACCAGAAGACTTCGTCCCCAGGCCTCAGCTCTCAGCGCTGCTTTGTTTTGGCAGTTATGTCTCCCCGTTCCCTTCCTGTCCTGGTCTGAGGGCCAGAACTTATGTCTGAATAGACAGCACCGTCTGTGACAAATTTGCTTTTCGTAAAAACACTCCCACACTAACATGTTATGTTCCAGGGGGCTAGCCCGGCAGAATGGATACGCACTCGTACTCTGCTTTTCTGTTAGAAGAGCACCCTGCCAGATTGCTCAGATGATAGAAGAAATGCATTAACAGTGAATATACCATGTAAAATGCATATGACAAGAGTCCTGTTTACATCAGCTTCTTCGCTGCCAGAGTTTCCATACGGTGTTGCACCACTCAGCTAAAGCCCTCCAGATTCTGTGCATACAATTCATCAAAGGAGAAAAGAAATTCTGATGGAAATCGCAGCCATCTGGAGTCATGGAAAGCGTTCCACATCAGAGGAGAAGGATGCTTGAGAAGTACCGGTCAGTCTGAGCAAGGGTGCTGATGCAGGACTCCAAATCCAGCATGCCACTTAGGGTACCAGGTGTTAAAAATTACTCACATTTTCAGGTATAGCCTGACTGAAGGCTGAAACCGTTCCCTGGAATTCACTGCAAGCAGGGAACAAACAAGGGCATTGTGTGTGGTGATTCCTACAGAAAGGGGACACCATCATAGTAACTGGGGCTTTTGAAAAAAATTACACCCTGTGAATAATGTCCATTGCCCAAGAAGAAAAGTATTTCAGCACCAGATCCCGCTAGACTCAGGAGTGATTGGCTATTTGCAAAGGTCTCCGGGATCTTAAAGTGTCAACCCCAGGGTGTCATGCTGTCCTTTTAATCCCTGCGCCCCTCCCCGACCCATGCATGTGGTAGCCAGACTTCCACCTATGTCCCCCCGAGCGCGCACACGCACCTTTTTTATTCCTACGGCCACATTCGGCAGCAATAATCATTTTCTCCATGACTCAAAAAGCGAAGGGCCGAAGTTAATGGGAAGGCTCCTTAGCACACTGCTCTCCCGCCCTGGAAATGCTGAACTCGAGATGGCACGATGGGGAATCGCACGGGAGATGGAGATTTGGGTTTCATTAGAGTGAAGCTATAATAATAAAATAATAATAATAATAGCAGCAGCAGCAGGAGCAAGGCTAGAGAGAGGGAATAGAGGAGCTGGAGGCAGAAATAGAACAATGGAAATGCAGACCGTGTTCTAGGCAATAATTGCCCAGCATATACACTGCAGTGATGGGTTTAAATAATAAATATAATTTAACCACTTTGTAAGCCAGGTGAAGGCACACAAGCTCCTCAGTTTCTCTGCATTTAGGAAGGATATCAAGAAAGACATGGACAGAACCTCACTATTAGCTAACACAAGTCACCTTGTACCTCAGGGCTGCAGTGTCCACAGAGCTCTGGCAGGAGCCCTGCCACATCAGAGCTGGGAGATGCCCTGTGCCAGGACATTACTTGGTGACCAAACACAGCCATGGATATCAACTCTTGGGTTAAGTTCTACACAGCCCGCAGCAACTCCCAGCACTCCCACCAGGCCTCCGCCTCCACCTCCACGCCAGGATCACCTCCCCCACCCCCATCAGCCCTATTGGGGGACCTCTCCAAGCAACCTGGCTCTCTGCCCACATAATTAACCTAAAGCATTTCATCAGCCACTGCATCATCAGACCACAGCAGGGCCCAGGCTGCTTTGTTTGACTCAGACAGAAACGCCAGAGGTTACCACTTGGGCTTGGCCACAGCGGGAGATGGGACACAAATGGGGTGCTCTGGCGTTCCTCTGTCCAGCTGCCTGGCTGTTGTGTTTTGCTGGCAAGCTCAGGGTCACACAGATTGCCAGATCGAAGGGGGGAGGCCTCTCCCCCCACCCCAAGTCTGATTGGCAGAGGGATGGACCAGCTGCTGACCATCTGGGAGAGTCCTACTAATCAACTCCCAGCCCTTGCAGGGCCTCGGCCCCCAGCAGCACCTCCGTGGTGCCTTCTCTCTGCCTGTGGTGCACAGTTCAGGCTCCTGAGGACTGAAAAAGGTCCTTTCATCTACCCCAGATTACTGGGCTCGATACAGGGTAACTGAACGGTGTTTAGTGCCGGTGACAGACAGACGCCCCTCTGGCCTCACACATGTGAAGTCAACCAGGTTACAGCACTCAGTTTGCTGTGCAACATTTCCTGAACTCCTTGGCACCCAGCCTAGGGGTGTTCAATGTCGTTACCTCTGTCACCCACCTTCAGGCTCCGAGAGGGGTCAGGCGGCTGAGGGAACTCAGATGTTCCTGTGATGAGCTGGATTTAAAGGACAGACGCAGATGAGCAGCGGAGCTCTGTCCCAGAGACTGCCAGCAAGGGATTCCTGGAGCGCGGACACCTGCCCACAAGGGAATGCATTATCTGTTTGGCTGGTTGTACGACACCCATCACTGTGGTATCAAACCTACTCGGATTGGGTATAGGCTGCTGCACATGACAAAAGGCTCTGTGAAATACACAAGCACTGAGGAGTGGCCTGGTGAGTCCAAGCCTTGTGCCTAGAGCTGTTGGCAAACTCTGCCCGCTGACCAGCGTGGCAGTGGGAAGCAGTAACCTGGCCTTTCGTTGCATTTGCAGAGCACACAGAACCACCCAGCCGTGGCCAGTCAGCTGGTGTCAGGGCACTGAGCCCTACAGCTGTCATTCACCCGGGCACTGGGCCACGTCTGCAGCTCCTCGCAGTAACCGTAGGGGGGCAACCCGGAATGATTTTGCCAGGCTGTGATCGGACAACGCTGCTCTTTGCACGCAGCAGCAGGTGGTGAAAAGGACCTCATGCAGCCTAGCCTCAGTGGCTGCAGCGAAACTTATTAACCCTTTGTGGCACAGCAATTGCCATCCGCATACCCTAACAGCTCAGCTCAAAGCCTCCGGCAGGACAAGGGGTGGCCTGCTGTGAAAAACAATCTGAAGGGTTAATTTAATATCGTGCCCTTCCTCCGCTCAGCGTGTGAAGTGGAGACAATGGCCCTGACAAACAAGACATCCTCACCCAGACTTCCCAGCTGGCAACGCCAGCGCAGGCAGCAGAACGCCTTGCACTGAGCAGCAAAGGGCCAAGTAATCTCCAGGGCACTGCCAGGTTCCAGCGTCGGCTCCGACCTCTATTCATGCAGTGTCGTAAGAATCGGTCCAAACCCCAGCTTGCAATTTACAATCCCTCCTTGGAGCCCTATTATTTTCTGCATGCTGACTGGATGTGCTAGGGCTGCTATTCCTGGGCCCGACAAGGTTTTTATAGAAACAGGATTTAAAAATATTATCACTGCAAGGAAAAGGGAAATATCTGGTGGGAACTTTATGGGACACATTTGTAACAGGTTTAACATTTACCCAGTTTCATATTTTCTTTAGCTCTATTGGGAGAGCTTAATTTCCTGTGAAATGCAGGTTGCAAATGAATTTAGATGTGCAGCCAACCAGGAAAGTGGCTCAAATCAGTGATTTCATTTCACCTGATCAAGAACTCCCAGCCTCTGCCAATTCCTGGGCTTGGATGTAAAGCCATAAGGGTCTCAAGCCAGGCAGTTTGACGTATGCTTGGAGTTCATTTGGGTTATAATATTTAACCCCGAGCAGAGTAAGTGAGAATATGTCTGAAACAGGTAGGAGAAACATTCCACTAGCTGCTCAAGATGATGTGTTTGGTTTACTGATGTTTCACTTAATTTAATTTCTTTCTTTCAGCAAGTTCTTAGCACCATTTCCCAGGAGGTTTTTAGGTGCTGGTCTCAACATTTTTTGATTTATTGGGTAACCAGATATTCCTATATTAGAGGCTTTGTCTTATATAGGCAACTATCCCCTTTCTACCCCCCCCCTCCCGCCAACACAAAAAAGGTGTCCTGATTTTTTACACTTGCTGTCTTGTCATCCTAGTTTTAGTGCATAGTTATTTGAATACAGGACAGGAAAGCTTTGGATCCTACCCTGGGATAAGGGCCCCAGGAACATCACCCAACCCAGGCCATATTAAAGAAATACCTAGGGTGAAATCCTGGCCCCACTGAAGGCAATGCCTATGGAGGCCATTGCAGCATCAGTACAAGCTGGGATTCAGAACCAAGAGCTATTTTACTGCTACTATAACAAGATGTCTTCCTGGTATGTGTCTCTGGTGCTGTGGGTCAAAGCACCAGTAGTAAATCCAAATGAACAAGGCACGAGAGAGACTTAAAACAAGATGCCCTCTACCTGCTCCATCTTGCCTTGCTTCTTTGCTCTCACAAGCTGGCCGAGAGGCAGTGCAATGACTGTTCTCACAAGGCTGGTGCTGAAGACGCAGGACGCTGTAGGCCGAATGTACGCTCAGGAAGGTAACTGTCCTTGTGCTCACAAACACTTCCGCTGCTCCCGGAGAGGTTCCCTGCAGCCTTTCGCCATGTGACTGGCTTACAAAGCCAGCAGCAGCACTGCCCAGGGACAGAGTTGTGCCCGAAGTCTCAGAGCCCATCACGAGCCCTGGAGGCTGCCAGGACAGAGCAGAAAAGACTTGTGAGGAGGGAGCCTGAGCCTGTGAACTAGCTCCTCTGAATGACAACCGGTGGGAGCAGCCCTTCTCTCACAGCTGTAGCACCTCTGGCTGCATGCTCCCATGGCCGCCTGGGCAAATCAGCATGCGGCATGCTGTTGGTCTTAGAGGAGAGGCCCAGGGAGCGAGCGGCAGGAGGGCGCTTTTCCCTTTGAGTCAGCATTAGGGGAGGTTGGTGCCATAAACCTGAGGAGAAAGAAAAGCGTGATCCTGGCCAGACCCACGCACTGACGATCCTCAGAGGTCCAGGCGTCACCCTCTGGCTCCCAACTCCTGCTGGCAGCGTCCGGGACAGAGCAGGAATTCTCAGGAAATCTGGCATTTTTGTAGCCAAGTGGGAGTTTTCCTAAATGTTTTGGAGGAAAGCATGAACAGCGTTTCACTTTCCATGGACACGACAAACATCTCTTTTTTTGTCTGGCTTTAACAACATGGACACAAAATAACGCACAGCACGAGAACGAACACCTAGCTCAGGGGCGGGAGGGGTAAAGATGCAGCCCTGGAGTGAACGAGTGCCACTTCACCTCCATCAGCGATTGGCATACCGACCCCAGGGCTGGGTGTGGCTCATCTTCCCTGTACAAGTGCAGTTACTGTATTTACATTTACAGCTTTCTATGTGCATCATTTATCCTGGGGGGCAGGGGCAAATATCTGCTCATGATTTGACATCGTAAAAACTCCAAGCTAATGTTGTCGCCATCCTTAGATTCAAAGTTCATTGAGCAGGAGGCAGAGGAGTTTGCAGGGGGACGGCAAAGAGCTTTCCAAGCCAGGGCTGGCATAAACATGAGCAAGCCACCGACTGCTATTCTTTAAAATGCCATGATCAAGGGAGGTCACAGCTCCCAAGAGGCTGGAGTTGATCAGGGCTACCAGAAGTCCCTGCTCACAGGAGCACTGCTGCATCCTGCATGTCTCATCTGGAAAGCAGAGCATTTGGATCGTCTGTGAGCTGCACAGCTGGAGCCCAACAGCATCTGCTTCGCTAATGTGAATATTTATTAACATCATCACAAGCCCCTAGAACAGACCCCCAGCATTGACGATAATCAGAAGTTGTAGGTAGCGATCCACTTAAAATATATACCCTGCAGTGGTATATTTTCCCCAAGCCAGGAAAAGGGGCTGCCTTCACCAGGAAAACACACCTCCTTGCAGCTGGATGCAGGAGGAAGGCCCCAGTTGCTTTGTTTGGTCAGCACGAGAGATCTTCGGATAAGAGCAAACAACCAATGTGGGCCTGTGCCAGCATTGGGCCCAAAACCCTGAGCCAAACACCCACAAACTTTGTGGGACCCAGAATGAGAAGCAGGATCTGAATTTTCCTAATGGCTCACACCTGTCCACGGCCAAACCAAAACCCAGCCTGCAGCCAGGCCAAAGGACATTTGAACCCTGGCTCTTTGCACTCGGAGCCCCGCTTGAGTTTCCGCATGAGGTTGATTTAGCTGCTTTGTCGTTGCAAACAAAGTGGCCCAATAACCAACGAGGCCTTCATCTTCATCTGTGAGAGACGAGGCTGGAGAGGCAGAGCCAATCTTTCCCATGGGCCAGGCAGCACAGTTTCAGCCCAGTGGCTTCTTTTGGACAGAGCTGCTTCGCTGCTGTGGACAGTCACTCAATGCTCTGTACTTTTTAAGATAATTTTAAATTGCACCTGTCAACAATTCATGGGGAGGGCAACAAACAGATGCACATATAGGAGCAAGAAGGAAAAGTCTGTTGGATTTTTAGAATACTCAGTAACAGCAAGAGAGGCTGATGCATTATTTAAAGGTTCGTCTCAGGAAGGAAAATAATTTCAGTTTAGTGAGCTTTGTAGGACAGTCTAAGCAAAGAGTAGAGGCTGCAGGCAGCAATGCAGGTGCTAAAATCTGGAGCTGCACGAACGTCCCCCCCTTCAGTGGAAAGGCTGTTACGTGCTAGTGCTGTCCTGGCAATTCGCGTCACCTGGGGCTGCTCAGAACTATTAGTTAACAGTCTCAAGGCAGACGGGAAAGACAGGCTCCACCAAGGCCCCCCAGGCACAGCAGAGCAGTGCAGAGCAGCGGAGACAGGCTCCAGTACGGATGGTAAAAATCACTTCTGGTAGCTGGTCCACACGAGAGGCCCCCAGGTGCGCCAAGAACAGAGAGGGCTCAGATGTGCCAAGCAAGCACAGCCAAGTCCCATGGGAAGCAAACTACATTCTCTGGCCATCCGGCTCCCAGCCCTGGGACATTTCCAGGCTGCATAGCCACCACAGGACCAGGCCAGGGGGCATATGGGGGGAGGGGGTTTGATTGCTGTCCCACATAAGCCAGTGGAAACATAAAGCACAGCCCAAGTTCTGTTTTCCTGGTTGTAAGAAAACCATGATGATGGATGACAATAATTCTTAATGGGCAACTGCAGCGCAGGAGTTTATTGATGAATTAGGTGTCACTGGATTGAATCCAGAGTCATTAGGCATGTTGAACACAGCAGTGTCATTTGTTAAGCTAATAGATTGCTGGAGGTCACTTGTTAATAAGAAGGGGGTAGGAGGGTTATTAGTTTTTAATCAGACATTAATTGGCTAGAATCAATTACCTATTTGGCATTTGCTGTGTATTAGGGGTTTTTAAAAATCAGAATGCACTTCCCTTGGGAGGGGGCTTGTGCAGCCAGAGCTGAGCAGTTAGCCTGTCCCAGGGTAAAGCTGGGTAAAGGCGGCTTTCTTGGCAGTTATAGAGAATTTCTCCAGGCTGCCATGCACTGTGCAAGTGTGTCCAGGCAGAACACTGAGCCCACAGAGCTGGCAAAGCCAGGACAGGGACACATGGTGGGGAAGAGTCGTTCCATTCTCCTATGCAGACACTTTGGAAAGGAATTACCATAAAACAGAACACACTGCAAACAGCTCCCAGTCTCACTCCTTCAGACACGGTCCCCTTCCCTGCCTCCTGGGTTGCATGGGCTGAAAGCTGCAGGAGACTTCTCTGTACGCCAAAGCAGCCATGAGATGGGACGCAGGAACACCATGGGTTTCACTTCCTCTTTGGAATGGGCTGCTCTGCTGATGGCCACTCGGACGCTGTTTGCTGCATGGATCCAACAAAAAAACCTTCATCTGAAATTATAAACCCAGAAGCCAGGAACATGCCGTGGAGCGGGTGGGGTGTAGTGGGATGGCCATGAACTTGCCATGGCCCGTGTCACGCACTTGTGTGACCAACCTGGGCCTCAGTACAAAGGCCACCATGGCACTCACTAGCTTCCCTCTCTGGGGGCTGGCATCGTTGTTCGGGAGGCTGAGGAACGGCGCTAGGGCTGGACTTTTAGGCTCCCCTAAAAGTTTCCATAATGAAGGTGAAGAGCTCATTCGCTGAAGATGAATATCAGCCGTCTAGCCTGAATCTACCGTCTACATAAAGTGCCGCCTTCCCTGCTTGTGCACCAAACAGATGCTGCCACTCGAACAACGCCCAAAGTCATGGCGCGCCCCAGCACAGCATATTACTCCAGTAACAGCTTCTATAATTCTCCTCCCTCCCACACACACAGACGACACTCAGTATTGTGGGGAAAGGAAGAAATTCTTTTGGAACTGTTCAAGTGATACCACATTTATCTAACAAGCTTCCAAATGAAAACTAGCATTTGGACTTATTGCGTTCCGGCTCCAAATTTGATTACATTTTTCTACAGCTGTAAATCTGCCTCCCTTTCTGCAACATGATTATTAAAGCCAGCCTTGACTTGGTGGTGTGCTACGTAACATTTCAATCCTGGCTTGCCATTCCCGGAAGTTAAAAACCAATTACAGTGTGTGCTTTGCCTCAGGACAGAATGAATCACTGAACACAGCCACTTCACCAAAAGAAATTAAAGGTTGAAGCAGCAACATGGGAAAGGTATTAAGCTGAGAATCAAAAGGTCAATTAAAGTAAAACTAAGTATTTTATTTTTAATATTTTGCTTGCATTTTCATTCCTTCCAAGGAACGAGGACGTGAAATAAACTTGCACTTTTATTTATTGACTAGGTGATAAATCTACACTGAGCTTGTTTCAAAAGCTAAGAAGAAACATTCAGATGATAAAACTCCCAGTCGAATAACCCACATTAATCTCACTGTAACAAAGGCTGCACAATAACGGAGGGCAGCATATTCTTCCCACAAACACCCGGCTCCGAGGGCTGGCTTAACTTTACAGGAAAGCTCCAGCCCTGCTGTAATTAGCCACAGCTAGAAGAGGGGAGGGGAGCAGCCAGTTCAGGGGGAGGAAGGACTCCCGTGTCCCACTGCCCCTTCGGTACATGCAGGACAAGCCCCACAGGCCAGTCTAGGCACTGGGGAAACGCCTTTCGGTAACATTCTGCCCAGTCAGGGTTGCTGATTCTAGGCCTGACTCTGGCACGGACGTGGGTGGCCGCTCTTTACTGCTAATCCCACAGCAGAAAGCACACGGCAGTGCCGACGGCCTCGCAAGGGCACTGCTGTGTGTCCATGGAGACACGTTCCTGCGGAAGGGACTGTGACAGGCTCTGACCCAAGACCAAGTCCCAGGGATTTCAACCCAGCCTGAAATTTGCCAGGCAATGCCTCAGATGAGTGTGGGGTGAATGGAGCAGGGGGACATGGCTGGACACATGGGAAACATGAAGAATCCAGAGCAGTGGGGCCAATGCTTGGCTCCTTGCAGAAGCCCTGGGGGCCAGGAATCCCCTCTGCATTCAGGGCAGTGCAGGCATGCGGCGTGAACCCTCTCTCTGCCAGCCACGGGCCACCCCTCCGTCATGAGCAGGACTAAATCCTGGAGGAAGAAGTTGGCACCTTCCCATTTCCAACCCCCTACCGGGTGCAGGGGGCCAGACTCCGTGGGGAGCTGTGTTCATTCCCACCAGCTGGGCTCTCGGCCAGAGGATCATTATAACCAATGAGACCCAAACTACAAACACAGCTTATGCTAGCCCCACCAAAGGAGCCCTAATAACGTGTGCCCCTCTGTTGGGGCACCCCAGACCAGTCAGCCTTGCCTATAACACCCTGTGGAGATGGGGCAGAGCCAGCCTGCCAGCCTCCCTTCATTCCTACAGCGAAGACGAACATGCATGGTGGCTCTTAGGAACATGCCTTTTCCCCAGACCAGCAGGTGCAGGAGCTGGCCCTGTTCTGATACATTTGCAGATGGTCTTTCCTCAAATCACCATGCTCAGAGGTTTTGGTTAACTGCTGGTGTCAAGCTGTCCCGCAGTGGCTCAAGAGCATGAGTGCCAACCTCAGGGCAGCCTGTTAGGAAGCAGGGCACCAGCCCAAATTGGCTGAGAGTTGTGGGCTTAGAATTCACCAGCCAATGGTGAGTGTAAACTCCCCAGGCACTACAACAGCCTAACCAGGGAGTCAGAGCCAGTCCCCCTGGGTACTCCAACCTGCCTTGTCAGCTAGATGCGCCGCCTTTGTGATAGCTCGTCCCTTACACCACGGATCACAGCGATATTCAGGCCACGCTTGGTCCCAAAGGACCAGTCACTCACCCCAGGTCAATGGCACCTTCGCGCTCACCCCAAACAACACTCGTAGACAATCCTATAATAAACTAACGATTCATTAGCTAGGAAAAGGAAACGCGAGTTCTTGACAAGGTTAAAGCCGGTAAACCTAGATACACGCGAGTGAGTTCCAGTCTTAAGTTTCAAAAGGTAATAAATAGAAGCTTCTATAATAAGCAAGCTCTCTATGTCCTTCTTCAGGGCTAACCAAGCTAAACTCTGGGGATCTCTTGGGCATCCAAGCAGCACAGAGATACAGTTTCTTCTTGGCAGGGGTTTTTATACCATTCCCCCCTTGTGCTTCTCAGCTGACGGAAGGAATTCACTTCCGAGACCCATCTCCAAGGGGGAGGGAAGAGCAACTGACAAAGTATTTTGTCCCCTTTAAGGTTCCACAATTGTTCATCTGGCACTGATGGGCCTTCTCTCTGGGGCAGGATGTAACACTATCTGCTGGAAGCCAGCATTTCACTCTAGTGAAGGTCTGTCTCCCAGCAGATGAGTTACACAGGTACCGAGGATTACAATGCAAACACTCATGGGATACAGATGCTGTAAGTGAGATTAATGCAGGCAGCAATTTACAAGCATTTCATAAAGTCCAAGCACTAGGCATATTTTTATAACACACCCAATGTAGCAACACTAACCCACAGGTGAGCCAGACAGATTCCAGCTATGCATCCATCAGTGCTCTGCTGAGAAGGGGGTTCTTAGCATAAGCTGGCACTTGGCTTGCCACATCACAGCTGGGTTGGCTTGGCACCACCGAGGGAGAGTCATCTATCAAGGCACCGGCACCAGGCCTGGGCTGTGCTCAGAAAGGAGCTCGTCATTAATGGCACATGGAGAAATGAGGATGCTGATGAGTGCTGGAGTACACAATGGTGTCAAGCCACCAGGCCTGCTGCACCCCCAGCCATTCCCGGGAACCCAGCCGGCTGTGGAGGACGTGTCGGCTTTGCCAGGAAGTGGGAAATAGGGAAACCTCCCAGGGAAGCCTGTTCAACGGACTCCCGGGCACAGCAGTTATTTCTGGCTGAGCGCACAGCTCAGCAGTGTCACCACGGCCTCTTTGGGGACACGGGGAAACCTAATTGCAAGTTCTGGTGCGAGCGTGCACAGCCTGTCTCCCACTCGGCCCCTGCCTCCTGGGCTAGAGGCGACATGATACCAGCTCTACCTAGAAGTCAGCCTAGGCCACCTTTCATTCTGATTTTCTGTCTCCACTGAGCTGCCTCTGCTCTTCCCCTGTGACCTACCATCACCCGCCGGGGCCAACTCCCAGCCCGCCCAGAGGCTCCAATGCTTGGGTCTCCCCAGCTCGAACACGGGGACAGGCCGAATGTCACTTTCACACTCACGGGGTGGAGCCAGAGCACCAGGAACAAGAACAGGAGGCTCAGAAAGGAGCCTGGCTCTCTGTCCGAACAATCCCATCTCCTGAATGCCTAAGGCCACATGCAAAACCTGTAACACAAACAGCAACACTCCTGTCCCTGGAGCCCCAGCAGCAGAGAACTCCGCCTGGGCTTCCCACTGCCCACCCCCATCCCCATGCTGGACACAGGCTGGAGGGCCTGCTGCAGTACGGCCCCTAGCCCCAGGGGCGAGCGTACCTGGCTGCCAGTGAGGCCTGCGGAAGCGTGTCCCTCCCCGCATCAAAACACATGAGACAAGCCCCGCAGGCAAACAGCGAGGGGAACAGCCTTCAGCTCCTGGGTGTCCCACACAGTCATGGAGACCAGGCCAAAGCCGGGCGAGAGGCACAAACATCCCTGCTGAGAACTTCGCCTGGTTTGCACTCCGACAGGGCAGGAGAACAGAGTGAAGAGGAAGGGCTCTCCAGCTATTTCCACATGCAAGAAGGGCTAAACCAGGCTTTGAAGGTGCTGCTTTCTGTCCAGAGCAGGCGCCCTGAGTGCAGGAGTGCCCCGGGGTGGGGGGGGGAAATCCCCCACCCCCAGACCAGCGAGCGCTCAGCTAGTGACAAAAGGAGTGCACCTGTCGCAGCATCCAGCTCGCCTGGGGCACATCACCCCAGTGGTGCGCGCTCTGTGCTGCATGCAGAAGTCATTGCAAGCTCTATCCCGACACCCAGAGCCCTCCCTCAGACCCGCCCTGGCTGCCCTGCGCTCAGCACCTCCCGCTGGACAGCTCCACTCCTCTCTGGAGGGAGGAGCTGGGCCCAGACCCTGGAACTCATTGCCCGGAGACTAAATGCAACCCTCAGCTCTGACTCGTCTCTCTCTCCCCAGGAGGTCTTGCCCACACCAGTCTCTCCTGGAACAGACCGTTTGCAGAGGCATCAGTAAACGTGACAGTTTTTACTACTAAGGCAGCTGCAGTCCGAAAAGCTAGCAGAGTTTGGACTCTGAGGGCCCAGTTCTGCACTCCCACGCAAAAGCAGCTGCCCCAAGCATCCCTGAGAGCAGCACCTATATAACCAAGGGCAAAGCTGGGCCTAGAGCTCCCAGCAGCGCCTGCCGCTTAGGAGCATTCTCACAGTTCTGCACGCGTCCTCGCATTCAGCTCAGAGCTGCTGCTCTTGTGGAAACCGTCTGCCAGTAACCAGTGTTCCACCCGTGCTGGGATCACTAGCCTCACTTCTATACAGCCTGCGCCATCCAAAGGGAGCACGTCAGCTTGAATTCCCTGCCACTGACCCCTCGTGTCTAGCTACAGGCGCCTTACGGGTCATTCGTAGCAGCAGCGAGCACGAACGTTCATGTAGAAGTGTGGTTTCCAAGTGGACAGGGGCCTTTTAAGCAGCTTAGCAGCACTCAGGGTCTTGGCAAATCACCACTGTGGCCTTGCCTCCAATGGAGAAAGCCTGGCTGCGCCTCACTAAGTTCTCGCACGCAGGAGGGCGATGTGGGGCTCCAGAGGTTTGTCTGAGAGAAATATTACCTGGAGGCTTTGCAGTCCCATTTCACTTTTGCTTTGAAAAATGATCTTTCCAGGCCTGTTTAATCTGAGCTGCCCTGCCTGCTCCATCCCTCCCCCAGCTACTGTGCCAAGAACAAAGCTGGCTGCAGCCCTGCAGCTCTTTAAACATTGCCCCAAGTAAGGAAGCCAGGACTCTGGCCTCCCCCAGTGTCTCTTGGGGCTGGGCTGGGCCCGTTTCCATAGCCAGGCCATGGCCACAGCTGCTTTGCTTTAGTTTTACGCTTGCTTTCCTTGGCAAGCCCCGGCCTGGCATGCTCTGTGGCCCAGATTGTTCCTCAGGGACAGTTGTTGCACGGTTGGGACGGCTGCGGGGTCCCCCTTGTTCATACGGACAGGTCTGGCGCGTGGCCGTTTCAAGGAGCCAAGGTGCTGTCTGGCTTGTTTAAAGGAGGGCTGCCTTGACGGGGTATGTTCAAATCAGGCGGCCCTGAGCTCAGAGCGAAGCCTGGCCGCTGCACTGGGTGTTAAAAGGAGTAGTAAACTGCCACAGGACCAGGCTTCAGCGAGGCTCTGCCTGGGTTATTCTGCACTGGGCCAGGCTCCGTGACAAACTACGGGCTGCTGCCTTCTCCAAGGTGCGAGGACCCGCAGCCAGCTGATGAGCACTGCCGAAGCATGCTCGGGTCACCGCACACCCCACACCCCAGCGGAAGGGGCAGCCTTCTGCTGTCAGCCTGCTGCAGGGCATTAGGACTCGGCTGTGCTGCGGCTCCTGGAGGACAATGCACCCCGGCAGCGTCACAGTGCAGCCGCCACCACGCTGCACTACAGCAAGCGCCTTCCACGGGCAGCTCCCCCCAGCAGAGGAGACGCAGGCGCGTGCACGCCCAGGCACTGTGTGCAGAGAACAGCAAGGAGAAAGTGGCCCAACCCCACGTGACGTCCCCCCCTGCAGTCTGGACTGGAGTAGCTGGGTCACCCCAGTTATTCACTCCTGGGCCCTGACTCACTCTGCTTTGCCGTGTGAAATACCCACTCCTGGGTCAGTCCACGCCCAGCCTCCTGCTAGTAGTTGGCCCCTGGCACAGTGAAGGAGCGCTTCTGGCCAGTTACTCATGAGATTGACCCTCAGCAAACACCCCAGTCCCAGATGCAACCTCAAGAACTGCCGTCCTGCAGGGTTTAGTGCCACACACTGCGCCGTGTAAGCTCATTTAAACTTGTCCTCCAATTTATCAAAGAAATCGATATGCACCAGCTCTGTCACTCCAAGCAGAGTCTCTGCACACACTCAATCCACGTGCACGGTTTTAGATAAAATAAAAAAATATGTTTATTGACTACAGCAAGATTTTAAGTCAGATTAATATTAATCAAGAGATTTGACCACAATTAACTAAAGTAATAAATCATATGCTAAACTAAGATTGGATATTCAGCAGCTCTATGATGCCAGCTTACCCACAACTAGCTGTGATGCATCTGGCAGCAGCCAGACCCCCTGTGGGTAGATTCTCAGTCCCTGGTGTTGCTTAGAAGATAGGTTTCAAGAATGCCCAGAGACAAAGACGCCTCAGCTTTTAACAAGCTTCCTCAACACCCCTGGGGTCAGGTGATTGGCCTTGTCCAGCTTTCTCCCACTTGAGCCAAAGTGCTCACAGGTGCTTAGGCCAGTCCATTGTTCGTGTGCGCAGGCTGCTGCAGAGCGTGGAAACACAGCTCTGTGTTTGTCTGCATCTATTCAAGCCACATGAGAGACCCATTTGGGGTATGACACAGCAGAGTTTCCTATCTGTACACATGTGACATTGCAGGAAACCTGCTACCACACCAATAATGTTCAGTATGTCATGAGTGTTCCAGAAGCACCTGACGTGAGACACTTTGCATTAGACAATCACCATTACACTATAAGGGTGAACATGAATGATGCAGAAATCGCACGATAAGGTTGTATGTGGGGTACAGCGTGTGTCACCCTACAGCTGCAACAGTGGGGACAGTGCTGCTTCAGGGAGCTCCCTGGAGCCAGCCCACTACTTAAAGAGCAGTGAAGACCACAACGGAGAGATGAGAGTTTTATTTGTCTCATCATCAAGCATGATTGCGAACTCTCGAGGGCAGAGCCAGGCTGGCTCCTACCCATCTGTCTATACAGTGCCCAATGCAGCACTGACCAGCATCCGTAGACACCGCTGTAATGCTGCTGGGAGCACAGCGTAGGAGTGACTCACATGGTCCCTATGCACCACGTCTCGCATCCTGTTCGGGGTCTTCAGTGCCCCATGACCATGAAAGCAACGGCCCACCTGAAGGAAATCCTCACCTTGTTGGAGGACACGTGGCATGCCAGCGACATTCTACATCTGCAACGAAACCTCAGCAAGTCCTGAGACCTGGAGGTTTGGGTGAAGGGTGCAGCTGATTCCCATTTTCTCTATGCTGCCTTGGCAGAGATTCTGGGGCCTGGGAACACAAGGGATGCTGTGGGGAGGGGGCCATGGAGTGCACAAGGGACATGCCATTCTTTGGCCGGGATGCAGAATCCCTTCCTTCAGTGGATCCTCTCTTTTCCCCGCCATGCTCATCCTTCACCTGGCAGGATGTGGGGCACCACTGATACCAAGGAGCTGTGCCAGTCTGCCAGCAGCAGTTTCCCAGTGCATGCCTGCTGTCCGCACGTTTCACTCCTTTCCCCACCCAGAGCAGCAGTCCTGCCACGTGCCAGCATGCAAATGGCTCTGGGACAGCGGGAGCACCGAGGCAGAATGGCACAGGCGTGGGGAGGCACTTCCCCATGCCCATAAACGGCCAGCAAGTACATTCTCCTGAGGAGAAGGCATCTCAAAAGTGTTAGTGACAGGCCAGTGCTCTCCAAAATAATTGATGTGTTGACAAATGAGGGCAGCTTGTCACGCCCACGCCGGTTTGCACCACTTCAAGTGTTTGCAAATGTGAAGTGAGACAGCAAGGCTGGATTTTCAGCAACATGAGACAGTCTTGGAGCTCTGCAGTGAAAGCTCTCCTGGAGAGAGCAGCTATTGCAGAACCAGATTATTTCCAGCCATTGCTGGGGGGAGCTTCACAAGGTTTGGGAGGTTCCACTCACACAGGCAGTCCCAAAACCACTGCACACACACTCTTCCCAACATCTCCAAGCCACTTGGGGCTGGCAGTGCACCACACCAGATTGAGGTGCAAAACACCCAGTTTCTCCTGGTTCCAGATAAACAAGAAACATTCCAAGCAAGGCTGTTCATGTAGCATTTCTGCTTCCATGCCTGGCTGAAGCTGGGAACGCGCTCTCAGGAGACTGGCTAACTCTGACCATTGCTCCTGGACCTGTAGCACCCAGCAGGCTGTATCCTGGCCCACAAAGCCAGGCTCCCTCTTGGAATCAGGCCATCTTGTGCCCCGGTTCTGTACACAAAAGTGTTTCCATTAGCAATGGGGATTGGCCAATGGGCTGTTACTGGAGGCAATGGGCTAGTGGGATTTGCCTGAATGTTAGTGAAACATCTCCTTTCCAGCCTAGTGGTGCTTACGCTCCCAAAGTCAGGAAGCTCTGAAGTCTGCCAAGCATTCTGTTCTCCCCCAGGGTAGCAGAGTTTAGATGATATGGCTCTCAGCAGAGAGCAGGTCTCTTCTGAAGAAAGGAGAGGCAGGAGCTCAGAATCGCACCAGGGCAAGAACAGCTGTAGAACTGATTGAAACGGGTTGGGCTGGCCAAGCAGGTGAAAGATTGTCATGACACCAGGAGATCCATGTACTTCAGCTCAGTGGAGACAAGTGATTCAATGCAAAGATCTGCTACTATTCTCCCAACACCAGCCCAGAACCAGCATAGACCTGTAGGCTCCCACCCAAACCTGATGAAGAAATGACAGTTCAGAATTGATAGCAAAATGGGATTTGTTGCTAGTGCTGGCAACCAGCTGAAGCATGCAAACCCTTAACAGTGCAGGACCATTGGCATTGCTTCCAGCCAGGCTTGCATGTGCGCCAGCCAGCCGTGTGGACATGGGCTAATGTGCCCCACAGAGGAGCCCTTCCCAGCTCTGGAACAGCCCCTTCCTCCACTGACATAAATTCAGAGGGAAGTGAGCAGAGCTTCAGCTTTTGACACATGGGAGCAGAGTACTTCCTTGTGATCTCGGTGATCAAGGCTTTTCCAACAAGGTCCCTCACTAAAGGCTCGTAAGCAAAATAAGCGGTCATGGAATAAGAGGGAAGGTCCTCTCCTGGATCAGTAAAAAGATAAGAAACAAAAGGTAGGAATAAATGGTCAGTTTTCAGAATGGAGAGAGGTAAAGAGTGGTGTGCCCCAGGGGTCTGTACTGGGACCAGTGCCATTCAACATATTCATAAATGATCTGGAAAAAGGGGTAAAACAGTGAGGTGGCAAAATTTGCAGATACAAAACTACTCAAGATAGTGAAATCCAAAGCAAACTGTGAGGAGTTACAAAGGAATCTCACAAAACTAGGTGACTAACTGGCAGATGAAATGCCATGTTGATAAATGCAAAGTAATGCAGATTGGAAAGTAATCCCAACTATATGTATAAAATGATGGGTCTAAATTAGCTGTTACCAGTCAAGAAAGATCTTGGAGTCATTGTGGCTAGTTCTCTGCAAACATCCACTCAATGTGCAGCGGCCGTCAAAACAGCTCACAGAGTGATGGGAATCGTTAGGAAAGGGATAGAAAACATGATAGTAAATATCATAATGCCACTATACAAAGCCCTGGTATGCCCACACCTTGTATGCTGCGTGCAGTTCTGGTTGCCCCATCTCAACAAAGATACCTTAGAATTGGAAAAGGTACAGAGATGGGCAACAAAAATGATTAGGGGTATGGAATGGCTTCCATATGAGGAGAGAGAAAAAAGACTGACTTTTCACCACAGAAAAGACCTGGCTAAAGGGGGATATGGTAGAGGGCTGCCAAATCCCAAATGGTGTGGAGAAAATGAATAGGGAAGTGTTATTTACCCCTTCACATAACAGAAGACCCGGCGGTGGGGGCGTCACCCAATGAAATTAATAGGCAGCAGGTTTAAAACAAACAAAAGGAAGTATTTCTTCACACAATGCAGAGTCAACCTGTGAACCTCATTTCCGGGGAGGTTGTGAAAGCCAAAACTGGAACAGGATGTGAAAAAAGAACTAGATAAGTCCTGGAGGATGGCCAGTAGGTCCATCAGAGGCTAAGATGCAATTCCCTGTGCTGTCTCCCCCCAGCCTCTGACTGTCAGAACCTGGGAGAGGACAACAGGGGATGGATCACTTGATGGTCGTCTGTTCTGTTCATTCCCTGTGAAGCCCCTGGCACTGGCCACTGTTGGCAGACAGGACACTGGGTTGGATGGACCATTGGGCTGACCCAGTCTGGACATTTTAACGTTCTTGTGTAAAGCAAGTAAAAATTTTGGTGACTATTGAATTACACGTTGATTTGCTGGTTTCCTCTGTTAGAGCGAGGAAATTCAATGATTTTAATTTCAAGGACAATCTACTGCACCACTTTACTGTGAAAATCAGACGCTGGGAGAATATAATTTCAGTTTTTAACCCTATGACACAAAACCTTTAAAATGAATTAATAGCTAAATGCAGGCTGAATTTACAACCACCAGCAGAAGGACCGACCGTAGGCCCACTCCACCCCTCCACACACCCTCCCCAAATAAACAACTTCCATGCAGCAAAACCAGTCAAAGACCTCAGTTTTCAGCACCACTGGGAGACACTCTGAGGACATGTCTACACTGCAATTAAAGTCCCATGGCTGGCCTAGAACGGCCAGACAGCAAGTGTGAAAAATCAGGACGGGAGTGGGGGGAAAGGCACCTATATAAGAAAAAGCCCCGACTATCAGGACTGTCCCTATAAAATCAAGGCAGCTGGTCACCCTAGGCTGGCCTGTGCTAGCAGACTTTGCAGGAGTGGGGCAAGTGTCTGGGGAGACCTGACCTGACTTATAATGGAAGAAGCGGGGAGCGGAGGGAGGCGGGGGGTATTCCTGCCCATGGGATTCAGAACCCGCTCCCTGTGAGATGGAGGCAGCTCTGGGGGGCCGGGCACGGAACAGCCAGGAGGCGGGTGAGTGGGCAGCGGTGCTCAGTGCACTCTGGATCCAGCCCCTGGGCCTAGCTCGGAGAAGGGGTGCGTGGCACGGGAAGCAGGAGCTGTGCTCTCTGGGCAGGAGCCAGCTTTCTAAGATGTGGGATGCAGGGAGAGTTACCCTTGCTCCAGCCCGCGGGAGTTGTGCCCCGCCCCAGCGCCAGCTGAGCGCTGGTCTGGGTGAGCCCTCGTGCACAGTTTCACCCCAATCGCTGACCACTGGCCAGCTCCGCCCCGCCCGCCCCCGCCCAGAACCCACCAGACAGGACTCAGCAGAGGAAGCCTTCATAGGGGCTCTAGGCAAGGTCTCCCTCTCTTTCCTTGGCAGGGGGTAGAAGAGTTCTCCCCCCCCCGAGCAGATTTCTGCACCTGTCCTTGATCCCCACAGCTCCCGGGGACTCGGGGCCAGAGGAGAACCAGATCCGTCTGCACAGGGACTCCGTGTCTCCAGCATCAGAGGAGCCAAGCTGGAAATCCTCGTGCCCCGCCTGCAGTAGCGCATCCCCCGGGCGGGGCCAGCTGCCCAGTTGCTGAAGAGCACGAGGGGGTGGGACTGGGAAAGGTGCGAGGCCAAAAGCACCCACCGCCTGGGAAGTGAGAATTGTAAATATCTTGTGCCATCCGGTGGAAAGAGCCAGTAACACGGGCCAGCTCCTCCAGATTGGGGCACAGGGGAGCATGCAAAGGTCCCATCAAGAGCAAAGAAGGGATCTGTTCCCACTTGCGTAATTAAAGGGGATGCTTCCATGCTGCCACAACCCTCTGGACGTGCAGGCCACATCTCAGGAGCCAAGCTTGCAGCAGTCTGTCCCAGCAAGGCGGGCCCCACCCTGGAGTTACAGGAGGTTCGCCATCACTACGCCGAGTCCCACCTTTAGTACTGGGGGTTACACTCAGGCCTCTAGTCACCAGCAGGCAAGATCATTAGAAACCACTTCAGGAGCTCCAGGGGCCCCTGCAGATAGCAGCTGTATGCAGGGACAGACAGGATCCCATTGCAAGGGGTGCTCGTAATGCACTGGTCTAGCGTGCATGAGCATCTCCCCCTTCTAGTGCTTGGTCCCAGCGACTATCCATCCGCCTTGCTGCTACAGGTGCCCTCTTATAACTCAGGCGGAAAAGGCTTCTGCTTGATGGGCAGAAGGTCCCAGGTTCAATCCCCATCAATGACCTTGCTGCTGGCGCTCAAGACTGCAGCAACTGAGCTCAGTTGGAGACATGGATGAATTTATCCTCACAGCTCCCCTACAAGTGGAGAAGTTGTTGTCCATGAGGCGCTAAGTAACATGCCCAAGGTCACATAGGGAGTCTGTGGCAGAGCTAGGAAGCAAACCCAGCTCCTCAGTTCCCGGGCCGATATCGTACCACAAGGTCGTCCGTCCGCTGTGGCCGCGAGGGCAATGCAGGTATGGCTATTGCTCTGATGGCAGAGTAGCTGGCCTCTCAGTCACTGCGCTGCCACTGGCAAAACCTCTGGCTCTCCAAATCCACCCTCCCCCCAACAGCAGTCATTGCGGCTGATACAGCCCCCCAGCTCTCTCTCCAGCCAGTTACCATTCAGACCAATGCACACACCCCATCCCCTTCCTCTCTGGTTTGCAAAAAGGCAGCTCTGGTCTAACTCTCAGGAAGTTTTACTTCAAGCTAAATCCTTCTCCTGCTCTCCAATATCTGGCTTACCTGGGCGAGGTGACACAGTGATCGCTTTACAAAGCAGTTCTTATGAATGGAATTATCGACAGCCAAACAAGCATATGTCTCCCCAAACTGCTTGGAGCATGAACAACCTTGGAGATGATAATACGGGGTGCCAAGGACTATAAAACAACATAGCAGTGAATCGACTAGTCCTGGACTCCTAACAAAACTCTAAATAAGCACTGGTTCAATATGAGTTTGTGCACGGAGTAGGTGGAGGAGCAAGCTGTCCACAGCACAGAATCCAAATAGAAGAGAATATTCACCAGACTCATTAATACGAGAGAACGCAAAGGCATGTCATCACCTGAACTGTAGCAGAAGCAGTTGACCTCTCCTGTTAAACAAAAGATAAGTTGTACTTTACTTTCCATTTCCTCTTAGCAATTTGTCATCTGCAGCTGCCATTTATGGTGCCACCTTTAATATATAATCCATACCCTCGAGGTGGAGTATATCATCTACTCATTCTCAATGATAAATCATTTGCAAAATATTAAAATGCTTAAAGACTGTCATACGGTCTTCATTAATTGCTTTGCAATATGTTCGCTTCTGCCTGTAAAGGAGAAAATGTATTCATCACGGATCCAGGCAGCGCTATCAAACCCTGCGTTATTTACAGGCTGGAGTACAAAGCTATCAGACCTTCACAGCAGAGGAGAAAGAAGCACCTCCATGCCCTACTATTACCAGCCTTCCTAGATAAATCTGACCTCAGCTATGGAAACTCATTAAGGTCATTAGGAAACATGCCAATTCTCCAAGGAGCTGGCTTCTTCTAGATTAAAAACGAGAGAGAGAGTGTGTGTTGCTAAGGGTGCGGTGCAGTCACATCTGTACAAGTGCACTAACCTCCAGGAAGGGTAATTTAATACCTTCTCCCTCAATTTAAACTCATTGCAATAAAAGAAGAGGGAGATGGCAGCAAGAGCAGGTGTTACAGTACCCGTGACACCCAAAAGAATAAGCTGAGAGCGCCCTGTTCACCCTAGAACTTGGGCTGGGAGGAAGTGAGTGCAGAAAGCCCTGAATAAATCACTCAGGACAGAGAAACAAGGGATGCAGGAGGGAAGTCAAGGAGGAAGCAGATGTGTAAATAACGAGTCAGGACACAGCAGTAGATATGAATCCAACAGCTCTCCCCTCTGAAACCACCTCTTCCACTCTGCTTTCAAATTGCTCTGTTCACGGCCACCTTCCGAAGGGCCCCCATTCTTCATAGCTGAGACTTCCCCGTCAGAGCTTCGGCCCAGAGAGATTGCTTGTTTATTTGCCTTCTCGTAGTGCTCGGAGGCCCTGACTGAGATCAGACCCCCATTGTGCAAGATGCTGTACAAACATACAGCACAAGAGATAGACTGTGAGCACTTTAGAGTAGGGACTAAGTAGACAAGGGTGGGAGGGGAAACCAAGGCTCAAAATGATCAAGGGACTTGCCCAAGGTCACCCAGCAGGTCAGTGGCAGAGTTGGGAAAAGACCCAGATCTCCTAGTTCCCAATCCAGTGCCACAGATGATGGAAAGTATCAGATCCAAGAGAAGCCAGACTAGTGCAGGGAATCTGTCTTTGAACAAACAACCCATCCCTTCAGCAGGAGTCGAACCTCTGCAGAGAGCACCCGCACGAGCACAGCTGCTAGGGGTCCGGTATGGGCCGGGGCTTAGTCAAGTATCAGGGTCTGGCTTGAGTGGAGGGCCAGAACAAGAGACATTGTGTCTCTGGAGTGCCACCCGAGGATGCACAGCGACTGCCCAGGTGCCTCTTGACTTAGCCCTGCTCTGCTGGACCTCCCTAGTGCAAGGGCTTCATTGGTGTGCAGCCATGTGCAGAACGAGTTCTTCGTTCCCGGCTGTGCTTGCTGGCAGCCCAGATAAAGTGGGGCTTTCCTGCACACTCTCTCCAGCGCCTCGAGGGACAGCAAGAAGCAGCCGTGCCAAGAGCGCAGTCCACATGGGCTACAGCTTGCCTGTAGCCTCTGCAGACAGATTAGACCGGCTGCCCCCGGGCGGAGCCTGGCATGGCAGAGCTGTGCTCGGCACAGGCACCTCCCGACCAGCAAGACGACACCTTGCCATCGACTGCTCTTCATGCAGAGTGAAAGTCAGTCCTAGGGAGAGGGGATCTGCCACTCTGGGGCTAAAGCAGGACTGAAGCGGTGCCCAGACGGCATACACAGCCCCTCTGCCCAAGAGGGATTTTCACCCATGAGCTGCACCACTTTAGTTCCTGACAAGTTGCCAACAGGTCCTTGGCTGAGCAAAGTCTGGGCTTGAGCCCTGTTCATGTCAGCCCTGTGGAACCGAGTGCTCGTCTGCTTCCAGCTACCCAGCTTCCTTCACCAAGTCACAGTAAAGACCCTGCTGAGAAAAACATGGTGGGCTCCCAAGGAGGTGGAGAGCAGCATGCACTCCCCAGCTCTTGTCGCCAGCTCCAGGACATTAGGCTGAACCCACCTCTGATGCTGGCAGATCAGGTGCCAGCTTGTGCCAAGGCCCCACTGAGCACCAACGGATACATAGCTGGAAACCAGTCGGGCTCACTTGTGGGTTGGCGTTGCTACAACAGCTACTAGAGTTATTAAAACGTGCTTAGTGTTTGACTTTATGAAACGCTTGTGAGTGGCTGCATGCGTTAATCTCACTTATCCTATCTGTGTCCCATGCTAGCAGGTAATATTTAAGGGTTTGCTCTGAAACAGTAAATGGCCCAGCCAGGAGAGAATGGCCCAGCACAAGTCAGTGCTGTGTGTTGGTTCCTGTCTGAAAATGGGACAGTCAACCACAGATGCAAAATTAGGTTCCTTGGTCACAGCAGACTTAACAGTAACTGCGTCTCTTCAAAGGTCTGGGGGAGCCATGTGCTGGCACATCCAGACCTGATATTGGGGTATAATTCAAGCAGCCACTAACAATACGAGTGGATGAATTCAGCTCCTTGTTGCCAAGCTGAGGATGATGGTTGCACGTGCCCCCAGGCCGTCAAGCCGTATTCAGCAGGAGCAAACTCTGGGGCCAATACGGATGTATGAAGGACCAACAGGTCTGCTCCCAACGGTGTGCGTATCAAGGCAGTATGAGAAGAGATCTTTATTTCCAGGGATTCCAGGGGAGGCCGCCATGTCAAGCAACAATCAAGTTTTACTCCCAAGTATGTGGTTGGAACGGTGGCAACTGACTTTGTACAGGAATCAAGATAGATTGACTGGCAGAGGATTGTCTAGATGGAAAGTAATGACCAGTCTCTTGGTGTCATTGAGAATTACACTTCATTGCTGGAAGTAAGGGGTCAAAATACCTATGTCTTGGCTGAGATTCCCTTCAATCCTGGGGAAGTCATTTCCAGTGTCAGCTCTATAGAGGTCATCAGCATAGACATGCTTCTCAGCCTGCATTTCGGGAAGGGGGTATGACAGCATATGTTGAACAAGAGGGTAAGCAAAGCAGATCCTTGCAGAAAGCAATTGTGGAGAGGTTTTAGTTGACTGATTCTTCTCTCCTACTTGTAGGCTGAAGCTTCAGTGACCAACCACATACTGGCTAAACTGCACCATCAGCCTACAAGGAAGAACTTGCAGCAATTTGGACGTTAGTCCAAGAGTCTACACAGTGCCGATGGCAGCCGACAGATCAACAAGGACTGTGCCAGCTTCCTTTCCTGACTCAAATGTGGTGTGTGTGTCTTGAGTCAGACAAAGTACCTGATGATCTTGGGTGCATCGTCCCGTCCTGAATGCAAGGCAGATGAGGATCTCCTACATCATTAATCCATATCAGGATTAGTCTCTCTCTCAGCTATTTCCTTGACAGGCTGGAAAGGAAGAGGGATGGTTATTTCTATTTTTAAATGCTCGTGAGGTACCTGATGGAGTTGGGGGCAATGTAAACAGACATGACAAAGGCAGAACATACAGGATTAATTCAATGACATCTCCAGCTGCCTGCCCTTCCCCCAGTCTCTCCACCTGCTGAACCCCGAATGTGGGACAGAAACCAAAATAGTTCAGGAAGCGTAAAGTAACCTTGCATCAGCGTGTTTAGCAGGAAACATTTGTCTGTAACCTCAGTTCCTGATTCAGCATTTCTGAAGTCAATCATTTATACTAATGAAAGTGAGAGATCTGCCATCTCAGGGTGGACAGAGGGAACTGGGACATGAAAAAAGAGACAAATAAAAGGTTTGAGGATGTTTTCAAAGCAAACAACAAAGTAAGATCCCACACTTCATAGCAAGAGGGTGAATGAATTTATAGCCCTTCAACAGTCAAATCCTTCTGGCTAGAATTTCAGAGCGACTTCGGTCCAACCTGAATTCCGGGGCTGGCAGCTTTCATTCACTTTCCCAGTCCCTTTGATCAGTTCAATAGCCTGTTCACATGCACATTGGGGTCTAATGGAGCCGGATGCAGCAAGGACAGAGCTGCTGGTGTGGAAGAGCAGGTGGCAGTGAGGGGAGCAGCTGTCAGCTCCCATTGCGACACTGGCCATTTCTAAGAACCAGCACGTTGCCCAGTCACTGATTTCTTAAATAAAAATCATCACCCCAGCTGACCAGCCCAGCCAATCATCGCTGAGTGCCAGATTCCTTGGAGGCCCACTCTCTGCTGAGATGCCTGCAAGAGGGAGGGTGGTGGCTTTACAGAGAAGCCAGGCAGGGGGCAGGGAGGAAAGAAGCACAAGGATGTCTGTGGAGGAACAGCAAAATCGACATCAAGACAGCTGCATACGTATGGGTAGGGTTTTGTGGCCTGCCTTGTGCGGGAGGTCAGACTAGATGATCATATTGGTCCCTTCTGACCTATGAGTCTATGAGTCTATGAGTATGTTTAAGGGAGACACCAACCCTGAGCGCAGATCATGCCTGAGCTCCAGGGGCCTTGCGGAAGCCTATGGAAGCTGGGGGGAGCCAGGCATGTCAGAGCTGGATCACAGCCCCTTACAGAAAAAGGGGAACACATGGTGGAGAGCTGGGAGAAAGGGCCAACCAGCTCCCAGCGCCAGTCCCTCAGGCGGGGAGCAGAGTTCTTCTCTGTCAGAAACGAGCTCCCTGGATCTCATGGAGGCACCAAGCGACACTCCTGCAAAGCATCTCCCGAGGGGCAAGCGCATCTGAACTCCTACCTGCTGGGCGCGGCTCTTGAAGTAGAGGGGGAGGGAATGAGTGGGGGGGGGGGAATGAAATGTCCCCTTACACCTCCCCGTGCCCCAGAGCAGCTGGCCTGAGAGGCCTGTGAACACCCATGGTAAATGACGACATTGTTATAAATATTCCATAAGCCCTAGAACTGCAGCACATTAAAAAATGATGAGGTCCCCGCTTTCCAAGCAGCAGCAACTATATTTGTGTTGGCACGCTGGAAGAGGTATTAAAATAGGATGTCAGCTGGGGCTGACAGTTGTATTTGTCGTGGGGCTGATGAATAGTTTAAGAAATGTTCAATACATTTAGGAAGGATCAATTCATCATGGCTTGGTGCAGACTAGGGGAAGCATACAGCCATCCATATTCCATAGGTTTATTAAGAAATTCATGTCATTATGTTATACATGGGGTTTCTTATTTTTCCACTGGCTGAAACTGATGTGGAAAGGAGACCACGTGGTGACTTGACAAATTGCTCCAGTAGCCAACAGCGTGTTCGTTATTCCTGATTTAAACATCTTTGGGGAACCGGGGCGGGCGGGAGAGAGAGGGGAGCACTAGTTGCAAAGTAATTAGCATTTGCGGCTCCCAGCTGGGCTGAGGTTGGGATTCACCTTCAATTAGCAAATAAATAATTTTCCCATGATTTGCTATCATGGCAATTCCCACATGTTCCCCTTGGGCCCTGCTGGGGACAGAGGGACACCATCAGCCAGTAGGTCACAGCAACTGACTGCCCCCGGATGCAGACGTAGGGCACTGTGAATAGGAGTTTTTAGACTGACTGTCAGCTGGGTTCTACTCCAGGGTCAAAGCAAAGACCAGCATGGCCAGCTGAGGGCACTGTGCAACCGTGACCAGCAAAGGAGTCTCCCGTATTGAACGATACTTCTAAACGTGTTTACATGTCACCGTTATCTCTCCCAACCATCTGCTTCCTCTAAACAAATCCTCACATCTGCTGAGCTGCAACATGAAAAATTAATGTTGGTGTGTCAATGAACAGGCAGTCAGAGGCAGCGAACAGAGAGAAAATAAAGCGCAACATTGCATGCGTGCAGCCTGAAAAGGCGTGCCACAGGTTTATTGCCCCCTCCCTCTGTACGCAGTTTACCAGGCCATAATATCTGCGCTAATAGTGGCTCAACAAGCAAGGAGCAGGCGCGCATGCTGAACAGCTAGTCCCTCTAGGGCCATTGCAGCAAATGAGTAAATTGTGTTCTCCAGCAGCATTCAAGCCCCACTTAGTTATTTCCCTTAGGTACATTGGGTTTATATTATCAGAAAGGCCACCCAGGGACCTGGGCTCCCGCTACAGACACAGAAGCAGTGGCTGGAGTGCCTGCTGGCTGAACAGCATCCTGCTGCCACAGCTGGTGATTTAGGAGGGAGGGGCAGGCACCATCACCAGGGCTCTGGTTCTCGCTGCTGGGCGTGGCCCCTCACTCTGCCCTTTTTTATTGCGACTTGTCTGATGCCATTAAGGAAGTTACCCTGGAGCTGAGACCCTGCCCCCTTCCAATGCCTACCCAGTGGGAAAACCCTGAAAAGGAAGGCGTGCAGTGGGACCGGAGCCTTGGGGAAAGGATGCCGGGGCCATAGCCTCTGCTCCTTGGGGAAGCAGGGTCCAGCAGGAGCATCAAACTGCAGAGGACATGAGACCAGGTCACTGACACTCTCTCCCCATTGCCCTGGAGGAGCTGCACACCCACCCCCCACATATTATTTTACATTCAAATTCCCCATTAACATCTCCTGTTTCTTTTGGCAGCGCTCCCTGCAAAGAGCTGCATGCCATGGAAAAGGTCCCTGCTCCAGCTGCCATATAGCACGCCTGCCCGATGGCCATGTGCAGACAACCCTGTGAGCGGAGACCTAGCACCATTTCCCCCTAGCATGGACTAGAGGTTGCTTTCTGTAAACTGTGCTAGCACCTCAACTAACAACCTTGCTGTCCTATTCAAAAAACAGTCCTTTGCACACTGAGAATGGATCAAGAGAGGGGTAGGGAAGCTGTGACTTAACCAACCTAGAAATAACTTGCTGTAAAACTTGAGGTCAAATAAGTCAAACTGCCTGTGTTACCGCAGGAAATCCAAACCACATTTTCATCCCAAATTATAAACTATACATGTGTTTGAATTATAAATCAAATATACCACGGATAATCTGTTTTGTCCCTCACTATGTCTTTCAACCTGAATTAGAAGCTGCACATTTGTCCTGTGAATCGGATTCATTCTCTCTCTCTTTTTATATATATATATATAGATGGATGTCTCTTGTTCTATTGTAATCCCTAAATAGGAAATGCTTATATGCAGTCAAAGAACATCTGGAGTTTATCTACCAAATGTAGAAGGCTATAATGGATTTTGTTTGTTTTCTTGCAAAATAATTGTTGCACTCTAGAAGCAACAGGCACTGCATAGCACAAAGAGGAAGGTTGAAAGACAGTCACCAGCCAGGGTATAACTTTGAATTATTCAAAGAAATTGTTTTAAAAGGAGGGAAATTCCAATCAGCAACATGGGCTAATACTGAAACACAATCCTAGAATGTATCAAACATAAAAACCCTCCAATAAGAAAAAGATCAAAGAAGGTTGTTTTACACCAATGTAATCTACTGTATATGGATGGCAGCAGCAAAGAAACAGAGCTGAAATCTGAGCACTCAGCTAGTAAATGGCCAACAGAAGAAATCAGAGGGTGGCCCCTCCAGCAAGCCCTGAAATCAGGGTCTATTAAACTGAGGTCACCATGTTGATTGAACCCACAAAGAAGCTGCAAAATCCCCAGTGCGAAAGAGGCCAGGATTAGCCATGTGGAAAGGCTTCTCTCCAGACCCAGGGCTAACAGGATAAAAAGTGGTGAGATTTCATTGCAAAGATTATGTTAAAAAAAAAGATGGAGAAATACAAATAACCAAAGGTTATCTTGCTAAATCTGCACTTTTTAGGGAGACCTCAGGTAACCATAGTTTAGATTTTAACTAATGCTATCTGTGGGCTCTCCTTTATAAGTGCAAAGAAAGTGGCTTACATAAAATTTGAACCATAACTTTAAACCATTGCTTTTGGTATTCTTTTGGACCAATCAGCAGGGACCATGCTCTCAAAAGTGCCAGGAAGACCAGTACATCCTTACTCCTCAGAGAAATGCTGGAAAAGCGATGAGTGTTAGCTACTAAAGCACTGAATCATAAGTCCATGCAATGAGAAATCTTGGAGATTTGCATCGATCCTTGGGGTAACAGCTGAGCCTCAACCCTAGTCTTTGACAAGTGCTTGCAAGAACGCACCTATCTAAAACATTGGCTGGCTCTACACTAGATTGATGAGCTGTATTGTACACTGAGGTGGTTCTGGGTGAATTAATAAATTGTTCATCGGTTAAAAACAATCACCTCTCCTGATTTGATAAATACAGCTCACGTTAAAAGCTGACCTGAGAAGAACTTCGTATTCCATTAGTAAGCTAATGCTCGCTGGACTCCATGGGGTGATCCTCAGAGATTCCATTCTCACCTTGGCTGTAACACTCAGACTAGGAAATCGACTTTGTTTAATTCATCTTTAAAATCTAACTGGCACCTCAGCAAATTCCTAAAACTGACCCCCTTCCACGCTGACAGGAGAGAACTCAGGGGAGTGCAAATCCACAATCCTGCCAGCTCACACAAGCCGAGATTAGCACAGGGGGTTAGTTGCAACTATCCTTTGCTCAGAACAAAAGCTCTGCTAATAACAGACTTCTCAGTTTGTGGGCTGAAACAAAAACACTGAGAAAAAAATCTTTCGGATCAATTTAGATATTTCCAAAACAAACTGGTTTGCCATTTACTTTTTTAAGGTTTGTGTGGTGGTTTTTTTGTTTGGTTGGTTGGGGTTTTTTGGTTGAAACTAGTCACCAAATTTGTCACGAATAATTTTGGTGTCCCCAAATCTGTTTTTCAGCAAGTTCCACCCAACCCTCCTTAGAACTAGTAATATCTATACTTGGTGAATCAAACAGCTAATTTCCCAAGGCAGAGGAAAGTAATGAGTAAAACTGATTGGAAGAAAAAAATGCTGACAGAAAAACGTGACTGAAAGTTGGGAGTTAAGAAGAGTTTAGTACATGACCAAAAAGCGACGGTAGCCCATATGATGGGAGACACTCTGGTGCCAACATGGTGCTGCCCACACAAGCGCTTATGCCAGCAAAACTCATATCGCACGGGGGTGGGTGGAAGGGTTCGCACCCCTGGACAACAGAAGTTTTGCTGGCATGAGTGCTGATGTAGACAAGGCCTAAATCAAAGAAAATACTGGGCTCAGTCCAGAGTAAATTGGTGACATGCTATGGCCTATGATATAGGGGATGTCAGAGTAGATGATCTAATGATGCCTTGGGGACTTAAAATCTATGAATCTATTAATCAAAGTCTTGCTCTGCTGCTGTCTCACCTCCTCAATTAGGGAGCCAGTAGCAAACGTAAGGCACAATTGGTGAGAATCTTAATATTAACTTAAGCTATTTCTAAAAATATTGAGGCAGCCGCCGACTCAGACTGGTTGAGCTTTCACACTGCTCACGAACACCAGGAGCAGGAGAAAAGAGCACCAGAGACAAGCAGCAATGGACTACACCGCAGGGCCAGTCAGTAACTGAACTGAGGAGAGGGGCTGCAAAAGCCGAGTGTTTCCCTCCTGATCTGAAGGGCTGGGCTTTGGGAGTCACCAACTGCTCCACTTCTGTTATCAAAAGAAAAATGAACCAGTCAAGTGAATCCACCCCGCCCTAATGGGTGATCCCTGATCAGATCTTCAGAGGACACGAAAATCCAGAGTCCTTACTGGGGTGACAAACTCCCTTCCTGATCACACATTTAGCATCAGCCTAATGCTGCGAGAGTTGCCATTGCGATGAACTCTAACAATCCCATAATCCCACCTACCCCCAGGTCACCATTGGGGTCTCAGCTGCTGTCCAGTCACTCTTAAATCCCAGGAACAGAGACTCTAAGTCCACTGAGGAAGAGTTCAAAACTCTCATCGTCTTACATTTCAAACCCCGCCTGCCCCTCTCCCTCTCCCACACACGCACACCCCCGGGAAGTCCCATTGCGTAATGAGAAGTCAAGACTCAGCTAGTGTCTCCGTGCAACTCTGTATGGAGCTGTTGATGAAGGGGGGTATCACTGAGGCCTGTCAAATGAGGAATGGTGGAGAACGTGAATAGGGCAGTGTTATTCACCCCTTCATATAACACAAGAACCCGGGGTCACCCGAAGAAATTCATAGGAGACCAGTTTAAAACAAACAAAAGGAAGTTCTTCACACAACACAGTCGATCTGTGGAACTCGTTGCCTGGAGATGTTGTGAAGGCCAGAAGTAAGTGGATTAAAAAAAGAATTACATAATTCACGGAGGATAGGACCATCGGTGGCTATTTGCCAACCCCTGGGTGTCTCTAAGCATCTGACAGACGCTGGGACTAGATGAGAGGGGGATCAATCATGCATTAGCTGCCCTATTCTGTTCATTCCCTCTGAAGCAGCTGGCACTGGCCATCGTCAGAGACAGGATACGGAGCTCAATGGACCCTTGGCCTGGCCTAGTACAGCCAGCGTGGTGCAGCAGAGTGTCCCGGTGCTGTGGGGCAAGCATTGTCATCTTGCAGCCCCACTATCCTTGCTCCTAAGTGGAGGTGACCAGAAGGAATGTCTCAGAGGACAGGGTGGAAACTCAACAGCACACGCTATTGAGTCAGTCGTGGAGTATTGGATGCTAAGCCTCACCCTGGAGAGGCCTTTCCTTGGCTCAGCCTTCAGCTCTTTGCTTGATGCCTGAGCACCGATGTACCAGAGACAGACAGAAGGAGGAAGTGATGAATCCTGGAGTGAAGGGCTTGGGGCAGGTATGGGGTGGAGCCATTTTCACAGAGTTTTCCAACCTCCACTGTAGTTAAATAAATAAAAACACCAAACAGCTCAATTCCTCACCAGCTTCCTTCCTGGGGAAAGAGCAGAGATAAGGAACAAGGCCTTTTCAGACCTAAATTAGAGGTTTGTCCAACGTGAGAATGGAGGCGATAGCACAGCAAGTCTGTCAGAACGTACACATGCTCCGCAGCCCCTGCTATTCAGCACAAGTCCAGAGAAGCGCGGTTGTTCGCAGTGTGATGCTCGGCTGCATTCACTTGTTAATGGTAGAGGATCCTACCTCCCAAATATTATCTGCCTCCTTTCTGTCCCTAATAAAAAGCTGCACATAAATGTCTCACTGCCAGAGGGAGAGAAGGATTTTATCAGGAGCATGATCGTACAAGACCTACAGATGTCCCAATTAACTGTCAAGATAAGATGTGAGCACCCCGAGTCAGTGGAGCGCCGGTAGCTCTCTCTGGCTTCCGGAGGTCCCTGTAGCTTCACTTAGGTGCTTGTATATTTATAAAATATGCCAACAATTGAAAGACTAAATGTTACAATAAAAATCCTTATGTGCAAAATGACTAGCAGCAGGGGCGTGCCCTTAACTGCTAAATCCATTCTGTGATCAGGGAGGCTGCCTCTCGGAGCCGGGTGACGGTGGGTTTTATTAAAAGACGAGCTGTTGCTGTAAGAGGTGCTAGCTTTATGTTACCATAAATTGTCAACAGTTGGTCAGATCCCACAGAGAAAGGATCGATACCCAGCAGAGGGGGAAGTGCTGAGCCAGGGAAATCAATGCTCTAATTAGAATAAAATTTAAGAGTCCAAGGGTAGCAATGACAGCGCCTAGTAAGTTATAATTTATTGAACTCTCCTAAGATTAGGTTTTTGTTCTGGCTCTCTTGTAGCGAGGCTGCTGGGTGTTCATAAAACATCATAAAGCCTCGTACCTAACTCCAGGGACTGGGTGACATTTGTGCATCTATCGCCTGCCGCTTGTCTCCTACAATCAGTGTAACTAATGACCCTCCCTCAAAGAGCGGAAACACCATTGCTCCTGCTCTACAGGACGTAGAATTGCTCTGCAGACCACGGCGCGAGCAGCAGTGTTCCCTGCACAGCAGAGCACGTCTCCCACGTGCCCTTATCTCTGCTCATGCCCATAATGTGTGTCTTGGTACAGTGCATATTAAACAGGTTCCCTCCCTGCCTGGGATCTTAAAGCCCTCCTTAAACATCGTTAACAATCCTGGGACACAGGACGGCAGCTTCGTCTGAGGGTTACTTACAGTAACCCACTCAACAGGCCCTTCAGATGCACTGAAGTGAGCCTGGAAGCAAAGGTGTCATTCTCCAGGAAGTGGCACAATGCCAGGGCTCATGGTTTGCACACACTGTACACCAGCCAGGACAGCAAGATTTGGCGCATTGCAATTTATGCCTCCGCAATACCTGCCAGCCACAACCCCTACCCAAGGCAGATTCCTACTGAGCTGGTCAGCACATGCATGAAAGAAAACCAACCAGAGCAGCTGCTGCCTGGGGCCGGGCATAGGAAAGGAAAACAGGCAATATTACAGCCCCCCACCAGCCAGCACAAGACTGGTCTCAGCCCTGCTTCCTGAGGAGGGCAGAGCACTGATCAACTCATCGCATGCACCCAGCATTTCCTGGACTTTTAAGTCTGCTCCGTTAGCAGTGATAATCCGAGGGTGTCCAACCGTTCCCATCAGCATGAAGGAGAAAGAGCAAGAAACCAGAGAGACACAAGTGATGTTGCAAATGCCCCAGGGCCGCTCTAGCTATGGGAAATGAGGCCGCTCCCTAGGTGGCAGATTCTGCTGAGGGCAGGTGGGTGCCAGGCCACGCCTGAATGGCACTGCAACCCTGTGCACCGGGTCACAGAACCACTCCTCAAAGCCAGCCCAGCAGCCCTCTTGCAGGATGGAGGGTGGCCAGCCAAACTGGAGTGAGTGGCATTGCAATCTGGCGCTGGCCCCCACTTCTACCATAACCACTGAGCCATCGAAGGCTCACTGCACCCACAGCTGAGCACCTCTGTTCTCGGGAGTAGGAGGGGTGGCACGTGGAGGCTTTGCCTAGGGCGGCAGTGTCTTGAGTGAACTCTGAAATAGCCTGCTAAGCTTCCAGCAGCCACCCCTCACCCGACCAGAGAGGGACATGTACCCAGCCCCTGGGGAGAGGCAGCCTAGGTGAAATGGGGACAAAACAACAGGGGGAAAGTGAGATCAGAGGGAGAGAGACATGAGGTCACATTCTCAGGGCCAGCAAGGGGGTGATTGCCAGTTAGGAACCATCTGCCCCTCCTAGCATTCGTCCACTCACTGATATCTGCCCTATGCACCTGCTCATTACCTGGGTGTGGTTGAGCAGGTCCTGTGCATCTGAGCAGAAGACAGAAGCAATGAGAAAAACTGGAGAGAAGATGAGACCTGTTCCGGTGGGAGGCATCAGGGGATGCTGTTCCACGGGCTGACAGGTATTTCTCTCGGTGTATAAGAGCATGCAGCCAGAAATGCTGCATTGTTAGGTTTGTGATGCAGGTTCTTTTCAGGGCAGCTGGGACAAGCACTCTGCCTTAGTCTCTCCAACGAGTCAATTCTTAGGGCCAAGTTCCTTCAAAATTTTTGTTAGCACTAGTTGTAACGACTCGGGATACACCTGTTATCCATCTGAACATCCACAGATGTTTCAGCCGAGATTCCTGAGAGCACTGTTTGAGTGTGGTTTGTGACCATCTCTGTTCAAGGACTGGTGTATAGTGCAAATAAACTGGTTGCCATTGGAGCATGGGTATATTTGTCACTGATTTCTCCACCAATGGGAAACCCATCTGCCAGGTCCTACCACCCAGCAGAAAGCAACCGATGGTTTGTATCTCACTTGTGTCTCTTTTAGCGAGAGAGCAGTCAGTCCTCCCAAGGGGCGCTCGTGCTGATAGAGAAGCCCCAGCAGCAGTGGCCAAGTTAGGCAGCATCTTCCTGAGAAGAGAGATTCCTAGTGCGCGAAAGCAGGCGAAGTTTGGGGTGCAGCCTCTAACATTGTCAAGCATGAGGCAAGGTACCACACCCTTAACCCCAGGCCCCCAGCACTGTCTCCAGCCCCTGGCCTGAACACTGACATGCTGGCCTGGTCTTCACTGCAGGAACAGATGCAGCTGAACCAGTGCCGGGCCCTGCCGGTGTAGACATGGACGACCCACACGTGCCATCTCCCAGGAACCGCAGTGACAACGCTCAGGTCAAACAAGCTGATTTATGAGGGAGGGAGGGAGGGAGGGAGAGGACTCATGGGCCGAGTACTTCCCCAGTGACACTGCAACAGTGGGAGGCCCAGCCCCTTAAAAGGAGAAATGCATGTGTAATAAGCTCGGAAGGAGAGAGGACAGACATAAAAAGCCGTGCCCCTGTCAGCCACTCCCTCCTCCCTTCTGCTCCTGGAGAAGGGGATCTTCTCATCAGAGCCCGGCGTACGAACCGCCATAAAGCCAGTGCCTTGTGTTTGTGACATTACAATCAGTTTCTCTGGAAAGAAGTGTGAGGTCATGCACAGCAGAGACACCATCACAAGCCGGCTGACCACTGACGGACACCCTCCAAGTCTCGATCTTGGCAGTAAATAGCACATGGGAGAAAACTAGTGCGGAAACCATTGGCAGGCAGCGACTGTGGCCGGGCGGGTGCTGTCTAAACACAGATGGCTCTGAATTCCAAGAGCTCCAGGATGCCCCTGAGCCTGGGGTGGAGAAGGGGGCATTTCACAGCCCAGATCTGAAGATGACGGGCTCATTTGCAGTGGAGGCGGGAGAGCCAAAGTCAGACCTGTGCCAATGTGATTCGACATCAGACGGGACAGCCATGCTGGCGAGGTGGCACGGGGTAAGGACTGCTGCTCAGGTAAGCAGGATAAAAAGAGCTCATGCTCAGGAAAAAAGCCTCCATGGAAGCAGCACAAAGGGGCTGGCTCAAGCTGAAAGTGACAAAGGGCTAGAGAAATTCCAGGTGCAGGCCCACGCACATCCTGAATCCCCCCCAGGCTATTGAAGCGAGTTCCCCTTGTATTGTCACACTTCCCGACAAAGGAGCGCCCAGCCACAGCTCTGCCTTCTCTTGGCTTAAGCTGGAATCAGTCATGGCAGGGGGTTATTTTATTGTGGCATGGCCAAGAAGCCCTGACCGAAGTCAGGGTCCCCTGTGCTGGGCACTGCACAGCCACGTTCAAGGTCCATCTACACAGTGTCATTAACATCGGCGCAGACTCGAGCCCAATCCCCACTACTCTCCACACACAAATCTCTCTGACTCACGTCAGCAAGCACTCGACACCCAGGTCCTAGGACCCACACCAGGGAATGGGGGAGGGGATCGGAGCCCAATTCCTACTGAGATTTGGGTCCAAGCTCTGTGATTTTGCAGTGTGGATGCAGCTCAAACCACAGACCTAACCCAAAAGAACTGAGTGATGCAGCATGGACGTTAGCGCAGGGGAGAGAGCCAGTTTACAGGAAAAGAGACATACCCACACAGCCAGTCCCTGCCCCCAACGGACAGGAGAGGCTCAGGGTGGGAGAAAGGACGCACCATCCCTGCTGTACAGATGGGGAGTGAGGCCCAGGGCTCAGTGACTCACTTCAGGTCCCACAGGAGGTCTGTAGGAGAGCTGCCAATGGAATCGAGGTCTCCTGTCCAGTCCCTTAACCACAGGCCCAGGGAGGGCTCTGGGCCACTCAGCCCGTCAGTTCTAGCGACAGGCCATAAACGCCAGCAGACCCTGTGCTCCCTCACTCACGGTAATGTGGTTTGCCTGGGGTGGCCAGTTCTGCAGCTTCAGGCCTCTGGGGGCTCTGGAACAATTGAGTAAATCTCAGATACACGGACTCTTCCTCCCCCCATTCACACGTTGCAGGAAAGCTGCCCAAAAAGAGGCACCCCCTAGCTCCAGCCAAGACCCCACCCACAAAAGCCAGGGCCGAGCCATCGTGACTACCACACAAGCCCTTGGCTCCTTGCTGACCCCTGTCTGTGGGGCTCGCATGCCCAAGGTGAGTCACGCGTGGCGTTCGCTGTGGAGGAGGAGTGGGGGCGCAGAGCCCGCCTTTGCTTTCTAGGCGCCGCCTGGCATTTCATCAGCCCTGGTGCGGTGACGGCAGTCGCTGCTGCTCCACACTAATCAATGTGACCTTTTGTATTTGCTACAGGTAGAAGGGCCTCCAAAGGTCACATCTGGTGCCATGCAAGCTAATCCTTTCCAACGGACCAGACAGGCTTCTGTGCCCAGCTGCAGTGAATGAACTTACTTCAGTCCAGTTCACATTAGCCCTTGTGCTGCGCTTGCTATGACAGAGGCAGGGCTGGATCAAGGCCTTCAACCACTGCCTGTCACAGGGGGAAGTGTGAGAATGGCAGGGGCCCTGGGAGGCCCCATGTCCCCTGGAGCACAGCCACTGCACCATCTGCCCCCCTGTGCACTTGGCCAGCTCCACTTTGGAGGCACTAGTCCTGCAGCGTCTCTGTGTCTGGCCCGTGCAAGGCCCCGGCTGCAGTCCATCCTTGGGCACCTACACAAGGGCCAGCCCCCAGCCAGCCCTTAGGTCAAAAGCTCCCCAGTGCACAGAGCTCCATGCAGGTTTGCACAGCACGGAGCCCAGTGAAGGTGCTCAGCCAGTAAGGGCAGGGGCCTGTAGGTCTGGCAGCTGTTCTTGGGACTGCGTAGCCAATGAGCCGCGGTGTGGCTGAGCATCGGGAGGCTGGCTCTGCAGGAGGGGAAATTTTACCTTTCCCCAAAAGAGACGTCTCCGTGTAGTGACCGACCCCCGTCTCCGTATGCTCCAAGCAGCCAGAATTTGGGGGGTGGGGGGTGGTTTGGCCAAGGGGAGAGGCTGATTTAGCCCCAGTTCCAACCACTGGCATAGCCGCATGGAGGCAGCCCAACTCAGTTTCAAGCAGGGGTCAGATGCATCCCTGCAAGTCATCATCATCACAGTTTCAGGGTCACTGCATGTGTGCTTCTCCCCCACACCCCCATGTTCCACTGAGGGCTCCCAGTCATAAGTTTTTGGGCACAGATCTGCATCTCTCCCATTTCTGAGCAGGGTTTTTCCAGGCTAAGCAGCTCCCTATCTATGCTATGCTATTCCCAGCAAGCCAGATGGCCTAAGCAGGCCAGCCTCTGGCTTTGTTTTCCCTCTAGAAGTTATGAACAGCATAGCTGCCTGGTCACAAGTCACCACACAGCCCTTCTAAGCAAGCACATTTATTCTGCAGGTGAAAGCATTACAGAGAAAATGTTTAAACAATAAAAGGACCAACACATTCTAATACACTAACCAGAGCTCACCCCAGCGCCGGCCTCGGGGTCTGGTACGGGTCAGTCCTCCATAACCCACAGCTGGGATTTCTCCTTAGTACAAGGTCACAACTGTCTCCAGTTCAGAAGCAGAGCCCAGGCTGAGCAGGTCAGCCATTTCTGCTAGGGCCTTTGATCTCCAGGAGTAGGTAATCAGCAGACCATGCCCTGCACCTCAGGGTCTGGCTTCAAAATGGCTGAGAGGGTAGGTAAAGCCCTGGCCCACCATACTACAAAACCTTTGCGTTTAATACAATGGACCCCAACAATATTTAGCCCTCATTGAATAAGGTCTCCCGAGGATATTCAGGAAACTGCCACATCTCTTGCAGCTGCTTGGATTGGCTTGCTCTCGACCCTGGGGTTTGCACTGGGGCAGCTAGCCCACACTTCACATCGCAGCTGTGCAGACTTGCAACTCGTACGATTCAGCATGTCCAGGGTGTGGTTCCGCTCAGAGCAGGGGACAGGCCCACTGGCACTGGCTGCAAAGGGGCTACCGCAGGAAATAGCATGAAGCCGTATGGAAAACTGCCAGGCACCAGAGTCAAAAGCTAACCAACAACTCATCCTGCAGTCCAGAGAGCTCCCAGCACGGGTTAGACTGTCTGCTTTTGGAGCAGGGTCCGTGTCCGTGTCTGTACAGCACCCAGCACACCAGGGGCCAGGTCCAAGCCTGGGGCTCCTAGGTGTTCCCACAATACCAAACATGATGAAGAGTCTTCCCCACTCGGGAAAGGAATGGAGGGTTTGCCTGGATGCTGCAGGCGAGGCGGGTAGCAGGAAGCCAAGAGAGGCAAAGGAAAGCGTAGGAGTGATGATGCTGAGAATCAGTTTCTCCCGACGCAGAGTGTCTGGGATAAAGCAAAGCCCCCACCTCCATCATTAGAAATCTTAACCTTGTTTCACAATCATCCAATCCTGGTTTAGTGCTGCAGTAATCCTGGCCAACAGTCAAACAACATCTGTGCTAGCAAGCTCTGCTCTGGTACTTAACCTTCCCTGTTGACCTAGATTTAACCACTCAAGTTCTAAGCTACTGTCGGCTCCTTTCAAAGACGCCAAAGCACCACATACAGGACCCTTCATAAAGCTAAGGAGCGATGCAATCTAATCACAGCAAGATCAACGGGCTCCAGTGTTTTCCAATTGCCTAGTCAATACTCTGCCAGCTCTGCTAGGGAAGCTGCAGTGGGCTCTCGATTTAATAAGTGGCTGTAAAATCCAGACAAAATTGGGAAAATATTGGCCAATAAGAGTGAATATATTTTTATTGTGTATAATTCCCCAAAGCCTAAGGCTATATTAATCTATCTTTAATATAATCATTTATAAATAAATGATGGGCCTATGATTTAATATGACATCTGTCATACCCATTTCCATACAAGATACAAAGCAATTATGCTCTTTAAAATGTAATAAAAATATGGATTTCCTCTGTGTCAGTGACTCTACGATGACATCCAGAGGCCAAAGCTAGGGGTGGCCAAGCAGCTGAAAAGCCAGGACGACTCTGGGAAATGCAAGGCATCCTGGGAATGTTAAAGGTAAGTAAAAACTAGCTATTATTGAGTTGTACTGCACCCTTGGCACGCAGGGGCCTTCAGGAGGCAAACAATGGATCAGCCACTGTTCTAAGGTCAGCGAAGACACTGAGAAAGGCCAACTGGTGAAAGGGGAGATGATCTCGTGGTGATGGCGTGAGAGCAGGACTTGGACTAGAGCTGCTCAGGGATGTTTCAGGGAAATGGGTTCTCACAGGAAATGCTTATTTGTTGCTGTAACCCGTCCGTGCCCAGGGTAGCCCACTGATAATGCCAGGGTCAGGGCAGGCTGCAAAAGGAGAGCAAATTCTCCCAGCACTGGTGGGTGACACCACAGTCAGACTTCCCAACCAGCCACAAACAGTGCTTCTGATTCCCCCACTCTGGTTATCAAGAAGCCACTGTGCAAATACACACAGCCCCCTTTACTGCATTTCAGTCTCTGGCTCCCCAAACTGACACCAGGTCCAGCAAAGAGACCAGTTGCTTTAACTCTGTGCTCTTTACTAAAAGATTCCCTCTGATCCCAAAGGATCAGCCACAGTACCAGTTCACTATAAGTCTGGATCTTACCCAAAATACCACGCTGCCAGCCAATCCTTTAGTAACTAAAACTAAAGGTTTATTAGTAAAAGAAAAACAAACAATAAGAGAAGTGTTAAAGGCTTAAAGCAATCAGATATATACAAATGATTTAAAAGTCCATATACATCAGGTTTCTAGAACAATTGTGGAGTTGCAGGCTTGTATAGTTCCTCTGGTATACATCCAGTACCTGGATGGGTCTAAGTCCTTCAGTTCAGTTGCAAAGTGTGTTAATCCAGAGGTGTGTCCGCAGCTGGACAGGAACAAGGACACAAGGCAAAGACGAAGACAAAATGGTTTCTGTGGTTTGATCTTATATACCCTCTGTTACTGGCCATGTGGCTTGTGGAACTTTACTGGAACCAAAATGAAGTCCATAGTCACATGGGCCAATCCTGGTAACTCTTTAGGTATGCCTTTAGCTTCTTCCCGGGCCTCTGGCTTCTGTAAAGATCTTGATGGGCCATTAAGCGGGCTATTGTCCTGTGGCCTCTCTGTCTGGGGTGTGTCTTTTACAGCACAGTTTGAAATACAGGATATCAAAGATCTCCATAACTTTCCTCACACATATTACACATGAACATAAATATTACCATCTTATTCAGCATATCATAACCTTTCTAACAGTACCTGACATGGCATGTCTTACATGAATCGTTATGATTTTGACACATTGATGTCAAATAACACAAATGCCCCCCCTCCTAATGCAGCCCGCGTGACAGTTGCCACCAAAGCCAAAACAGAAGCACGTCAGTGTCAAGGAAACTTTTATCCTCAGGAAGGTTTCTCAAGCCTAGGCATTCCCAGCATAGAGGTCAGCAAGAGAGAAGGCCCAGAAGCGTTTGTGGGTGAAGGAAAGTGGAGCTGGGGTGCGACAGACCTCTCTGGGGCCCAGGGGGAGACCTGTGCAGAGAGCACAGGAATGCCGGGAATTCAAGGCAGGCATGTGGAGGGGCCCTGCCTGAAGACGAGACGGGGGATGGCCAACTGCCACAGCCCGAAAGGAGACACCCCAGAGGAAGAGGCAGCCGTCGGGGAGAGACCACGAACACGGCCCAGAGGTTGTGAGGCCAAGGGGCACTGGCAGCTCCGGCCGATCAACCCACATGGCCCTGCCCGGTCTGGCCCCTCAGCCCAGCCGCGCACTATGTCACCACGGGCAGGGGCTGAGCGACGGCTGATCCTCGCAGCCCCCAGGGCTGCTGTGGGGCAGCCAGGAGCGCTGCTCTGCCTCCCCTCCATTCCCTGGCTGGAGGCAGCAGCACCGTGATGGAGGGAGGGGCCCAAGGTGCTGAGCAGCAACGGTGGGTGCTGGGTGGGAGAGGCCAGGTGCGCCCACCCGCCTCCAAATCCAAGCCAGCCACCCAAGTGCCCTGCCCCCCTCGCTGCTCCCGTGGGGCCCGCTGGCGCCTTGCAGTGCTCACAGAACAGGCGCGGACTGAGGGGCCAGGCCCCTGCCCGCCGGGGAGCCGAGCGAGAGGTGTACGGCCCCTGCAGAGAGCCTCAGGCGGAGCCCACCCCCGGAGCGCCGCCCGCTACACCAGCATGGCTGGGACTCACCCCAAAGCAGCACTGTGCCCTGGGGCCACGCGCCGCGGGCGCTGGTGTGTCACAGGCGCCCTGCCCCACCTGTGCCTCTCCACCACTGCGCCGGGCCCGGGCAGGCATGTTCCTTAGCCAGCGAGATCTTCTCCCTGCTCCATAAATCTCAGCAGGCCTGTTGGAGGTAAACAAGAGCTGACAGCACAAGCCAGGCTCTGGGGTGGATTTCTGGGTGTCCTGAGCCGCTCGGGGTGGTAAACGCAGCGCCCTTGGCCCTATTTCATTCACTCTTAACAGCCGCTTCAGTCAATAATTATTGCTCCCGCACTCAATGTCACTGACTGCTGGCAGGACATGGAGTTTCACAGAGGCCCTTTCAGCTGCAGCCTCGGGGGGCTGGACTGGCAGGCGCGTCTCACGCAGGCAGCCGGGGTCCTGCCACCACAGCCTGAGGGGCCAGTCTGGAGCAGCGGCACATGCAGAGCACCGTCCGTGTCTGCCGCCTGCTCAAACATCTCGCGCCGCAGACACCCGTGACCAGGGTAATTCGCACGGCTCCAGCCCGGCACCAGCCCCAGAAGTGCTGCCCGCAGGCGGAGAGAAGTCCACAAGGCGAGTCCGCCAGCAGGGGCCAGAAACATGCGCGATAGCCTAGGGAACCCTAGACCAGCCTTCTTGGTTCAGACCAAAGCACCCCCGCCCGGCTCGGCTCCTGCACTGCTCCCCGCTGCCCGCTCTCCGGGTTCCACTCTCACCCCAGCGCCCTCCGAGGGGGCGCCCAGGTTACCCGAGGGCTGCTCAGCCCACGTGCCCGCGAGCTCCCCGACAGCTACGTCCCACCAAGAGCACGGCCCTGTCAGCCCCTCGGATGCGCAGGAGGTGGAGATTTCTCAGCGACTGGCCCCCAACTCACCAGCTGGCTCCTGGGAGAGACCCGAGTGAGCAGGGGCCTCGGGACCCTGGAGCAAACACCCCCAGCCAAACCAGCCCCCAAGCCCCACATTTATATTTTTGAAAGCGCAGTCACTGCTGCTTGGAGGGAAGATAGAAGAGTCTTGAACGTGCACACTTCACTTCTACCAGGATGCTGGACTCCATGCCTGCCCCTCACCGAAACAGGTAGGTAGAGGGGCCCCCGCCATTCTGCACCAATCCATTGTGCAGGTTCCAGACAGGCCATGTCCCCACACTCCTCCCCCTCCAAAGCCACGCCTTTCCCAGTCCTGCCTGGGGAACCCCAAGAACACACATTCACACACACCAGAATTATTCAAAACCTGCCCCACCCGCAAAGAAAAAACATGCAGTCTAGTCTACAGCCCTGAGGGAACAAGGAGCCTTCCCACGTGAAAGATGCTGTCTCAAAGCCCGATGGGACAGGCCGAACCCCCCCCCCCCCCCGCCTGCAGCGGTCGCCCTTAAATCTGCTTGGCCTAAAATTTGGCTGGAATGAGGCAGCTAAGAGTCACTGGGCAATTTCCTTCCAATTATGTCTCAGATGCAGCAGAATCTCTCCACCAGTCCCCAGGACCCACGAGGGTTTTTTGCTTCCACTTCCTTCCCTAACCCTCCTTCCTCCCCTCCACTACAAATGTGGTAATCCCCTCCTCTCCTCCTCCCCAAATCAGGGTTTCATCCCCAAGACCATCAGAACCACAGCACAGACCTTGCGCATTTGAGCTGAAGGATTAACTTCATTATCTGGAAGCAGTAATAGGTTGTTATCCTCAGAGTTAACCACTAGAGAGGATGTGAATTTTAAAGTCTGAGTGAATTGATTGGCACAAGCTAGAGAGGTATTACCAGAGTCTAGGAGACACACATTGCTGTGGCAGTGTGGTACACAACTCTTAGTGCTATGTAGTGTGGGTGCAAAGCTGCTCACCCTGGGACCTCAAGTGCTACTGAAATGCAGGGCTGGAGAGCTCAATGCTGGCTGAGTACAGAGGAGGATTAACAGAAGGAATTAGTGCCTATGACAAGGAAACATTGCCCAATGCAATGTGCTCAGAAATCTCCTCTTGCAAAAGTGAAACTTTCCTGGCATCTTTAACAGATGGCAATGGGAAATATCAGCAATGCTGAAAGAAATGCGTGTGTGATACAAACACGTAGGAAGAAGTCACAGTCTAGTGCAGAGCTAGGACTTTACCGTCATCCAGACCCTGTTCTCCTGGCACATTCCCTTAAGTGGGGCTTCACCTTGCTCTGTGCGGAGAAGTGAACCTGACATTGAAAAATAGGAATTAAGAAAAAAGACTTCCAGGGTTTGAGAAGAGGAGGGAGACGGACGGACAGACATGCGTACACACGCTCCGACTATTCATTCTGATTTGATACCCGTGCTTTTAAAGAGCTATTTTTTGCAGTACTTTTGGAAGCTGGAAGAATTTGGAATTGGAAGAATATTGCAGATCTGCTGCGCTTTGCCTCAGAATCCAGAGACTTTAAAAACTCTTCCCTTTCACTGGCTTATACTATGCTGCCAATTTTCAACTAAAAAGTAGCAGGTTTTCTTTGGGGGAAGTGGGAGGAGACGCCAACCATCCCCAGCTCTCCCTGGAGCCTGCCTGGCTCCTGCTGCAGCTTGATCTTGCATTCAGCAGCCTATGTGCAAACCTCTGTTTCTTTAAGCCCCCATTTCCACTGTAATCACTTACCTCAAAGCAGCCCTGACACATGGAGCTCTCAGGAGCGAGTTGCCTTCATGCTGTCAAAACTAGACATCATGTTCTCTCAGTGCTGTCAGTTCTGCTTCCCAAATAGCAGCAGCCACTACATCCTCCTGCTTGTGCCACGGCCCCCGCAGAGCCCAGGGCCGTTCAGACTGGCGCAGCACAGGAGGACAAGATGAAAACTCAGGTCAGGTCACAAGAGATGGAATGAGAGCTGCAGCCAGGGTGGGAAGAGACTGAGACTCGTGCTGTGTCCCTAGGAACAGGCTTGGTTGAGAAATGCCTGCAGGTAGGGTGGGGTGCAACAACAGGTTGGGATTTTCCTTGTGAACAGTATGAGATGCACATGCACAAGCAGACAGATCGGTGTGATGCTGCGGCAGCCCAGCTACACAAACCACCCCATGATCTCCCAGGAGTTAACCCCCCTGTGACGTTGGCAGACCAGCTGCCAGGTCATGCCAGAGCCCCAGGCCAATTCACGTGTGTGTGAGCATAGATCAGTGAGAGTGTAGCTGGTGTTTAAACTTCATGGACACTAGTGGGAAGTTACTGGCATGGTTCTCACTTCTCTGTATCCCCTTATAATGCAGCGGCACACAGAGAAAGCAAAGCAGGTAGGATTGTGTGTGATGAGCAGAGGTCAAAGACTCAATTCATTCCTCTCTCCAATCAGCAAAAGAAAAGCTCACGGGGGGAGTGACCCTCCCAGCTTGTTTCCTGTGACAAGAAGCTGTAAGAATGGGTTTAGGGAAAGGTCCGGCATCTCTGGAGTGTTTGGACTCTTACAGGGATGCATACCAGATGCAAAGCGGAGACCCCCCAGAGACGATCTGGGAACGCTGGGAACTTTTGAGTTCTTTTAGGAAACTGGTGTCATAGAAAGAAAGAGCCTGAGAGGTGAGGCCTAGTGTAACAGGCCAGCTAGGAGGCCTGAGCTAAAGTAATGGTCAAGGCTGTTATAAAGCCAAGTTAGCAGAAGTGGTGCTGTGAATGCGGCAGGCTCCCATGGACTGGCCGGGCAGAGCTGGCACCACACACGTTCCAAAGAGGTGCTAGGCACAAGCACATGCCAGAAAGATACCAGGACATCCTACTACCCCGGAGAGAACGAGGCTCACTGGCCTCCCCCAATGACACTAGAATGGATAGACATGGCTGGTTAACATGACGACTAGAGAGGTTTTGACCGAACCACCCAGGATAAGGTAATGGCTGGTGTCTTATGTCAAAGGGTGGCACCCTGCCACGTCAGAGGGTGGCAACAACACACGTCAGGGGGCAACACGCAACTTGTTTGTATCAATGTATAAAAGGTCTCAGAGGAAACATGGGGCTGGCCGAGGGGGAAAGGGGAAGACCCACTGTTTGCTGTGTGGTCCATTGCAACAAGCATACGTGTGCTCATGGTCCTGCACAGTGAGGGATACTAAGACCATACTTGCCCCACAACAAACATGGCTGGGTGCCTTCATTGCTCAGTGGCTCTGTGGGCATCTCGAATCATTCCATTTGGGGGGGGTGTCTCGGTTGCCTGCGCAGCACTGGGACAGCACACACGGGGAGCGCGCACACGCAGCCAAAACTGACAGCAACTGGCAGTCTATCACATCCCTGCCACCATCTGGAATTACAGAACGTAACTCACCTGTGCATATATTTTACCTGCTCTAGCCTCTCGAGAACACTCATGTTCTTATCTAATAAACCTTTAGTTCACTATAGAATTGGCTGCCAGCGTTGTCTGGTGTAAGATCTGGAGTACCAGCTGATCTGAGGCAAGTGACTGGTCTCTTGGGACTGGGAGGATCCTGATGTGGTGTGATTCTGGGTTTAAGTGACCTTTTATCACGGAGTTCGGTCTGTCTGGGTGGCAAGGGACTGGCGAGTCGAAGGGGATGGTCTGGGATAAGACTGGTACAATGAGCCAGGAGTTCACTTGTGTTACTGGCTTGGTGAAATCTATAGAACACACCACCAACCTGGGGGGTCTGCTCTGATCTGCTCAGGCCTGGGCTGGCAGGCTCAGTGGGGCTGTCTGCCCTATGCTGGGCACTACTCCAGGAAACATGAGCCTTGGTGTATCTGCCACCGTCTCCTCTACAGCCAAGGGCAGGGCAGATGTTTTGGAATTGCTCGGAGAGCTTTGCTTTGCCTCCCCCTCTCCGCGGCGGTTGCAGGTTTCCCTTGTGAACAACACACAGCTCCATGGGAGGGGGAGGCAGACACCAGTCCTGTCTAACACAACCTTCCTGTGCTCTCCAGCTGCCTACAGAGCAGCACTGCACGGCAACTGGCGCTGCCAAAGCACCATTCAATCTAGCCCTCAATGTAATCAATACAGAATGGTCTGTAGCAGGCTGGCCTTGGGGGGCCGCACACCCAATTGAAGGCTGCTCAGATCAGGCTGCTTCCTGAGAAGGGCACAGACCTTCCTCATGCAGGATACGGACGCCAAGGAAGCAGCTGTCACTTGTACCATGCATTGGCCCAGTTAGGTTCTTGCATTGCACAGAGCACGATCTCGAAACCTCAGAGCCAACGGTCCGGACTTCAGAGCGTGACAGCTCACCCGGCCCCTGCAGAGCCCCACCCTCCCCGCGGAAGCTTTCAGTGGCAGGCGTGCACAGGCCCGAGTGTTGTGGTAGCTCGTCCTGCCTGCAAGGGGGACGCACAGCAGGGAGCGCGGCCCCCGAGTTCACCTGGTGTCACGGAACAGTCACAGCCAGTGAAGTCACCTGTAGCTACTGCAGCGCGGAGGGCACTGATCACAGGCAAGCAATGGCATTGCCTAGCAGAGCCCGTTGGACCAGAGTCGCAGCTGACCTGCCCGTCTGGGTGCCGCTCCTGCTGAGGCAGCTAGCAGAGGGAGCCTGAGGAAGCAGATTCACCGATCCCAGGGCTCCGCTGGCGAGGACACACGTCTCCTGCTCCCTAAGGAGCCTGGGAGCCGGAGCCCACTTTGCCACATGGAACAAGCAAGCAGCAGTGTGAAACCACTGCCGTTAGCAGGCAATTGCAGGGGAATCCCTGCAGCTGCCAGGACGACACATAGCACAGCGGCCCCCCACCTTGGCCAGCCTCTAGTGGCCCTGCAACCTGACACTTCCAGACGATCCCCCCAACCCTGTCTGAAGTCTCGCCCCAGTGGCTGAAGAGGTGATCGAGCCAGACTCGGGAGACAGCCCTGGCCTTGGTCATCTCGGATAGCTTCACCGGGCTCGTGTCAGACGCCAGCTCTCACCCCAGCAGCAAAGGAGACGGTAAAACAGAATCGGTTCCTCCGCTGGGATAATATCAGTGCTGGGACACCGGCAGGCCAGGCGCCAGCTCATACCAGCCTGGCTCACCTGTGTGTTAGCCTTGGTAAAGCAGTTGTTACCTTGATCAGAGCGGGTTTAGACTTGAGGACATGCATTTAAGAAGCTGAATGTATCGATTTCACTTACGATGCCTGCAGCCCCTGGTATAAAGTCACGCTGAGTGGGCGCGTTGTAAGCCGCTGTAACGGGCTAAGTCACCAAGAGGAAAGCAGCGTTCATTAGTGTAAAGTGCTGGGCCTGCACGCAAGGGGGCCACTGACACCAAACGAGCCACTCAAACATCAAAGGACAAATACGTTGTAGACTGTGGTCCCCCCCGCGCACACAGGCCCATGAAGAGGAGACAGGCCCGAACACTTGTTCTGGCAGTTTGAACTCTGGGGGAGGAAATAAAAATCCCTGACAAGAACTAACTTGACCATGGTGTGGCTTGGCAGTGGGAAGGCGATCATTCTAAGCTTGAGGAAGGATCCGGGAGCTGCTAGAGGACGTGTAGAGCTTGCACATTACAGCAGCTCCTGTGACCTTTTGAACCCCCAGACGAACTCGTGTGTGTGTGTGTTTACCTGCTTTAACCTCGGAAATAACTCATTCCTCCTCAGTTAATAAATCTGTAATTAGGTTACTGTAGCTGTCTTTGGTGAGGTGCAATTGACCTGGGGCAAGTGACTGCCCCTTTGGGACTCAGAGTAACCTGAAAATTGCTGATTCTTGGCATAAGGAACCATCTACCACAAAGGGAGGCTTGCCTGGGTGGCAAGATAGACGGGAGCGTCCTGGGGCCGGTTGGGACTCCATGGTAAGGCCATTGTAGGAGTTCGCTCTCGATACTCGGTTGGCGATATCCACGTAGAGAACATACAACCAGCATGGGATTGTGCCCTGGTTCTGTCGAGGCTGCCCTGAAGCCAGCACTCGGATGTGAGCCACTCCAGACAGCGTAACTGGTTTGTTCGGAAGTTCCCAGCAGCCCCCTTGACACTGGCAGCTGGGCACACGGAGAAACCCCCCAGTAAATGGCTGGCCTCACAGGTGCCATCTGTCAGATGTCCTGGCGCTCATTTCAGAACTGTGCCAGCCACACCGCGGTGATGGGCACAAACTGCACCCCCCCCCTGCTGCCACGCGGCTGGGGGGGGAGGGGGGGGAAGAAAAAGGCCTCCAGAGAGGAGCTATTTGGCTTAGCAGCCTCCAGAAGCAGCAGGTTTAGCTCAGGCTCCAACTGCAGCCAGGTGGGAGGTGGACTCCCCATCACAGGCAGGGAGGAGAGTCCCCTTTTGGCCCGCAGACAACGCTTGACTGCCCCTCCCCACACGTGCAGCAGCCAGGTAAGTGCACCGAGTTCCAAGCACAGCAGAACGTGGCAGACAGGAGAGGAGCACGTGACCCCTGGGACAAAGGGGCTGGAAGACGACCATCTTGGGGGGCAAGTGGCCTTTTCCTCAGCGGTTCAGTGCACAAGGACAGCCTCCCCGCTCCTTTCTGCAAACAGCAGCCCCGAGGCAGCGGTTCCACGGGCCCTGGAGCGGCAGCCTGAACCTTGCTGTTAGGGGCACGTCCACTGTATTCGCTGCCCTGCGCGTTCACGAAGGGGAAGTTGTACCCGAAAAGGTGTCTTTAAAGGGAAAGATCCTTAGTAATTCACAGTGTCAGTGCTGCCAGCGCTCGCAGGTGAAGGAGCTCTTGCAAGAGGACCCGACGGAGATCAGGGCCCCATTGTGCCAGGCGCTGTACAGACAAAGCAAGGGGCAGTGTTGTACCATGGGTCTCTGGTGCCCAGGGCCCACTGCTTACGTTTGCAGCCGCACGTGCCCCCCACACATGGCAGAGGGGGCCCCCAGCTCCCCCCAGACAGCACCGTCCCCCCAGCTGCTGTGCGGAGGGGGAAGCCTGTACCTGCAGATGGGGGGGGGGAGACACACCATGTTCCTCCTCCTGCACCCTGGGGATTTTATGGCACTCAGGGCGACGGAGCCTGGCTCTGGTTGGGCTCCTCTCCCTCCTCTCTCCCCTCCTCCCCCCCCCCATCACTTACCCACCGCACAGACTCGCCTCTCCCACCTCAGAGCCTCCTGCACATCATGGAGGGCCCAGGCAGTGCCCCCTCGACAGGGGACAGGCCAAAGGGGCAGCAGGTGAGTGAATGTGACTACCAGAATGTCACATACCCAGCAAGGGCTCTATTGGACAAAGCTTCAACCCTGAACTCTGTTGAGCTTGGTAAGTATTTATACCTCATTGCCTCTCTCTGTCCTGAACACTGCACGTCTCCCATGTGTTTTGGCTGGAAGCTCTTTGGAGCAGGATCATTTTCCCCTATAGGTGTGCCACGTGCACAACACCCAGCAGGGGCCTCGCTCCTGGCTGGACTTTGGGCACTATTGTAATGCTAGGAAGCAGTGAACTAGGTATCTGAGGCCTGTTCCCCTTTTCTCATAGTTCCCCTTTCTTTTTGAATATCATCTCCAGCTGGGATTCAGCGGTCAGGATGTCTGTCTGTTGGGACAACTTCCAGCTGTTCCTTTGCCAGGATGTCAACTTCTCACTCACACCCTTTTCCTGCCAAAGAATGGCCACTTAACCAGGTGATCATCCATTCGATGTTGACATCTGGCTGAGGTGTTAGCTAGCCTTTTGTCTCTGGGGAACTGGTTCAAAGCTGTTTGCCCACAGTTGGAACATGTCTTATACAACAGAATCTTGTAACTTCACATACGTTACCATACATTTTACCAGGACAGTAATGTTCAGCAGAACAGGCGTTTTCAAACGGTCACAAGACACTTTGTACAAAATCCATACACTTACCAAGCAATGGCAGTGGAGAACGACTGTACTGCCCTGCTCTGACAGCACAGAATAGATCCGCAGCTCATCTACATTCCAGGAGAGCTCCCATGTTCCCATCACTGACGGAGGGAAAACCATCGCTGCATAACCTACCAAATGAAAAACAATATTTAATTAGGACAGTTAGTAATAGAACATCTAATTGTGTGCTTGTCTATCAGTCTGACACAGTTTAAGCCTCAGTCCAATAAGGAGTCATTAGAAAAGGCTAATAGAATATAAAAATGTAAACAGCGACGTTTCATGTTGCATTTCAATGTCGGCTCCAGCGTAGGTCTGAGGAGCGTTCTGCCCAAACCAGCACAAAAACAAAAAGCAAATGGGAGGAAGAGTCAGCAGCCTGAAGAGACCTGAATGGGAAGCCTCCCAGCTCACTCCAGTGAGAGACCCAGAAAGGCAGTCATCAGACAGGAGGCAGGTGTGGGACGCTGCGATTCCTCCTGAAGAGGCAGAAGCAAATGGCAGCATGACAGGGAGGCAGCAGCAGAACTGCACTAGCCCAAGCCTTCCCACAGCACCAGTGAGCCTGACGGCAAGGCTGCTAGGAGAGAGGAGTCCGCACTCAGTAGAAGGGGATCGTCCCCGAACGCCTGGCCTGGTTGGATGGCAGATAAAGGTAAAGGGCTTCTCACACCCCAGCCTGGGAGGAATCCTCTGAGGGGGCCAAACAGAAATCAGAGAGCAATTCAGACTGCCAGCCTGTTCCCCACTCTGACCACCACTCACCAAGGTAAATGGGACTCCTGCCAGCCTGTGGCCTCCTCCCCAGGGCACCCGGGGAGACGCCAGTCCAACATGGCAGCAAGCGGCAGCACGCGAGCACATCTGGCATTCAGTCTCCCAGGGAACAGGAATCATACCTGGCCTTCCCTGCTATTGCTGGAGAACTCCCCGTGGACTGGAGAACCAGAGCAGAAGATCTGCCAGCCCTCTGTTGAAGAGATGGGAGTATGTGTGTCTTTTCCTGAGAACGCTCTCCTCCCCGCTGTCTGTCAGGAGTGGGAATTAGATAGGCGTAAAGAAAGTTCGAGATCCCTGTCCTCAGTAACTGAATCAAATGTTTTGCCAGGCTGTCTCCCCTGCCCTCCAAGGGCAAACTGACGTTTAAGACAAGTGTACTGGATCTTGCTATCTTTGCTGAAGGGCACATGGCAAAGCGATTCCGGGCCAGGAAGTGGCCTGGGTTTCCTGAAGTTCTCAGCAGTGCCTTACCCACCCTGCTGCTCCAGGCCCGAGCAGAGCAGTGCTGTGTGAGGATGGGTTTCTGGGGATTGACTGCTGCCCTGGTTTAGCTGCAGCCCCTTTTCGAAGCTGAGTAGGAAGAGATCCTGAGGAGAGGCAGCAATGGAGAGAAGTAGAATTGGTCATGCAGACTCCGCAATCATGGACATTCACTCCCGTTTGGTCTGCGCTGCCCCTTGGAGAACCAATTCCATGAACATCCCGCCTATGTGAGCCCAAGGCTTCAAAACACTTCATTCCTCCAGTAGTCTGCTGGCCCGAGGAGCCTCCAGGAAGGAGTTTCTGAAACTGCCTCCCCCTCAGGGATAGCGGGCTGGTTGTGCCATCTAGTGGCCACACAGGAGATCCTACACCAACCAGTCCCCCGGAAACCGTGTATTTGAACGTTGGCGATCTCAGCAGAAGGGTCTAACTGTAGGATGTGCCTTTGGATCTAGCTTCTCTCTTGTTATTTGCTCATGGGGACAAGAGGCAGACCCCACGCTCGCTAACTGCACTGAGATGTCAGGCAGAAAGGCCTAGTACACCACCTGTACCCTAGATGCAGTGTGGTTGTTGCACTCTAGGAAAAGAGGCACTGCCTGAAAGAGCCCACAGTCCAGGCAGGAGTATGCAGTGGAGTAGGGAGAGGGGATGCATGGTGAAGCCAGGGAGAGGAGTGGAGGAGAATGGCAGCAGCAAGACAATGGCATCTTTCTGAGAGTCCCTGGGACAGGCTTAAACGAGGGAAGGTGGTGTCAGAAAGTGATTCTGTGCACAGGGGAAAGGAGAGAGCCCGGCCCAGAAATGGAAGAGACCCCCCCTCCCCGCCCCTCCCTCCTTCCCCCCAGCAGGAGAAATTTGTGGCCAAGGTGGAGGGAAATGGGAAAAGGGCAAAACAGGGAGAAGTGCAGAAATACTGTAGGGGCAGGTGGATGGGCTGAATAAGAACCACCTGGCTTGGGTAGGAGGTGCCACTTCCCCATCCCTGAAGAAAGCTCATGCAGCCAAGACCCCTGGTAATAAATTTATTGTATTCTATTACATTTTCCCACGTTTTCCACTTAATTCCAATTCCTTGTATTCAAAACTCTTCTTTCTGAAAGAAAATGATCTTTTAACATAAAAATATAAATTCTGCATATTAAAAGTGCATACACCTCGACTAATAAAACATACAAATAAATAATAAAAAGGCATCACAGTCTCATGCACGTGTCCTCAAATAATTTAAAAGTTTTTATGGTACAATGTCCAACCCCAAGTAAAGGCAGCCTGCTTTCCAGATTATTGTACAGGTCAAAAACATTAAAATACAGAAGAGTATCAAATATTGGGGTGATCCCCACTGCCCAGTATCCAGTGTACAGTGATATGACATGCAGCTTTTAGAACTGTCGATATTCCAGTGTCAAATCTGAAATGTGGTAACCAGAGAAGTAACTGCATTTGTAACGGGACTTAAAATTCAATTTTAACCAATGGTGAGGCACAGTTGGTGAGCAAACCTGTAGTATACTCTGAAGGCCACAAGAAAATGCTCTAGCCACCTGTAGCATGGCTCTCCTTTTGTGTAACACTACCAGAGGCTGCATAGCACCTAACAACATTTCCATATTGCACTGCACAAATGCTACAGCCTAACTTTCTTGAAAAGTGTTTGTGCTGCAGGGCCTTAAGAGTGGAATAGAAAGCGTGTTTGCACCTAGTTTTAATCTGTGCCATTCAAACACTATTTGCAGGTAAAGTGGGTGTTAGCGGTTTTTTAAAAAAACCTCGCTTATCTTTGAAAAACCTGTAAGATACTTCATTTTACCTTTATTCTGCAAAACAAAGCTCCCAATGGTAACAACTGTTTTGTGGTGCTTTTATTAAGAAAAGCATGTAGTATTTTCATCTCACCACAGATTAAAGCTAAATTTCAGTTGCCTCCACAGAACATGAAATACTGCCAAATTATTTTGGATTAGTAGGCAAATAACAGCAAAGATACAAAGAGGATTACGATAAAATGATTTGGAATGTAATTTCAAAACAAACACACTTTAGAATTGCTGTTCAACTGAGAAGAATGGGTCCTGGCACAGATGCCACAAAGAAATGGGGTAATAAGGTATGTCCTAGACATGACCAGTGACTAACTAGACTGTTGGCTATGAAAAAATGTCTGTATAAGAGGGAATATCTCCTCACAGGGTCACATTCAGTGTTCCAGAAACATTAAACATTTCATTGTGGCTCTTCAGTTGTCCATAATAAAATGCCCAATCCCTCAAGAAGTCTTAAATTCAGAGATGGGTTTCAAGAGGACACTGTTCCTTAGACCAGCTGCTCTCAACATCTTCAGGCAACTGTATCAAGCTAAGCCCTCAGCCAACTCCATGCTGCTTCCCATCTGGCTGTGCACTCTAACAAGGATGGAGTCTACACTCGCACAAGACTGAGGCTTGGAGAAAGCAGAGCCCCATGGTGGTCAGAGCATGGAGTACAGAATGGAGTGTAGACAGCCAGTGAACGGCAGGGCCGAGGACAAAGGCCCATCATTCAGGGAGGCACGTAAGATCCCAGTCACCAAAGCCTGCCGTGCCAACATGCCAATGGGCTGCACTGAAATTCCAGAAAATCTACACGACAGGTGACGACCTCTTCTCCCAACACAATGTACAGAATGGGTCAAAAACCATACAGAAAGTGACAAGCTACATACAGAACATAACAGATTCAGGCTATTCCAGTTAAAAAAAAAATACAGAAAACCAGTTTGTTCTCATTTCAACACTTCAGATGCCTTTCTTTTACTCTACATTGCAGTCTTGTCAGTAATCCGAAATTCTGCAAAGGAAAGAGACTCAAAGATGTGCAAACAAAGCAAGAAACCAGATACATGCTCCTCTCTGGTGCTTGGATACTTTCTGCGCTGACATGCAGCCGCATTGGGAAATAAAACTAGATTAAAGAATAGGAGCTCTGGAGGCTACCTAGTAGCTTGTGATACTGCCAGTGCAGTCTGTAGTTTATATTAATTGCTTGCATAGTTAGTAAACACATGCAGTCAGGGTACAGCAAGAACTGCCATGCAAAAACTGTCTGCACTGGTTAGGAAAGAAATGATTGGTCATGCTCAAATTTCTGCTGTGAAAGGAGAAAGCTATGCATGTAGAGACTGGGGAACTTGCAGTAGGCTAAATGTATTGTAATTAAGCTGTAAATTGTTTATCTAAAGCGTGTGGTCTTTGACTTAGCCTTACTGATCACATACATTTGAAAGGGTTAAAAGTTTGTACATCCATCCAAAGTGAGACACTCACCACAGTTACAAAGAATTGTAGGCACCAGTTTGTCTATCAAATGCAAGTAATACGAAGTACAAGATGCCTCTATAAATACACTTCATTGAAAATGTGCTTATAGCTTGCATATTACTAAACTCTATCCAAAAAATCCAGCCCAAAAGGGTGAAAATAAATTCTTCAGATGGGTCTAGCAAGAGTCTAGCTATGGAATGAAGGCTCAACTCTCCTGCAATCAGAGAGCAAAATACTAGGATTCGGAACAAATAACTAGAGAAATTTTAATCTCCACAATTTACTAAGGTAATCCATTCACACCAAACCAACCCAAAAATGGTTATAACCATGTATCAAGCCCTTTAGATGACTAACTCTCCCCCTTCCTCCTCTGAGGATTGTGTGGCTCTGCTGGAACTTCAAAGACCCTGCTCAAAGGGCTCTTACACCTACTGGCATAACTTTCTCTTCCAGTTTATCAGTCTCTGGTCTTGCAGGATCTCCCCTCCAAGCTAAACGAGCTTCTCAATGGAGACCCTACCCCACCTAGGGCTACATCGACAATACAACAGAAGTCCAAAGGCTGCACATGACAAATAAAACGGAGCAGGATTGCAGCCACTTGTCTCTTGTTCAGAGGTGCAGCAACCCACGTACTGGACCCAGCATACAAGCCCATGAGGTCAGAATGGCATCCTGGGTCCTGTCATCCCCCCAAGTGCATCTCCTCCTCTGACATCAGGTCAGAGCTGCTCTGCGAGCCAGAGCTAAATTAAGTCACTGTAAACCAGTTACAGGTATCCACTTCAGAGCAGTCCAAGGCCTTTAAAGGACTACACAAAACCCAGTCTGAGCCGGCTTTTAGGACTCACAAAGCTCACAGCAAAGGGGATCCCATTCTGGGGTCCCCCCTAATTTAGGGTTGTACTGTTGTGTTTGGACAGCAGGATACACCAACTACTTCCCCTTCCTCTCATCTTGTAGACAGGGGAGAAAGAACTGATGGAGAAGTGAGGGGGAAGAGATTGAGATGACGTTTCTTCTCTCCAAATCACCTCACTAGGAAGCCTCCAAAATCATACCAACAGCCCTAGAAAGATCTACTCCCCGTAATCTTTTACAGGGCAGATGCTTTCCTAGATTTGTATTCAGGGGTGGTTCTTTTCTGGGGCCACCACCAGTTCAAGCATCATGTATCACCAGAAGTTCACATTCTATTTGATATTGCTATAACCCAAAGGCAGAGGACACAGAAGCAGCCAATGACCATGATACTTTCCAGACAGTTTTGCATTAGTGTTTCACCTGCCCAGAGCCGGATCTCCACTTGTAGTTACTGCAGAGAGTCATGGCCATCATATTTTGCTCGCTTTACCCAAATTTGTGCACTTTACTCTCAGAGACCAAACAGAAATCTATCGCCCTATGTAAACTGAAGTGATGTGCTGCATGGCTTAGCCTGCCTAGTCAAAAATATATGGCTGGCAGAAGCCTTCCTGTGAGCCAGAGCTCATTCTTAAGTGCAGACAGTCTGCAACAGGAGAATGGCACATCACTCTCTGGTGCGAGAGGTTTCATTACTACACTCTTCCCCAGAGATGAAAATTAACTGGAAGAGGGTAACATCCGAAATATGTCTGGCCAATCCCCGTCCGTTCCCCCCACCCCACCCCCTCATCTGAAGTCAGGGGCCCGTGTAGCATTAGTTCCTATTTTCAAAGGCACAGGTACCAAATCCATTGGACAGTCTGCAGAAGAGAAGTGATTTTGGAACTAGCAGGAAGTCCCAACATGCGATTACCAGCAGACACCAGAGAAAAATCTGAGTTACTTACCAGAATGGGACCGTTTGGCTGTTTTTTATCTTAATTATGAGAGCATTGGGCAACAATAAACCTCTGCTCCCATTTCGGTGCTGCAACCTCTATCTACATAGAAAATTCATCACATGATACCTGAACACTGGATCAGCATCAGTCTATAGCAAAACCCCAAACACATGCCTGCAAATTTGCTTCAATAAGGCAGTGAACGCAAGAACTAAAGCTACCAGTTGGAAACCCTAAACCAACTTCCAGCTGTATGTCATACAGGAATGGCTCAGTGAATGAGTGCACAAGAGGGGGAAGCTATTCCATACAGTCACTTTGCACAATGCCACCTCCTTAGAAAGTGTATCAAGGCAGGCCCAATATATGGTGACCATGTTAGCACTGGTTACTGAAACAGCATTCCTGCTAGAGGAGCTGTTGCAAGAAAGAAGCTAACGTGGTTTGTGCTCTCAAGAAGCAAAGCCTTAAACTAATGCTTCAATGTCAGAAGTTTTAGATAGCAATTTATGACTAGAGGAATGTGTCCGGTAACTCCTGCTTGTTCAGCTGGGTACAAGAAACAAATCAATCCAGATTCTCAAATTAAGATCAATTTTTCTATGCTCCGTGACTTTGTTGCTCCATTAAGTGTGATACAGGAACAAGAATGAATGGAGAAAATGGCCATGCTTGGATTTTAAAATATAATCCAAGACACAAAGTCTGGCAGGATACAGAAAAGTGTTACCAGATACTTGCACTGCTTCTGGATATCAAGAATGCTGGCACTGCAGAAGATGTGGTCTGGATTGTTTGGTGTGGTTACACTACACATGGGATCATATTCATGGGTTACACAGAGCTTTGTGGGATGCACAATCACGTATGAGGCTGTCTATGCAAGTCCTGTATGTATTACCAAGGTGAAGCTAGTCTAAAAGTAACTCTCTCAACAGCTTGTTACAGATGCATTAAGTGTAAGTTATCACAGAGCACCCACGATCAGTGACCTGGGAGCTATTTTCCCAACAGGCCCTTCAACATGCAGGTTCGAGAGAGGAGCCGGAGCTGGATATTTAACAACTATTTGTTCCAGGCTCATGTGTTACTGCAATACTTAGCAAGAAAGGTTAATAAATAGGTCTGTCCACACACTGAGCTCACAGAGCCAGAAGCGTTCATACGACAGGCAACGAATGAATGTACATACAAATGTAAACTGGAAAGGATTTGTGCACAAAGTACAACGTGGCTGTCATACGCCATCTATCACAAATCAGAATGACTCCATAGATGGACACAGTTTGTTCTTTTCTTAAAATGAAAATGCAATACAACAACAACTCAAGAAACAAAAACCGAGAATGCCGTGTGTGTGTAAAAGGACTTGAGGGAAGAGAAGCCACCCTTCAAAAAGGCTGTGTGCAAAGATGCTGCCAGATGTAGTGTTTTAGCCTTGACAGAATGCCTCATCTGATGAGAAACCAGACCTGTCTTGGGAAGACATTGTTGCAGCAGGACCTGTCAGCAAGACCTATATAAGGACGTGAAGAACATGGCACTACACCATTAGTCAAAATACAGTTCCATGGTATTTTGGCTTAGCCACACAGAAGCACACTTGGAAAATGCAAAAAGGGAGAGATATGCCAAGTGTTCTCTTGTTCATTACTGCTGCAGGATTAGTGATGCCCTACAACTGCATCTGCGCATTTGTACCAGAAAATGCTTCTTCTTGGGGGTTGGATAGGAGTCCTACAAGCATCACTACTGTTCAGGACCCCAAGAAGTCCAGCTGTCTTTCTAGGCATTGTAATCATCTTTCCACCTGGGACATTTCACAGCTAGTGGCTGGCAACTGACTAGTCATTTTTCTGTTGCTTAGTGTAACACCTCAAAGGGAGCTGGAGAAGAGAGAGCCTCCAGATATGGCAATGAGAACAAAATGCAGGTTATACTTTATAAAAACTTAAATCTGTTGGAATGAAAACAAGGAAACTAGTCTGTAGACACACACACGGGAGTACCTTTCGGATCCGTCCGGTCACTAATGCTAACCCTCCTATACCGGCTGAGTATATACCTGAGAAACAACATTAGTGTTGAGATATTGCCCTTTAAAAAGCTTGAAAAAACGGGGGGTTGGGGAGAGCACACAGAAGCAGTAGTCCTCCTTTTCACACTTCCCTTAGCATCTTCAGCCAAGAACCAGGCCTCCCATCTTCATGGATGGCGCCTGCTCAGACTCAGACCAATGGAATATGAGTTCACACAGCTCTATAGCGCAACAGTTACAGTATAACTGGGTCACAGGTGTCACACCTGGTTTCTGAAGAAAGTTGTTGCATTTTTCTAGAAAGACTTCTGTACAAGTGCTATGGAGCAGCTGCATTCACGTTCTATAATGGTTCCAGCTGGACTCAGCTTGGTATCAGTGCTGGCCAGCTGTGGCTATTTGGTTTGATGGCAGAATCAAAAGGCGCTTTACCAATTTGCAGTTAAGTTCTCCTCAAACACACATTAGGCACATAAACAACAACGAACAAGAACTCAGAATAAATTAGCTCTCAGCAGAAGAAAGAAAAACACCTGGATTGCAGCATCTCATTGAGGTTTTGGAGAAGGCCGTGCAGACGCGCGCATGCTAGAAGGTAACTTTTTCAATGACTTGTCAGCAGACTGCTTGCCACTGGAAGGAGACTGCGGTCCGGGATCGAAGTGGGAAGACTTGGATTTGCGGCTAGACAGCAGAGAATGTTTAGTGGGGGTGGCATCTTTCGGGCCAAGCTTCTCTTTTGCAGCAAGGTTGGTGATTGGCGGAGAGGATGGTGGGAGGCTGTTCTTCTCAGACTGGCCTTCGGTCACATTTTTACTGCCTGACTTGGAGGAGCTACCTGCAGTTCTTTTTGAAAGCATTGTCGTCTTTCCCAGATCAGCCGACCTTCGGGTCTCCTTCTGCCTCAGGGCTGATTTGAAGAAAGACAGCCCTTTATCCTCCGACTTGCTGTCCCTCTTTAAACCCGAGCGAATGCTGACATTTGGAGACCTCAGGCTGGCCATAGAGGAGCTCCGCACATGCTTGCTGTCCGTTGCTCTGCTCTCGCTCCTAGGCTGGCTTATCCGAGGAGAGCTAGTTCTTGAGCTGGAAGTGACACTTGTCTTATCTGAGCCAAGGCTTACCTTGGAGCCCTCCCTGCTGAGGCTTCGGTCTGAAGTCCTGCTTTTCCCAGCAGAGGGCCCCCGTATCACTGACCCTGAAATGGTTTTCTTGGCAACTGTGGAGGATGGGGAAGAAGCTGACCTGTGTTTCTGTTGAACCGATGACAAAGTCGTTTCCTGGAGTTTGGTGCCAAGTTCCTTTTTAGTCTGGCCAGAAGCAGGAGACGCACGTCGCCCACTGGCCCTGGAAGAATCAGTCTTGCTTCTAGAACGGGAAACCTTCTGAGAGGTCTTTAAAGGAGAGGCAGAGACAGGAGAGGGGTGAGAAATTGGGGATTCTTGGCTAGACAAGACTGTCTTTCCTTTCCTCAGACTCTGTTCTGACTCAGAAACGTATTTGGAGCTGGGAGGCTTCTTGGGGGTGCCATCTGGCTTCTGAGAGAGCAGTCCTGTCCCACTGGGGGCTTTCACCTCTTTAACTGGAGAGCTATCCACAGAGTCACTCTGATCCACAAAAGCAATTTGATTGTTGTTATCAAAAGGGTCCAGAGCTAGATAGTTCCTGTCTGCTTGCTCTGAGCTTTTTCCATACAGGTCCGAGAGAGCAGAACTAGATTTCCGTGCAGTGGATTCCTCTCTGAACACCCCTTCCATAACAGCCAGAGGGGCTCTGCCCACAGTCCTCAACTCTCGCCTACTGCTGCTGTCGCTTGGTTCCAGGTAACTACTGGAGAGATTCCTTAAGCTGCCAAAGCATGAGGTGGACACTTTATCATCAGCCGCCTCCCCAATCTTCTCCAGTGTCGAGGCAGAAGTGCGCACAGGGGAATCTCCAGAGAAGCGTGAAGGAGAGTTGGAACGTATCTGAAGCTTTGCAGACAGCGACCAGGATGGCCGGACGCCATTTTCATTTACTGCCAGAGGGCTGGTGACAGAGGATCTAGAAGACAAGCTCTGGCGCTGGACACTTCTTACAAAGGGTCGAGTTGAGAACCCCCCTGCAGGGGAAGAAAGCAACAGCAGATAGAGAAATCCTGGAGAAGCAGGGTGCAGCCAGCAGCTCTCTGGTTATTTATAAAGGTGAATCTGCTAGTGTTCTCTTTGCTGGGGAAATGAGAAGATCATGACCCATGCGTGCTTTGAGCACAGCAGCATTCTATACTAAACGTATGTGGCGTGTCAGCCTGATACTTTCCCCTGCAAACATGGAAGGACTTAGTCCTCAAAAAAATAAACAGAACAGTTTTCTAGAGGGGCTGGGCAGATGCTGTGAGTTCCACCTACCATTTTCTTCCTCTCAGAGGCCCTCTATGCTAGTCCCCCCACTCCCAAAACGAAGGGCCCATCAGTGCCGCTAAGGGGATCAAGAAGTGCCATAAGACTGTCTGCTGGGTACACTGCCTGCCTCCCCAGCATTCCCCTCTCAGCTTCGGGAGCCTACCCCATGGCGCTGCGTGCAGTCTGCTGCTATCCTCGGAGAGATTCTGTATTGAGAGGAGATCCTGGATCCACTGATGGGGGTCATAAAAATCAAAACCTCCCCCATGCATCGGAACATTCATACACACCATCATCTTCACTCCTTTCACCCGTCAGCTCAACGGATTCCGAAAGCGAGGCCAGAGATGTGCGTCGTGAGGAAGCTGCCGAGGCAATGCTGGGCTGTTTGCTGCCAGGAAGCCGGCTCACCCAGTGTTCACACAGGGAAGAGCTTGTGGAGCCTGCAGAGGGCCAGAGCACGGAGATCAGACCTGCAGCGTGTGACCAGTTACAGGTCACACAGCCCCAGTAAGACACTGATTGATCACAAGCAAATCACATCCCACCCCCCGAGATTCAACTCACTCCTGGGAACCAGAGCTGTGCCTATGTGGCTGCAATGTTCCGACGAACTGAAGGAATAAATCCACGTTCAAATCCCAGGACTTTGACCCTAGGCAACGTAAGTGCAGAGTGACACTTCCTCCAGCAATATGGAGCAAGAGCGCCACCGGAGAAGAGCTCAGCCCAGGCTGCCATGCAAACACACAGCAGCTCCTCTCTAAAGGCAGAGATGCTCATCCTGCTCCAAGACCGCCACTGCCCATGCCTTCATTCCTGTCTGACTCTTGATTCACTCCTTTCAATCAACCAAGGACCGCTGACCTGCTGCATTCGGTTGGCTTAGAGAATTAGTGAGTCTACCTATCACAGATCAGGTATATGATATATAAATATGATATATTTATAGCACATTACTGCAACTGAATGAACAAACTAGCTTCAGATTGGCTAGATTTTAAAAAAAACGTTTCATGGACAAATAATGCTGAGACAGTCTGACTGGCTGCTACATAGTCCATTTGGGCGAATTAAGCAACCATCCAGATCAAAATGGGCTCCGAGACCCACCTATTTACTCTATCCACTTAGCTTTCTCCCCGTCATATTCCACCCTCCCCTTATATTCTTCAACTCACAGCCCCTCAGAGGTGGTATTCCCCACCTACCCCAATGCGTGTGCACCCACAATTTCCCTGAAGGAGATTTTTCTTTTTGTGGGAAAGAGGGGAGAAAACCAGTCTCTCCCTTTGTGAATATCCAGTACATTAAGTCTCCGAGGATTTCTAGAAGGCCCTGTCCATATCACATCTTTTACCCAGGATCCTGTAACCAGCTAGAGGCACAGTCACATCAGCCAGCTACAAGTAACACTTCAGTTTCAGCTTTTCTGCCCTTAGGACCAGCTTTGCAGGAGTGCATTCTGGGAAAAGTCTGGGCAGCCATCCAAAAGCACCTCTGCAAAGAAAGCATGCCTGGAACACATGCAGGTGGAGCTGCCTGAGCGACACATGGAGCTATACACGTGGGCTGGCCTCCCAGCAAAAACAGGACTGACCAAAGTACTGGACACACATGATCAGAGCGTCCTGTCCAAAAAGCAATGCCAACCTGGTTACACGAGGGCAGGCATGTGCCTCTGGCAGAGGTGAGCCAGTTACTCAGCTGAGCACAGTAACTGAGCTGTAGCCATGCTGGGCAAGGACACAAGCTACATTGGTTACGGGTCCCTCTGCAGGGATGAGTCTGAAGTCCTCCTCCATTGCTTTCACTCCAGTGCTGCTCTACCAGAGTGCTGGCAATGGCTCTCTCTCAGTGCAGGGATGGACAACATGGTGGTAGAAGGGCCTGTGCATCAGCTATAGGAGTGGTTCCATCACGACTAGCCCTGAGGGAATGGTGCCAGGGCAAGAGAAGCAGTGGAAGGATTTCCCAACGTCTGCAGTGTAGACCAGGTCTCAGTGTAGGCTGACAAGCATATGCTGTAGGATGGACAGGGCCTTGTGCTCTCAGCTCTCTGGCAGCACTCTCTAGCCCTGCCTTGTAAGCACACATTGAAATCATCATTAAGAACGGGCAGCCACTCAAGAACCAGAGGCACTAAGCCAAAGGCCTTCCTTCAGTTCTACAAGAAAAGACGATGTAAGTCTCTTGACCCAGCCAGTGACACTTTACCTGCCACAGAGCTGTTAGCGGACCACGACGGGATCATAGTACGCCTCTGGTAGAAGAGGATGTAAGCAGTCTGCTTGCAGACTTCGTTTTCTGCCAACTGCTGCACATCAGCGTCATCAAAGCAGTACCACAGGCCATCGACAGAGTTCTTACAGTACGCTGAGAGACAGAAAAGTTTGGTAACGACCCCACAGCAGCAGGCACCATCCATTCCATTCCTATCAAGCCAGCAGCCAAATCGGTTTTACAACAAACTGCAAGCAACCTCTTCTGAGACCATGGGCTCAGCTAGACAAACTGGAGAAGATCTATTATAGTAGGTACCCAGACTCAATGACCAGCAGGCTGCTTGCTGAAGACTCCAGAGATGTACACTGCACATACTCCAGTGCCTGCGGTTGCCCCAGGCTGCCCCTACAGAAGGGACCCCTACTTTGGGACAGCTCCACTCATTTTATTCTTCATTTGTGGCATTTCACCTCTATTGTAGCTTCTCTCAATTGAAGGAAGCAGCACTGTAACGTCAGCAAACATGCCCCGAAGAAATGGTACAAGTTTCCTCACAGAGCTAGGAGTGCAGAAGCAAAAGACATTGAAAGGCGCTAAATTTCTGTGTCTGTTTAGCTGTTACTTAGAGCCACAGAAGGGAAAGACAGTAGGACGCTGCTGTTTCTAAGGCAGCCTGGGATATGTACATACACAGCTGAAGTATCAACGTATTTTATGTACAACACAAGCTCTTGTGGCAGGCGAGCACTGAACAGGATTTTGGAAGATGGAAAGAGGGTTAACTTGACCCCCCTTTCTAACGATTATGGCTTTTTAGCATCTTTATCTGCAAAAAGAGCAGGTTAGGAAGATGGAGAAAATTATTTTTGTCAGATTTGATTGTAATTCATAATCTGACACTTCCACAGCTGGAGACTTTTCATCTAATGGCCAGCTCTATTCTACCTGGCACTCCATGTTTAGATAAGCTACTACCAAAGGCAGATTAGGGAGTAGGCAGCCACAAACAGGGCTCTAAGTCCATGCCTGGCCCTCATCACCATGTTACCCAAGCATCTAGAGCGGGAGTCAGCTATTTTGCTGTTTCGAGAATTGTTATTTGTACTAGAAGGACCCGTACACATGCTGTTTGGTGGGACATGAAGCGAGTTTGGGCCTTGAGGGCACTGTCCCAGTCCCCTGTAAGTCAGTCACAAAAGGCCACAAAAACACACCAGTAAAATTCACACTAACTAGCCCCTTATTAGCAGGCTCCAAGGAGCCACGCGTGATTCCTACAGGGTCAAGGAGGCAGCACAAAGATCCATCCCAACAACCACCCGCCTTTTGAAAATGCATCGGTCTAAGGCTGTAAAGCACTTGCCTGTATAGTGGCCTCCTTGCATGGTGCCGTGGTGATTGCACACAGCGTACAGGTCATAGATATAATCCTCGGGGTCCCTTCCAAGGCCATAGGGCCGTCTCCATGGAGACCAGTGAGATGGCAAACTCCAACTACTCTGACTGCGTTGGACAACGTGAGGGGTCATATCCAAGCCGCTCAGAGGGAACTTGACCATGTTTTGAAGTTTCATCCTTCGGTCGCCTTCCTGTTTAAAAGGAAATGCAAGTCACTATGGCAGGGAGGGGCCTGAGCTGGAGGAGAAGAGGACTGCAAGAGGCAGAATCCCAGTCACACCAGACAGGGCTTCTCTCTGCAGCGCCTCTCTTCAGAGGCTACTGAGCTGCCACCACCAGCACAGCAACGAGAAACTAACGCAAGACTCCAACGCCAAAGAGCTGTTCCGGCAGACAAAAGAATGCACAGAAGGGCAGGCAACGTCATTGTGTTCCGGGACGCAGTAAATGCCGCTTGGAACTGCAGTGTGAGGTTGTGTTGAGGAACCCTCGCATTTTATTTGGGTTTGTTCAAGAGCCACAACTCCAGGTGGCCATACAAGTACGTCTAGGACATTCGTACTTCTATGAGCACAACTGGCCACTTGGGGCCAGTGTTTCATTGCAAAGTAGCCAAAAGACACCGTGCCCATCGACTGCGGAGCCTCAGAGGGTCTGTTCTGAAAGCCCATTTTTAGCGCTCCTTTTGGAGCCTCCCACTTCATGCACCTGTTTCTTACCTGTCTAAACCGCTTTAGATGGATGATGAGAACATCAGGTAAAGTCCATAGGCTCAATGTAATACTCCCCTGCTGCAGCTGCTTGCAATGGGGGCAGCGCCATGCATCATCTGGAGCAAGCTAAGAACAAGGAGCATTAGCAGCTATTAGCAGGCAAACATCTCACTTAGACCATGAACCTACAGCCACTGTTCACCTATGCACTCAGACACAGTACATCCAGACTCCTGCCCCGAACACCTTCACTGCCTGGTTCTCACCCCCAGCCAACAAGGCTGTCCAGCTACGCAGAGGAACCTTTGCAGGAGGAGAACTCCCCAACACTCTCCACACTGATGGTGCATATAAACATGAGGGTGCTGGATGCAAGAGGCACTTCAGCCAGTGCAGCTGCACAAAGCACCTACTCCCACTTCCCACACCCCCTTCCATGGTCATACACAAAGGTAAAAAATGGGCAGGGCTGGCAGCATAAGAAAGCGATTCTTTGCTGATGGCAAGAACACGCTTACTCAGAGGGAGGGGAATCGGATTCCCCCACCAGGTAGAACTGGAAGAGCATGGGCTTATTTGGGATCTCACGCACAATGCTCTGCCCAAGGCCCCTTCCTGCCTATCCCATTTACACATGGAGCTACAACTCCAAAGAAAGTCCCTACGTGGGAAAGGAAACCACTTCCTAGAAATGGGATAAATCACTGTCCAACCACACTCAGTGCGGAGCACCAGGTTAGAAGCCCAGAGGCCGCTTACAGACTGACAGCCACCTATCGTAAGTGTGTTCTCTCAGCTCTGACTCAAGCAATGGAAGAGGCTGGAAGGGTTAATGCTTAAACACACAGCTTGTATGACACTGGCAGAGCAGGCACCGACTCCGGCCCAGGTCCCCATGGCTCAACTGACACAGACACAGCTGGAATTGGGCGCTCACCTGTGTGTTCATAGTGTTAAAGCAGGTGTTAGGGTTACAAGGACGTGGTTAGACTTCATTGAATGCTCATGGGATGCTGCAGGCATTAATTTCACACATCTGCATCCCACGCTGCAAGGCAGCGTTTGAACATTCACATTTGAAGCCTTTGTAATAGTGTAAATCAGCAGACAGGGGAAACATCGATTCAGGTGAAATGCTAGTCTCCCATAGGACATGTTCTATCCTGCCCCACAAGGAAGGCCCATCAGCACCAGATGGGCTAGAGAGGAACATCAAAAAGACAAAAGACGGTTTACTCTCCCCACTCCCCATGACTCTTGCAAGTGAATTCCTACCGTCAGCGCAGTCCGCGGCTCAAAGCAGAAAGTTCCTCCTAACTGTATGTCTCTGCTGCTTGGACTCTGAAGGGCAAGGATCATTTGCCATAAGCAAAAGCTCCCCCATGCTTTGCAAAGCACATATAGAGCTTGCTAATTATAGAAGCTTCTATTGACTTTGAACCTTAAGACTAACTCATTTGTGTTTACCTGCTTTAATCTTGAGAATAACCCTCTTGCATCCTTTTCTTATACAATAAATCTTCAGATAGTTTATTATAGGATTGGCCACAAATGTTGTCTCTGGGGTGCAATCTAAAGTGCAAACAACCTGGGGTAAGCGACTGGTCCTTTGGTAATGGAAGTATCCTGAATATTACTGTTACGCTTGGTGTAAGGAACCTTCTACCACACAAGTAAGCTTAGCTGGTTAGCAAGACAGATTGGAGTACCCAATGGGTCTGTCTGTTATTCCACTGTTATAGTGCCCAAGGAGTTTAGACTTTGTAATGGTTGGTAAAATCCAAGTATAGAACTCACAACCAGTTTGTTAAAAACCAGGGCATCAACTCCAATCTGCCCTGAGGTTGATACTGACCCCCTTGAACCATTGCAGGACAACTTGAACTTAGCCTTGGGACCATACTGCTTTCTGTGTGTAATTACAGCACCTTGCCCAAAAAATGCAAACCCAATTTAATGTTCTGAACAGTGTCAGTCCATTTTGTGGCCAGGTATGCAGATCACATGTGCATGCATTAAAAGGGACATCTGCATTTTACCCTCCTTTGCAGCCCCATGTTTATCATGCACAGGACATCTCTCCCAGAAGTTGTGAAAAGCCTGCTCCCTGAAGGTACCTGGTACCAAGCTAGCAGTCTTTCCCTCAAACACTGCATAGGCTTAAAGCAGCTCTTCTACAAGAGGTTAAGTACAGCATGGTCTAGACTAGGAATCTCCAGCCTTTGCAATAGCACTCCTTGGTAGATGGAGACTAAGGCCCTGTCTACGCTTAACTCCAAGATTTGGCGGCAGTTGACGGGAGTTATGAAAGCTACACAAAAATCTTGCGTAACTCCCGTTGACTTCCCTGCTTCTGTTCTGCGTGCCGTCTTCACTGAGCTGCGCTGACGGGAAATGCGTTCCCGTCAACGCAGCGCTACACCACTCAGAGAAATCAATCTGATGGTGGCGAATTTGCCGCCATCAGTGTAGCCATAGCTTAAGTTGGAGGGAGAAAGAGGAAAGACCCCTGGAGAGGAGGAGCCCTCAGAATGCTTGCTAGGGAAGCTCAGACTGAACAGTGTAGTTCCCAGGGGCATACACAGAGGGTGTTAGAGGCAGCCCGCACTGCAAGAGGAAAATGCCTTCCAGTCTGCCTCGGACTTGGAAACACGCAATAGCATATTCCCATGAGAATAAAACGAACCCACACTGTCTGCAGAAAGCATTACCCTTCAAAAGGGGGACTCTGCCAAGGAGGAGAAGGAGGGTGCGGATCTGACACCCCAATGAATCAATGTCCACAGAACAGCTACTCCAGCAAGCTAGTGAATCTAGGCAGCACAGGAACCGACTAAAGCAGCAGAGAAAATTAAATATCATTCTCCTCCCCAAAACTTCCTGTTCTATATGGAAAGAGGCCAGGTCCTGGACTCCTACCTGTTCCTCTTTGGTGTAAAGTTGGAAACACTGAGATAAAGTGCAGGACTGAGGTTGATGATGAAGCTCCCTCTGCTGACGAACACTTTCCGAGTCTGGGACGTACTCATCTTCCATATTCACAAACAAACTGAATCAGGGAAACAAGGCATTTACCAGATATGCAATACACCCCCTCATGCCCCCCTGTTACAGATAAGCCATTGCAAGGCTGGAGTTATATTGCTTGCTTGATCTGTCCCACCCCACAGGGAGCCAGCACTGCCTTGGTAAGAGGCTACTCTAGGGCAACTAAAGGCGAGAGGAAAGCAGTTTTTGAAAGGTGGGGCAGGGGGCACCCTCCCAATCTTACGTCTGGATCTGATAGCAGAAAGCCACCCCATGTATTTCCCTTAAGACCCCCTCTCACATGAATGGGAGCTATGCACATGGAGCAAAAGGTTTGTGATTGGGAAGCCAGCTTTGATATTACAAATCCAGGCTAGACAGAGGTTGGGAATAACCACCCAGAAGCTCCAGTTGCTACATGCTTCTGTCTTTACAGCTACAATTGATACCTGAACATCTCTGAAGCCGGAGATTCTATGGGATCTAACATTTTGCTGCATTTCCTATCATGCCAAGCTGTTTGCAAACACTTCCCTGCAGTTAATACAATCATACTTACTAATCTTTAGTCTCTTTGTCCCATTCTACCACTAACTTCACATGAGCAGTTCCACCCTGTCCACATGACTTCAGTGCCCTGGAGAGAGAAGTAGACATTGTAGTTAGACCTGTACTACATATCCCCCATCCTCAACCACCAAGCAAGCCTAGCAGGGCCCTATATGGTAGGAACTTGGCTGGACCAGAGAAGCAAGTATATTCTATTGCTGCTACATAGATACTGACCGGCTGCTCAAAAAAATCCAGCCAGAACAGCTTATCCATAAGGTGTCCAGCCACAAAGTTGACCAGATATTCTGGGGAATTTTCTTTTGTGCTATAAGCAGGGAATAGAATAAAGAAATGATACCAGAAAAACTACTTGTCAATTCATGTGCTAGACACACTTCACTGTGCAAAATGGAGCAAGGAAAACAACTCAAACAGTGAGTTCTGAAGCCAGCAAAATATATGACCAGAGAAACAATGCATGAACCAAAAGTTCTGTTAGCCAACTGGATTCCAGTGTTTTCCTCCCTTGAAAAACAACTGATCCCGTCTGTAATCAAGACTGCCCCACGGACAAAACCTGCAAGAGTTTTAGAGGGTTTATATGACCTCCAAAACTGGAGGCCCTAATTACTCAGTGTGCAATAGTTCATAACAGAGAAGAGTGGTGCTCCTGAGACACTGTCCCAGTTTGGGGATCTGCCGGTGGTACTTCTAACAGACCCATTGTTTCAGTATTTTATTGCTGGCCATCATATTCCCTTGGGTACAGTTTCTTGCTTCACTCATTGTCTTAATGGTAATGCACTGATGTCACATGCTGCTGATATGGTTTTGCATTCCAATCTATTCTAGCTACACACGACTCATATCAACACATTCTCCAAGAACCTAGAGGTGTGTGGTGCATTGCAGTGATGGGTGAAGTGGTTCTTAAGTAAGGTTCATGAAGTGCTGTGCAACGGAAGGTGCTAAGGAAAGCAGAATTATTGTAATATGTTCTACTCTGGGAGCAGAAATCCCATTTTAAAGATGACGTTTTAGAGTCCACAGTCCTTCCTTGTTTTCCCTTAGACACTAGCATATATAGTGCCAGCAACAGGCCTGTAAGTTGAACTCCTCTTGCTCCTAGAGATGGCCCCATCCTGGGCACAGCTGAACACCGCCCTTGCTACAGTACATTATATGTGGCTTACAGTCATTCCCTTAGTCTTTTACCCTCCTCTTCCCCCCCACCTGCCTCTCATCTTCTCTCCCCACACATTTCCACTCACTCATTCTCCTTCTCCAAGTGGTATCAAGTAGGAGTTTTATCATGGATTTTTCTAATGGAATTTTCTTACAACAAAAATAAAACATGTGCATGGCCTTCCTGGTTTAGAAAGTCTATTTCCCACACATAAGGCAACAGTCTCCTAAGGACTAGGCAGCAATATTGAACTGCAACATAGAACAAGCAAGGAGTGAACTGGTAAACACTCCCACTGGGGGAGAAAGGCCTTGCTTACCGTTCCACAGTGGGGTGGCAAAGAGGTCGCTCCTCCTGAGGTAATAGATATGTTATGCCCACAACACTAACCACCCGCAAGCTGAATGGACAAACCTATGGTAAACAGGAAAAAAGTTAACTGGTTGAGTGACTGAAGTTGGATTTATTCTAAGGGGCTGGCTCCTCCCCACAGGGGCCGAGGCAAGATCTGTCCCTCTGGTTATGCGTTTTGCAGGAGAAAACAAATAGGTGAAGTTCTTGTGACTAGTGAGCTAAGAGTAGATGTTCCCGCACCTGGCAGCCAATGCAGGGACACTTGAAAGAGCTGAGGTTTGGGAGAATGACCAGGAACTCCTCCCTAGCAATCAGGCAATGCCCCCTCTCCTCCCACCTCCTGGCTCTCACATAGATGTTTTCCACCAGACATGTCTGCCCTAAGAACCACCATGCACACCTGTGGGAGCCATGGAAACAGTCAACAACTCACATTTACAAGTCTTTGCAGTACATGGCTGACTCTCCCCACCTGAGGAGTTAACTCTTCTTCAGAGGCATAGGAGGTAACAAACAGGGCTTGTCTTGTGAGAAAGTTACATCCTTATCTCAGATTGTTTGCTGGCTGTTATATAGCTGGGAATCATTTACTGCAAGGCATTTCTCAATTAAGAATGTTAATGGCAGAACTGCAAAATAAAGGCTGGCACATGTCTGATCTTACAAATGACTCATTACAGCTTCAAGCCTCAGATTTTCACAATTTAAACTGTGAACAGTTTGAGGCTTATGAGTGGGGGCGTGAAGAAAATGAGCAATCTCATTGAAACAATTATACACAAAGGACTGACTGGGCCAGAAATCCCCCAGGAACGAAGAGTTGGAAAGATCGGCATGGGTTCTAAACAGAATTTAGTCAAAGTTCTCAGGGGACAGGAAAATTCTCTGGCTAGCCATCTAATCTGATCTCAGCTCCTCCACCACCTCACCCAAAGACTGAAGGCAAGCAGTGCCCATATCAGGCTGAACCCAAACACAGAGCACTCTAGTTCATCTATTCCCCTTGGCACTGTATTTCTCACACTCGCCTCAGCTCAGGGGGCTTCGCAATGGGATTTTTTCTTTTTACTGCAGAAGTTGCATCCTGACCTGAGAATGAAATGAGTATCAATATGGCACCCCAAGAACATATAAGGTTCTGTATACTTGTCAGGCCTTAAATCCCTAACAGAGCCCCAGGGCAATTCCTTTAGTCCTCCCCTAACATGGGTCACATCAAAATTAGACACCTGCTCATCCCAATTTTGCCAAACCTGTGCTTTTCATAGAGGAAAATTCCAGGCATGAGATCTGAACTCTATTGTCCAGACTGAAGGGTTCTGCTCCAGGTGGTGTAAAAGGCAGATGCCTTCTACTTACTGATTTCAGTTATGGAAGGAAGAGGAAAGAAGGAGTTCTTACAGTGTGCTGCTATCAAAGGCACAGAGCTATTTGTGGAAATCCTTTATGCAACAGCCATAGGAAACTGACTTCATTCAGCCCCTGCCAAGGCCAAGCACCTGTAAGTTTTCAGTGTGGTAAATAAAAGTGGGCAATTGAGCAAATGGCAAACAGGCAGACTGCACAGTATACCCCAGTAAATATTTCACTTAAGGAATGGTCCATCATATCACACACAGCACCTTCGCCACCTCCAATCAACTTGATTCTCCATCAGATTCAAGCTACAAAGAGATGGAAGTTCCAGAAGCATAATGGTCAGTCTCTCTTACCTGAATGCAGGCTGAGGGCCGCAGGATATACTGCATCTTCTCCAGGATTTCCTTCTGGAGGAGATCCCAAGGAATTGTTTTCTCCAAGTGCAACACAAAGGGCTGGCCAAACCTATTGAAAGGAGCAACATTTCAAGAAGCCGTTGAAAGACTTGTCTTTCTGAGGGCACGATACTGGTGGTTGATGTTATTTTCCCTCTCTCACTGCACATTTACAGCACAACACTGAATAGCATCAGCCCTGCCAAAGCCTGGAGTTTCAAAGTTAAAGATGACTCAGATTTCCAGCACTGGGCCCACCAAAACCCATGGCATAGTTCACCCTTCTCCTCGTTAACTCCAGGTCCCATCTCAGAAAAACACATATGGCTTAATTCTACTATCACCCCAACTCCACTGACCTCAGTGGAGCCCAGGTCTCTGAGGCCTGCTGAGATCAGAATCAAGCCCAGATGGATTTGGAGGAGGGTGAACATTTAGAGGTACAACTGGAGTACGCACAGGCCCTTATTGTTAAAGGCTGTCTGAGCAGCCACATTCAAAATGGCCTTTTTCAGTTGGCGGTAACTTCCCACCACCAAGTTCCCCTTTTCAAGCTGAAATTTTGCAGGTCCAGTCCCCACTTGAAAGTGAGTTTTTGTAAAGCTTGAACATCAATGGCTCAGCCATGTACCAACATGAAGATGAGGGAGAAGAATTCTCCCGTGCCCACTCAAGCACCTCCACAAGAACAGGTAGAGTTGACATTTGGCAGGAAGGTACATCTGATACGAACATGGCCCGCACTACCCCCAGAAAACAGGCTGGCTCACCAGAGATGATTTCAAGCCACTGGAAGGGGTCTAATTTCCAATGACACACCCAGCTTCCCTGTAGCACTCACAGAAGTCGTGCCCATTTAACTGCAGACTCAACCATGAATGGCTTCAAATGAATCCAACGGCTATATCACTGGGCATATCATGCTTTTAGTGGGCCAAGGAGGCTTCACACATTGCTCTGGCTCCCAACAGGAGTTTGGGCTTGACACCATGGCTCCAGAGAGGCAGCTACGTTGTCACCTCAGGACACGGAGAGTTACAGCAGTGAATCCTGGCTTATTGTGGAGGCCAGAACCAGAGCTCTAGCCTTGAAGCTGGCCTTTACCTTTTCCCCTGCTGCCCAGTGGACGCTCTGTTGCAGACCAGCAGTACAATCCTGTCGTTTGCTGTAGACCGAGTAGAGGTTTCCAGTTTCCCTGACTTCACCGCTCCTTGTGTAGAAGATGCTGTTCTGTGGTGGTCAGTGCTATATTTCAAGTTATTCAGGTTATTGTTCACATGAATTCCTGAAATATTAGGGGAGAGAAGGCGTTTGACATTGTTTTCCTCTGCCATTGGGCCCTTGTTGACACTTCCCTGTGGAGGGCACATGTTCTCAAGAAGCCTTCTTTAACTTAGAACAGCCTGCCAATGTAAAATCAGGGCTTCTCAATTGTGTCATTTCTATTTGATTCATTGTCAAATACTTTTTAAAATTAAACAAGTTATTTTACATATGTGATTATTTCTATGCAACAGAGATACAACATAGAACATGCACGCGCACCCTCTACTTCCTTAAACTGGAAACCCAGTTCAACTGTTTGCCCATGCACCTGTAACCTCAGTTCAGCTCATTTTGTTTATGTGTAGAAGGAGAATTATTTGAAAGAGTAAATGAAAAAACTTTGCTTGTTTTCAAATAGAAGCTTTACTTTTATTTTCCTACACCCCATTCCCAGATGTTTCCTCCTCTAGTTGGTGAAGACAGTATTCTGCCAAATTGTTAACAGCGCTCCAGCAAATCTAGCTTCCTTTGGTTTCCTTCCCCATCTGTGCACCAGCAGCATGCAGTTCAGCTGGAAAATACATGAATTGGCTGAATCATGTTAGCACCAGCTACTGCAAAAGAAAATCAGAGAAACTCAGGGTTTTCATCCTGCAGGATTGGAGTTAGTTACTCGCATTGGCCTGAATGGGAGTTACTGACTAGGAGAGAAGGGAGCCCAAGGGCTTTACAAAGAGGGGAGCATTTTGTTTATTGTTGGTAGTCAGGATTCAGGAATCTGATCTTCACAGCAAAATTTTAGCTTCTTAAGTTTTGTCCCAGTTCAGGGGAGCTGCCCCTGTAATTTGCTTTAGCACCCCCACAAGAACAGCCACTCTCACACATCTAGGTCCCCAGCTGGTGCCTGAGAGTGAGTGCCCTTGCTGGGCCCCTAAGGGGAAATACAGCAGCATTTGCCTGAACTGCAGCATATGACAATGTATTTGGGATCTTTAACAGTGTGAATTGCACAAGTGTCAACAGCAGGAAAAACAAGTACTGTAGGAGGAAAAGCAGAGAAAAGAAGTGTCTCAGTATTCTTTTTGGGAAAAGGAAAAGCAAAAAATGACTGGGGAAAAGGAATTATGAACAGCTGAAGAAAAATTGGCTGATTGAGTTATGCAGAGAAAGATAAATCAGCCTGAAAACTTAACTACTGAATCTGCTGTATTCTAATGACCAGTAGAGGAACGATAGTGCCAGTTTGCCAAGAACCTCCAACCTGCTGGAAGAGGATTCAGCAGATGGGGAGCAACTATGTTCCATCCAGACCAAGCCCACTACTGCAAAAGGAGTGGTGGACAGTTCAATAGCTGGAACAAGAGAGAGGAACAGAGCATCTGGAAAGCCAGCAGCTTGCAGACCGGGGGCAGCAGTGTCAGTATAAGAGAGAGGAGAAGGACAGGAGTGGCTCCAGCAGCTGATGGAGAGACTGTGCCAGCCGAACCATAGTCCAGTAAACGGAACCAGTCCCCAAGTACCTGTTCTGATGGGTGGCATAGGGATGTGTTCCAACATGGTTTTGAAATGGGGAGTTAAATGGTGGGAAAAGGGACATGGTAAGGTACCTTGCTCCACAGCTGTCTGAGACAAAAAGGCCTTGGACATTTTACCCTTACGGGAAGCGAGGACTATAAAGATGATAATAGTTGTAAACTACCTTTGTTACAAAGTTTAAACTGACTCCTGAAACATATAGGAGAAGGTTTCCAGGAGTTTAGAACAAAAGAGGACATGACCAATGCTGAAGTTTCAACTCACATTAGGAGTTACGTAAGGAAATAGGGAGCTGGTTGATGGGTTACCATGGTCAATGATGCCTACAAGTTAATGGGAACAGAACAATTCTATAAACTCTGCTGCCCTGACCTGAAATCATGATTTACAGACACAGGGCAGCACTTTGCCGGGATGCGTCCCTCTCCCAGGCACTTGACAAGCTGTTGCGCAGGTCGGTTACTGGTATTTTCTTTGGGCAAGTCGCACACTGTTTGAAGTCCTGGCATACCCCGGTGCCCTAGGTGTGATAGCCGAACAGGGCAGGAATCTTAAGGACCTAAACTCATCTAAATTCAATTTACTTAACTATTTACACTCTATTAACTAACGATTTACATCTAATTACAACTACAAAGATAACCACTGAGGCATATCACTTGCAGAGCAAAAGAACAGTATTTCAGTGACCGTCACCAACAGGAAAAATGGACCTAAGGGGACAGTGCCTATATACCACGCCAGGAGGGCATCACTCCAGGGAGCACAGAGCCAACTCAGCATGTACCACTAGGAGGAAGTTTCCAGTGGCCATGCATGTGGCGTGCACACACCTACAGTGGAATGGACATGAGCAAACACGCAAAGAACAACAACAGTTAATCCCCATGTAATGAAACACCAACAAATGCTCCCAGGGCATGAAATGTGGGTGAAGGTTCCTGGTGTGAAAACCTTCACTGTACTACAGCACTGATTTCTGCACAGATCCAGAAAGGCTGTAGGCATGTGATCAAATGTTCCATATTCTTTGCTTCTGGGAAATGATGTTATAGCACTGAAATGAAAATGGAAGAGGTGAAGGACACCTCTCAGAGAGGAAAGAGCATCACATCTGCCCTGCCAGAGTGCAGATCGGAAAATTAAGTTCTCTGCCAACACTTCAAAGGGACTTAGGGGCAGAACAGAGCATGATGATGGTAGTGTCTCCAGCCACAAGCAAGGAGACTGAGGCAGCTGTGGTGCACTGCCAGATCTACGGTATCCACCCCCGTGTGGGAAATACACAAGTACAGGGTAAGACAGCTGCTTGGAGATGGTAAAGGATCCTGAGCCAAGTAGGAGAGGGAATTCTGCTCACCTTGGCTCCGTATGAGGGAACAAAAGGCCACTCCAGTGGGATGGGGGAATCCATACTCCTTCACCTGCACCCAAGGAGCTGAGGTGAGGCCATGGGAGTTCCTGGGGCCTCAACTTTGGGGGAAGTGGAGCAGAGAGAGAAAGGAATTTGTCTATGGAGCAGGTTTGAAGACACTCCCTTGCTTGACCCTTCTGCTGTTAAAAGCAGTGCATTGAGAACCACTGCACAGGAAGGCAGTCCTGACCTATTTCTCCCTTTGGTCCAAAGAACGGCTGCTTGTAAAATTCCCGGGGGGGGGGGAGCCTCAATCCAGAATTGAGGCAACTGACCCTTTTGGTAAAAACAGGATGAGACATGCTCCCTAGAAACTGCACGAGAAATGGAAGAATCAGGTCTCAGGTTCTCATCCACACTCCTTGGGTAGCAAGGAAAAGAGGGGGCTCATGAAAGATCAGTCTCACAGGTTCTGAAGAGGGAAAGCCGGCAGGTTGGTGGTCAGACTACACTGGATTTTTAAAGGAGGTGTGTTGATTCGCTAGCAGAAGGTTTGTTATCTGAACAGGTGAAATGTAAAACAGAGAAGTAATGGCAGAACTGGTATCGAGGAACACATCCATCCAGGCAATAAATCAATGTATTCCCTAGAATGTTAGTCAGAACCTCATTACACCCGCTTCTGCAGAGGGCTTTGTGACAGACTGACAATATCCTGAATGAACTTTACGGAATTAAGCTTATTGATATAATCTTATTATAATAACCTTATTATAGAATTGGGGTACATTGTATTAGAAGTGCAAAAGTTTATTTACTATCATGAGATTGTACTGAGCTTTTTTAGCAGGAAGACAGGATTAATGCAATCCCTGAAAGGTATTGGGACCTTCAAAGCTCTTTTTGCCACATATGTGAAGCGGATTTCCTAGGAAGCACCTGAAGATGAGGGGAATGCAAATTCTACCCTCTGAAGCCAACACCTGTAAGAAAAAGAGGCCCACTGTGTCCCAGTTACCTACAGAGAAATACATGTGTGTTGCCCTGTACTGTGGCAAGTTGCTCAGCATCATCCCTCCACCAGGTTCCAAGCTAAGCCAGCTGCATCTGGAGTGCCAGCCCATGGAAACAAAGCCCAATTGTGAGTCAAGGGTTAGCAGACACCATGTTCCTCTCCATCACTAGTTCACATTACCAAATGGCCCCTTTTCAAAGAAATTCCCCTCAGCCAATACTCGAGTAGAGGTAGAGTTGGGGAGAAGGGGCGTCGAGCAGACCTACCCACTTACCTCTCTGACTAAGGATCCCCTCAGGCCTAAATATCTCAGGGGTCTCAAAGGCAAAAATGCAGTCACTTTCATGAACCGTGTCCAAGTCATCAGTGTCACAGAAGGAGCGATGGAACCCATCATAGTACATCTCCGTTAGCACAATCTAGAAGGCAGAAATGGAACAGCAGCCCTTAGACCATCAGTGCCAGCCACAGCTGAGCTATCAAACTCCACCAAGCACCAGGGGAGGAAGGGCACCCAGGACAGCAAGAGAAGTTGAGGAATGGCCTTTTGTTGAATTTTCCTGATGTAGGATGGGAATTCTCTAGTCTAACAATATCACTCAATGAGGAGACATGGGGGAGGGGCCTGGCCATGAGGGAGCAGCTGGGATCAAGGGAGCGCACACAGAGGTTTTTGTGGGATCCTACGTCTTAGTAGTTTTCCCACAGGACTCTCAAAACTCCAGGACATTTCCCATGAGCCCCTGCTGGTTTCTCAATAGCGAGGAGAGAACATGTGCACATACAATCACTGTAGGGCTGTTAAGCAGACACACCAGGCTTTCCCTTCATCAAATAATGCAGCAAAAAGAGCAGAAGCAGCAGTGCAGCCTGGAGGCCTGAGCAGGGAGCTGGTGTAACCTACAGACAGCCAAATTGATTCATGTGTGAGTTACAAGCAAGATACAACACGTTAACCTAGTTTCTGCAGTCTCCCATTTCCTGCACACAGGTTCACTGACCTGACTCCCAAGGGTCCATCGCTACCTGCCATAGCAACTAGCACAATGCAACAAAACTCTTGCAGCACACCAGCAGCAAACAAAGACCTGCCCATTACCTGCTCAGTGGGTATCTTGGTTTCCCTGGATACCGCTTCACGCAACTTCGCCACTGTTCCAGACAGAGGCACTGCCACACCGATGCGCATGCAGTGCGAACACTTCCCTTGATACACCACAGTGACATAAAGAGGCCTGCAGAGAATACAAGCAAGAACTGCTTTGGCACGGCTGAACATCTCTACACAGAACCTAGGAAAACAAGCTCAACCTGAGCTCAGCTTGGGCTGATGGACAAAGCAAGCTATAGAATCATGACATGGGGACTTTTACATTGCACACATCACAAGAACACAGACATTTCTCATCTGGTTGTTATGACGTTTAACCTCTAGGCCAGTTAGGGACAGATAAATGGTGTAAGGATGTCACTCAGTCTTTGAGTCATGACCCCAGCCTACTTCTCATATAGTGCTCCCAATTCTATGGTTCTATAAATGGCCAAGATGTTGGTTGCATCTTAAGTAATGAAGTCACATGACCATTCTGGGCCATAGTACACTGGAGCTATTCAGGCAACCAGACCCACCCAGCAGATGCTCTGGAGTCCCAAATGTCTACCAGACCTTTAAATAAAGGAGGGGAGACACCCATCTTGCTCTAGGTTGTAGGCATGTTCTCTATGGTGTCAGCCTCTACTCTATGCACTAGTTGGAGATGCCTCCCAAGTAAATGGAATCACAGAATACATACAGTTCCTTAATGAGGCCTAGATGACCTCTTGAGGTCCTTCCCATCCCTCTAATTCTGTGATTCTATAACTGAAGGGCAATCAATTTTACCTCAAGGATCCTTGTAACATGGCCAAAATCAATCAGAACTGACATAATGAAGCCACTCTGAGCATTGTTGGGGAAAAAAGTCATTGGGTTAAAGAGAAAGGGGAAAATGGAAGCATTTTTGCGGGCTCTTTTCTCAAGCTGGCTGGAAATTTTCCACCAAACATTTTCTCATTGGCAATAGCCAATTTGTCAAAATGGCCTTTCTGCTTTTTCTGTTTAAATTTTTATAAAGTTTTATATTATAGAATCATACAATGTAGAGTTGGGAAAGGACCTTAAGAGGTCATTAGTCCATCCTTTGCACTGAGGCAGGACCCAGTATATCTAGACCATACCTGGCAGGTGTTTGTCCAGTCCAGCTTGTTCTTAAAAACCTCCAATGACTGGGATTGTACAGCTTGCCTAGCTAACCTGTTCCAGTGCTTAACCAGCCTTATAGCTAGAAAGCTTTTTTTAAAATCCAATTTAACTCTCTCTTGCTGCAAACTAAGCTCATTACTTCTTCTCCTAACCTTGGTGGACCTAAAGAACAATTTTTTAAAAAGTCAAATCAGAGCAAAACTTAACCCAAAATGAAATTTCAATCTTTATTGGTTTTATTCTGTTTTGACTGGGAAAGCTTTTAGACTTCTGGAATTCTGAGAAACAAGAAATCTGGTTCCACATAACTATCCTCTTTTCAGCACTGTCTGGGGCTCCTTCAGAATACAGCTCTACTGATTCATTCAATTCAACCGCAATCTGCCACAAACCTTGTGGGCTTCTCAACCTCTTCTACATTAATCTACCAAGCATTGGGAAGGGCACCCAAAAATGTAACTGAGGCACAGATTAGCACATTACCGCGTATGAGGCAGAGGAATTGGCAGAGAGATGCAGAGGAAAGGGTCAAAGGTGTTACTCTGCTTCTGACAATGAGGACACGTCAGCGAGGACCTATTAAAATATTAATGGGGTAAAGTTACATCACTCATTTAACTAGGGACAAGCAAACCAGCAAGAACGAAAACAAGTGACCTGCTGTTCCCTCCTAATCAGTCTCCTTCCCCCACACTCCAGCAGAGCTCAACACAGATTTTGTAGACAAACTGTTGCTGTAAGTGAAAGGTGCCTAATTGCCAGATCCTCTCTCAGTAATTAGTCTCTGGGCTCATTTATTATAGGGCTTGCCAGGAAAACAGGCTGGGCTCTAATATTTCACTTCACCTCCACTAAGACATTTCTAAAATTAACAATTCACCCATATTTGATTTAATATAAAGAGACAAAGACTATTCTCCCCCAGACATGTGGGGGAAGGGATGGTTACCCAGACAGCACAGCATGTGCCTCAATCGCCCTCAGTCAGAAGGGAAGGAGACTCACACTGAGTATTTAATATCCAAAATTAACAAGCCCTAGGGTCACCAAATCTAGGTCAGGATTTTGTAACACCCCTCAGGTTTATTTCTTTGCCATTGGGGAGCCTCAATGACATACTGGGAAAACTGTTTGACCAGTCAGTGTCTCTTACACCAAACAAGCTGCAGTGCTGCTGGGAGAGTTTGGAAGTTGGCCTGTTTTTCTTCAGCTTCAGCTCCCAGGGTGGAAAGCTGTGGTAATTCCCATGAACAAAGGGGCTCAGAATTTCTTTTCTGCTAGAAGGCCTCCTCATTACCTTAGATAAAGGTAGCATCTACAAGCTTGTTTGGGATTCTAAACTCAAGCAGCCACCACATCCCTCCAGTTCATGCCACAGGCTACTGATTCGGCACAGTCCAGGCAAATCACACATGCTGAATCGCATCCCACACCTTTGCTCTCTGACCAGTTGGGCTGGAAATGCCATGCAGGATTAGGTTGGGGTTGAAGGATGAAACAAGCAGGCCTGGTTTACTGGCGACAGCAAAACAAATGTAAATTTTCCACTTAAGTGACAAAGAATTTAGTGAAATTAAACTGGTCATTACTCCCCTTTGGAGCAAGATCCTTAGTTTTCATTTTCCAGAGCCAGAGACAACCGCTAAGGGAGTCTGACCAAGTGGGGCATGAAAACACAGCAGCACCGTAAACCAAATAGAGGGCCGAAGAGGGTTAATTGCCTGCCACCCTCCTCCCCAACACTGCTGAACTGCCCCCAAGGATTAAAGAATGTTATTGGTGTTATAAAGACATGCACATACACCCCGTCATGCAGTGTGTGCAGAAAGTTACTGTACCTGTACTGGGCTTGAAAGAGTTCCTGTATGAAAGTGCTATTGATTGGAAAGCCTGATGCCTCAAGCAGTGCAGCATCTTCCAGAGGAGGCTGAAAGGGAAAAGCAATTCCAAAGGGAGGCACGCCAGGACACACAGGAGTGACATGTCAATCACATACCGCTAAAGGGGAAGAGCCAAGTTAGTATCTCCTAAACTAAATGCACCAGGACAAAGCCAAGTGTTTGAAATTGCAAGTGCTTTTGGTTCCCGTGCGTGGCCCACCGAGGGTATTGAGGCAACTGGGGCAGCCTAATGCACTGGGCAAGTATCTTTGTTGGAAATAGGTGGGATGTAATTAAGCTGCCAAACTTAATGGGTGGCAGAGTCAAGGGTCACCAATCACACTGGGTTGTGCTGGGGCACACTTACCATGCATTGGCTGAGAAGGTTCTTTGCAGCCACACTCTTTGGCCTGTGTTTTTTTTAAAGCAGAGATAGCATGGCTGGGAATCCCATACAGAGATGTGTTTTGTGTAAAACAGAAAGCTTCCATGGGACCACTACTGCTGAAATCCCCCCACCGACTTGTACTGGATTTGCCTTACCTTCAACGGAGGTCTGCCATTGTGTTTCACTAAATTATTTAGGTCTTCATGAACTCTGTCTAACAGCCAGAGCAGAAATTCCTGCGCATCATGCTGCGAGTTCCCTCGGTACTGCATGGAGTTCTTCGAGATAATGCTCTGCAGAGGAACAGCAAAGAGGCCCTCAGAACATAGTACAAGCCTAGGCACAGAACACCTGCCTTCAAGAACAGCCCCATGGTCAACCAGGCTCAGCTACCACTACAGATTGCCCGTACCAAGGTGGAGCATCACAGGTGGAAGGGCCACAGGATTCTGTGCGCAGCATGAAGGCAAGGCGTAAGTGAGCAGAGAGCCTCAGGAGATGTGGAAGTTACTATCTGATCTGAGAACTGGGCAGAGGCTACCAAGGAGCCTAGTTTCTATTTTAGACAAACATAAGTGATGCATTGACTGCTCAGGACCTGATGCAAAGAGATCAGCACCAAAGTGATCTGTCTGTGGAGGTAATGCTAGCTGGAAATCAGGAGGTACATTTTAGATCCATTGAAGTGGAGCAGCAGCAGCAATTGCTGGGAGGCTGACACAGAGGTCTTCTGGAGAAGGTGCAAAATGCCCCTGGCATTTCCTTGCCCAACCTAACAGTAGAAGCAAAAATCCAGCCCCAGTGTTAATATTCTGACTTGAGGGACTATCTCCATCCCCAGCCTAGTGAGACCAGCAATACCCATCAGGCACAGATGGAGCACCTACAGTCTTAACATGGCTTTTGGCAGGTCTAAATTAGTAATCCCCAAAGTGTGGGGCTCACCCCCTAATAAGAATGTCTGGAGGGGCACGCAGCAGGCCCCCAAAGAGGGCTACCCAGCCCCGCTCTGCCCCCAGCCGTGGCTCCAGCCCAAGCAACAGACACACTCCTTCCTATTAAGGGGAGGTCGAGAGAGGTAAAGTCTGGGCACCACTGGTCTAGATCTATGCTAGGAATCGTGGCACAGCTTAAAAGGTTCTAATATCCTGCAACACTTTGTCTTGTCTACACTACAAAGGTAAGTGGACCTATGTTAAGTCGACTTACAGCCACCACATTAATTACTGCAGTGCTCATGTCCACACCTACCTTCCCGGAGTCAGTGGGGCGTGTCCTCACCAGGAATGCTTCCACTGACCTAAGAGGGGCACTGTGGGAAGCTGAGATCCTGGTGGTTCAGTTCTGCCGAGAGCCCAGCTGCCCCACAGGCCCCTGGCAGCCTGCGTCCCCCCTCCGCCGTCCCCCCCCAGCTCTCCACTGCCCAGGCTTCTCCACGTCCAGCTACACCAGTTCCTCGCCCTGGCTGCCTGCCAGGAGTGGGGTGCAACCTCCGAACCGGATCCAACCCCCTGGGCTTCTTGCCCCAGTTCTCCTCTGAGAGAGGGTCCAACTGCCCCAGCTCTCCAGGGGAGCGGGTGGCAGCTGGGCTCTAGTTTCCTGGCTTTGTCAATTTCACAACAAGAATGCCAGCCAACAAGGAACAGTGTCTACACTGACACAGTCACCCAAACTACAGCAACGTAAGTCCTATACCTCTTGTTGAGGTAGTTTTATGATATCAGAATAGCAGGGGAATTGCGTCTTCAAAACTCTATAGTGTAGACCACACAGATGTTATTAAGCACACACTAGTACACTGAGATTGATAGTAACCTGGGCCATAAAAACCCCATTATTTCAAAATAAACAGGTCTTCACCACGCACCTAAACTTGTGCGTTGTTGCTGTGCACGGTTAAACAGCTACCCAGCCAGTCCAGAGATGGCTGCATTTCAGTGGTAAGCAACGTAATATGCAGGTAGTAGGTAAGCACAAAGACTGTTTGACGAGTGCTTTGGAATAATTTTGGATACAATTCACTACATATCTTGATTAGCGTCATAGATGAAGCATGAAATCCCTAGTTTAAGGGTTTGCTGTTAAGACCGGTCTTTGGGCTCAAGTTTGTGTCAAAGAGCCAGAAGTGAAATGGATCACAATCATCTGCCTAGAACACCCAATCCTTGACAATAGCTATATAAATCCAAAATTTATCTGGATCAGCAAATAGAAATTCCAGCCACTGCTACAATCCTGGTCGAGGGGCTGCATGCCCTAAAGCACATTTACCACGTTTCATCTGTGAAGAGAGTTCAACTTTTCAATATAAAGCATCAGTGATCCAGACTAGAACGAAGAGCACTGCTTGCCTTAGCATCAGATACTTTGTTATGAGCAGGTTTTAGCCGTCAACCTGGATGCAGCAGCCTAGCCTCTAAGTGAGGGGAGAGACAAGGAACTGGGAAGTATGCCAGAGAGCTGCACGTGTGTTTCTTTATCAGACGAATGAAGTACTATTCATCATCTGACTACTGTCCTGGACTGAAGCCATTAAAGACAGGCTGGCAGCCACCAAAAACTACATCTTGCAAGGAAACAGCACCAGCAGAAACCATTACCTGACTTCGGCCATTCACCCTTCGTAGAGCAGAATGGACTTCAAATGCTGCTCTGTTACTTTACTCTCTAAACCAAGCATTCAGGGGGAGGGGAGAGACATCTGGTCTTTTACCATTGTCTATACCTAGGAACATCATGGTTTTGGACCTCAGAATTGTGATTGAAAGGAGCCTAAGATCTAAAGAGACCCTAGTCTTAACAAGCTGAACTAATAATTGATATTTCATAGCACATCGAAAATTGCTTTCCCCAGCTGAATACATTGTCTTTACAGCATACTGCAGATAGCTCCTCGGACACGTTCCACCTTCAGTATCCCATCTACACAAAAGGCTCCTATCCTAAGTGCTGGAAAGCCATCTCAGCTCATCCACGCATGCTCAGCAAATTCTGACAAGGCCGCTCCACCGAAAAGCAGAATGTTCCCTATGCCATGCCTCTGGGACTCCAGGCTGTTATTAATCATGTTTATTATGGTAGTGCCCAAGGACCAGCCAAGAACAAAGCCCCATTGTGCTAGGCACTGCACAAATAGAGTTGCAGGCAGTTCCTGTCCTGCAGAGCTTACATCTCCATAGACCAGACAGACAGGATCTGGGAAGGGATAGAACATAGAAAAAGAGTAAAAATGCAATGGTAGCAACTGGCATGAAGTCTAATAATCCACTCACATTCCCCCAAAAGACTACAGGGTGGTATGGATGACAGAGACAGACACACAGACACGTTTATCCCCACCCCACCCCCCATCCGCCCAGTGCAGAGAGACTGCCTGAGCTGCAGAGGGATTTCCACACCAGAAAGAGCTGAAAACAGAAGCTACACTGGCTATTCGTTGGGAGCCAGAGGGATGCACCTGATTTACATTTGGAGGTCCCAGAAATTTATTGCAAACATGTGTACGCACCCAGGTATGTGCCCAGACTTGTTTCTACCTAGACACAAACAGGAATTGCCTGTTGGGAGTTCGCCAGTCATAAAAACCTGCAGTTCAGCTTCTCCATCACCCTGCAGTGTCAAGGATTGTGGGGGCTATGGGGCTGTGTTTACAATGCTGTTGCCAGTACTTAGCCATACAGCCACACAACATGCACCCTGCTTTCAGATCTCCTCAGGGATCATTTTCCCTACTTGTTTTTTTTATTTCCCCCCCCTTTTACGTCACCCTTAGCACATTTTATAAATCAAAGATTGTGTGTTTAGTCTATAGCATCCATTTGGCAACTGATCTACCAGAGCAGATTATTTCATCCCCAACTCTCAGCACCTGGTCATCAAACAGGATCAGGCTTCCACCGTGCCTGGCACTATACTGAGGTGATGGGACTCCTGCCTCAGAGAGCTTACCATAAAGCCATCCATTGCAGATCCTCCTCACCAATACCTGCAGTGCTATTAATGAGGCTCTGTGGCCTGTGTTATGCAGACGGTCAGATTAGATCATCATAAAGGTCCTTTCTGGACTTAAAAATCTAAGAGTTTCTGTACTACCAGTATATCCTGGCCCAAAACCAAACTAACCAGAGAAGGAGAGATCTGAAAGCACCCTACAACGCTGAAGCAGCTTTGCCCAACTTTTGATAATTTCTCCTGCCAATAAAGGGGAGATTTGACAGGGAGTGACAGGTGCAGAGATCAACCACATTGAGAGAGCACTTACTGAGCAACAATAACATCATTTCCTTAGTCACCAGCATGTTTCCTAAGTCACCTGAAAGAGGCCCAGCGCCTTGCTATTGACTTTCATCAGCCGGGAGGGGGACACAGCTACTTCCCAGGTCTTAGTCTCAGCAATTTTATCCACAAAATAATGTCAGGACTCCTCACTGAGCACGGCTCAACAGCCAGTGGGTGCCAGTTGCAGGTGATCTGAAAGGCATTGCGATGAAGCTGAAAAGAGTTATTTTTCCACGCCAGCCATGTGACAGGACAAAGACTTTCCCAGCACAACCGGCTACAGCTGCCAACCCAGCAACAAAATATCCCTGCAGGAACAGGGCCAACAAGCTGGGCTGAGAGAGCAATGCAATCTGCAATAATGGTACCATCAGCAACAGGGGATTGCTGGAAGAGACCACACATGGTAACGTTATCAAGACTCCCCTCCACCTTCATTTCTCTAATGAGACTTTACAACAGATTTGAGAAAGGCGGCTGGATTACTAGTTTTATCCCTCTAGGAAAAGAGGTCACCACAGCAGAAAGAAATGTGCCAATACATATTTATTCTAGATCCTCAGTAATCTGCCTACCTGTCCTGAGGCAGCAAATGAGAGGAAGTGGAAACTAAGGCAGATAATCTGCTTTCAATACAGATATGCAATTCCAGTGACATTAGTAGATTTACTGCTCATGCTTGCAGACTGGTGTCTTCCCAACTGCAGAGTCTTGTATACACTAGAGACCTGATATTCCTTCTCCACCAACACTGCACGCATCCCCGACAAACCAAGGGAGTTGCCACATGGAGGGTCATAGCTTGCAGTCATTTTAAACTTAGTTTAGTTGGCCAGGAATGGCAGGGGAACTTGTGGGTCTAATGGTCCTGGAAAGCCTTAGAGAAAGGACAGTGACAATGACAGAGAACATACAGTACTAACAGAGCCCTCTGCATACTGTGTCAGAAACAGGCTCTGTAACAGCATTCACAAGCAGGCAGCACTGAACTGGGCCCAAAGTGTTTGCAGAACAAAACTCGTTTTAAACCACCTCAGCCCAGCAACCAGCCAGAACATGGCTGAAGCAGAGATGAAGGAAGCGCAAGGTTATGAGAGTCCATCAGTAGCCCGATTCCTGGCTCTGTAGAAGCATTTCATTCAGAAGCTCTTGCACATGATTAGAGGATTCTCTCTCCCCCACCCCCTCATGCATCTTCTATATATTTATACTAGACGGTGGGCCTACTCTGTCTCCCTGATGACTTTTCCCCCCCATCACCTTTTAAGAATAAGGCTAGGTCTCCACTACAACAGCTGCAGTTGCATTGCAGTAGTGCTTCTGGTGAAGACGCTCCAAGTCAACGGGAGAGAGTTGTCCTGTCAGCTTACCACCACCTGACTCCGCAAGAGGCAGCAGCAGTGTCCGAGAGAGAGCTATCTACCCCAGCGCTGGGGCAGTGTAACTTACGTCGCTCCAGGCTGTGAATTATTCACATCACAGAGGTGGTCACGTGCTTCTCATCCAACTTGCTCTCAGCACCACACAGATCCTACCCAAGGAAGAAGCTCTCTCAATTGTGGTGCCACCTTATTTTTAAGAAAACCCATTAGCTAATCCACGGCATAGAACATCTGAGGCAATTCCACATAACTGAACATTAACATGGTAGATTAGGCAGGCATCAAGTGCCAAAGCTCAGACTCAATCCAGGCCCTGCCTTCCTAGCGCAGAGGCCTCTCCCGAGCTCCTGAAATCCCTATCCCACACTCCACACACCTCCAAAGCCTGACTCTCCCCATCTCTGGCCCACAGGCCACCTGCACCCCACTCCACCTCCCCCAAGGCACATGCACAATACAGCAGGATGAGTCAGACGGTAACGGTAAAGAAGACTCGATGGATGTGAGCAGTCTAAACTTGGTTATTCAGAATTAGGTGAATGACATTTTAAAGTGTATATCCAAGGTACGAGAATAAATGTCTGAAGTGTAATGCTTGAAGAGACTGTGGCTGAAGTTGGATTAGCTAGAAAAACCCCAAAGCAAAGTAGGAGAACCAGAACTTTTTTTTTAAAGGAGTATTTTTACACATTTCCTCAGCATATATTAGTACATATTTTGTTGAAAAGGTTACTCAGAAAATCCAATTGGTCCTTGAATTATTGGGCCAAGTTTGTAGACCAAATTCAAGTCATTCAAATATGAAAGAGGGATTTCAGTCCTAGTTTAAGTGCTAATCTCAATACAACATTACTCTTCAATTGCTACAAATGCCTCCCTATACATTTGCACAGTACAGCCTTGTCAGCTCATTTACCCTTCCTACCCACTATGTACACACAATTCAGACAGCATTTCATACATTAAGAAACTGCCTAGGATGTCATCCCCAGAGGCAGAAAATCTACACCACAGACAAGACAAAGGACCATCATTTTCAGCAGCCAGCTGACCAGAGGGCTAGGAGGAAGAGAGTACAAGCAAGAAGCAGTTCTATGGCCTTATCTAGACTAGACATGTTAGCCTATTGGCTTTAACTCCACAGTTTAGCATGCCTTCCTTATACTAGATTTTAAAACGTATTCATTACATGATCCAATATGTTATCATCACACCTTCAAATCCTAGTCTACATAAAGCCGAAGAGGAAAGAACTACGCTCTGATGTATACAAAGCACAAGTGAGCTTTCTACATAGAAACAGGCTACAGTGCCCAGGAATCAAGGCCCAAGTTTCCCTATTTCCTCTTCCTCACTACTGTCTGCACATCACTCCAATCAAAAGCAGGGTAGATTGATTTAAATCAAGGCAATTTAAATCAAGTTTCCCGCTGATACTTAACATGTTTCAGTGATCAGATTTGCACCATTGTTTAAGAAATGTGAATTTACAACTCAGTATAGCATTTTACAACATCTAGGATTACTTTGTGTAATTACTTTGTGTAATTTTTTAGGTAACTTGTTTATTAATTTAGGAAATAGTACATAATACTTATTACTTGTGTCAAGCTGCAGGTGCAGCATCAGTTCATTAGGAATGGTTAGAACTAAATCACACAGTCAAACAGAAGAGCACTTATATTTTATTAAACTAAATCTTAAATGTTACATAAATGTTTCACATGCACAATTGCAGCAGTCTTCCGAGATGCTGGCTGATGGCTGTCCTTAATTTTTTTTGTTTTCTTCCAAATTTTATTAACTCTAACAGACAAGTCATCACAACACTAAACATACATCCTTAAAAATTCTACAACTAGCTCTCATCTTCCCTACTCTCACTGTCATTTTTATTCACAGACAAACAGAAATACGAGTTTTCCTGGTTTTCAAGTCTCAGTCGATTTCTTAGCTTTGAGTGAATACCAAACAATGAAGATATTCTCTCTCTGCCTGCAGAGGAAGCTACTGCTGTGAAAAAGTTGGCTTAGCAACTGAAGGAACTCTGTTTCAACAGAGCAACTCTGCCTGGCTAACAATTTCCACCAATTCAGGGGAGTAACTTTGTTCAAATCATCAGCAAACATGCACTGTTTAAATGGTGCCACTCTAGCCCTGACATTTATTATGGCTGGCATAACTGAGGAGTGATTTTGAGATGCCCAAGCCATGGCAGCATCATCTTCAGATGTTAAGCACCTACCTTTATATCTGGGGTCAAGAATGTTCGCAAAAAAATGAGGTGGAGTTAGTGCTTGATTGGTTCGCTTCTTTATTGCCTGAAGTTTAACTTTCTGGTGAGGTATTTCTTTCTTCAATGTCTCGTGAAGTGCCTTCCAAATTTCAACAGCATCGGCAATGCAGCAACAATTTCTCTGAAGTTTAAGACTATGGATATAGACTTCCACATACTGAGCATATCCTTTACTTTCCTCTTTAATCCAACCTTAGATACTTTGGATGAGATAAAATAGATGGAAGTATCATGGTTTTCTTCACAAAGTTCGATGAGAATAGGCCAGTTCTTAATAAATTGTTCAAAACAATCAACCACAGAATTCCATCAAACATCTTGAGGGAGAATTAGTTTGGATTTTCCAGCTCTCTTCAGTGAAGCTGAAGTAAAATGGTTGTTAACAGAAGTATTTTGCAACTTCAGGAATAAAAGAAAATGTTGAAGATGTACTTAAGTCTTTGGTTAAAATGGGCACTGCAGCCGTATGTTAAGAAGCATCCTTCCATTTCTTCTTTTAAGTATGTTCTCATCTTTGCCACATTTACAGCATTGAGTGAATAATACCAAAATGATGAAAATATTCTGTGCCTTTAAGACAGTGTCTTAACCAACTCCTCTGCCTTGCTTGGCCCAGCTCCACCACCACATAAGCACAGTACAACAACAATCCTAGCCAGCCTGTGTCTTTCTTTGCACATGGGATTTTAGTCTGCTGAGAAACAAAAACGAAAACCGAAAGCCCAGAACTTTCAAGAAGCAAGAGCTGGTAGTTAGACTGGACAGACTAGAGCCTTTAATTCATTTTTATGAGACTGTAAGTGTAGGTTTAGCATGTTTGGGATGGGATTTTATTGTAACTATTATTTTTAAATGAGAGAGAAACTTAGTATTTATCAATTTTAAAAAAAATAAAAAAAATCCAATTTAAAATTTTTTAAAAAATCAGGGTTTTTTTAAATCATTGATTTTTCTCCACCCTGATCAAAAGCACAGTAGCATTTGATCAATAAACTTTGCTGATGAACTTCCATGCCACAAGGAAATCAGTCAATCCTGCAGAAATCAATGTCTACTCACAATGGAGAGAAAAGCCAGGAAACTAGCAACGAACAGAACAGCTTGGGTGGTATCTTCCTTCCCTGCCTCACAAATGTCTCCATAATAAGTCATCCTGGCCATCTTCATAACACTGAGAAGTGAGTGGGCAGAGAATAAAGATTTGCCTATGAAGATGGACTGCTCGGTCACTGGAAGTGAATCAGGAAATACCAGAGAACATCAGATGCAGTTCCCTCACAAGAGGTGCTTTGCTTTGGAAACTCCAACAGTAGCAGCATGTTCTCAATTCTACTCAGGCCTTCTGCCATCACTGCTATGAAATGGGTGTGTTACTGAAACCTTTATATTTGGTGCTCTGTGAAATGTTACATGCCTTTCTTCTAATAAGACATTAAAGCAGCAAAGTAATAAACAAGGGACAAGCAAGGTAGAAAGGAAGCAACAGACATATAGCAAAGAACACAGAGTATAATCCAGCTGTACTAGCTAAGGAGCGCAATCACATCTAAACAGAAGATCAGGAGTAGACTTAATGACAAGTTCAATTTAATAATGCAAAAAAGAGGTTAAATTTAGACTAATAAATTTAGGTAATAGGATAGGGTCCTTCTCACTTCTAGGTCAACAGTTCAAGCCCAGCCCATTCTCATCTAGTGACTGGGCAGTGAGCTCTGAGAACACACTAATGTAATCTCTGGGCAATTCAAAAATGAGCAGGTGCTCACACCACAAAGAAACCCACCACAATCAATACTAGGTTGACACCTGACAGTTTCAGAGGACAGGTCAGAAACTCCATTGGCTACAGAGGCAGAACAGGCACGACCCCTTGCCTTCAAGTGGTGTCCACACTGAGAATTTTATGCAGTTTTCCATTTAGCTTAGCACCTGTGCAATGCTACTAAGGTATGCCAGCCACCCGCCTGCTTTAGTTTAGGCCGCTCCAGATGAGAGTGCTAAAATCCCTGTCCCAGCACACAGCAGTAAAACAGCACAGGTGCTTAGGCCAGCAGTGAGAAAACTGCATCCCATTCTCAGTGTAAACGCTGCCCTAAAGATAGCACCTCCACATCAGGACACAGACGGTCTGGCAGGACAGTGTGGGGAAGCTTGCTCTGCTGCCCATGCTATACCAGTTCTGTGAACAGCCTTTCACTGTACAGTAATCAACTCCAGCACCTCTCACCACCACGACAATCCCATGAAATTAGAGAGTGGAAATGCATCGCTTTCTTTGAATGGCCAACAGGGTCATTAAGAGGAGGAAAGGGAAAAGTCTCCATATTCCACACACTGATCTCGTCTACTCTGAGGTAACTAAATGGACCTCTAGCGTGGGAACCCTGTCCAGATGCAAGTTGCTGTTCACACCAGTGGTGTGTTTGCACTGGTGCAACATCAGTATAGAACCACAGAGATAAGGCCCAATACCAGTCTAATTTACTGTTTAATCACAAACAGTAATTTAATCACAAATAAAACCACATAGAACAGAATGATTTCATTTCATTTGGCATTTCAGTTCCCTGGAATACACAAGATTTTAATTGGAAAAATGTGGTCTTGTTATTTTCCAATGCATCTGCGTAGGAAACAGCTGTGGAAAGGCTTTGGTATGTGAACGGATGGGGTTAGCTCATTAGAGGTCTGATAATACAATGGCACAGATGTGCACAGGAAACATTTCTATTCTTTATCTTTCAATACACAAACACCCAGTCATGTTAGAACTGATTTTAAAATCCCACTCAGATCTCATTCTGCATTTGGGAGATTGTGTCTCAAGCAGAGCTCTCTGAGCACAGGATGTTATCTGTATAGCAGAAGCACAACCACCTTCACCCCCACACACATGCACACGCACTCCCAGCCAGCTATCCTGCGCTACACAGGTAAAATATAAACTCTGCACTTCCTAGGTATTTTTCTCCAAAGCAACCACCATAGAACTCAAAAGGAGCTGGACAATCTAGATCTTCCATATGTCCCCAAAACAGAACACAGCGTCCGTGGAAAGGAAGTGATTGCAATTTTTTAAAAAAAAAAGGTACCTAGGCTCACAATGATTTGTGTGGGGCCAACTCATGTTCTTTCCTGGCCTGCTGGCCACTGAGCAAACGCCTCCATCGAGGGACCAATACAGCCTCCAGAAACAGAGGAGGAACTGACTCAGCTGGAGGTAGACAACTAGTGTAAAAAAATGCAGACGCAGATGAAACTGGTTGCCAAGAAGGCTAATGGCATATTGGGCTGCATTAGTAAGAGCATTGCCAGCAGATCGAGGGAAGTGATTAATCCCCTCTATTCGGCATTGGTGAGGCCGCATTTGGAGTACTGTGTCCAGTTTTGGGCCCCCCACTACAGAAAGGATGTGGACAAGCTGGAAAGAGTCCAGCGGAGGGCAACAAAAATGATAAGGGGCTGGAGCACAAGACTTATGAGGAGAGGCTGAGGGAACTAGGCTTGTTTAGTCTGCAGAAGAGAAGAATGAGGGGGGATTTGATAGCAGCCTTTAACTACCTGAAAGGGGGTTCCAGGGAGGATGGAGCTGGGCTGTTCTCAGTGGTGGCAGATGACAGAACAAGGAGCAACGGTCTCAAGTTGCGGTGGGGGAGGTCTAGCTTGGACATTAGGAAAAAGTTTTTCCACTAGGAGGGTGCTGAAGCACTGGAATGAGTTACCTAGGGAGGTGCTGGCATCTCCATCTTCAGAGGTTTTGAAGGTGCGGCTTGACAAAACCTGGCTGGGATGATTTAGCTGAGGTTAGTCCTGCTTTGAGCAAGGGGTTGGACTAGACACCTCCTGAGGTCCCTCCCAACTCTAATAGTCTATGATTCTAAACTGTCTCCCTTTCCCACACCTTTAACAGTAACAATCATCTGGGGTGAGAGGGATGGGGCAGAGGCAAAGAGGTAATATAGCAACAAAGGAAGGGTTTGTCTACAGCAGGGAGAGAGGCTGAGATTAAGTCAGAATTGGCTAACAGCCAACTCAGCCAACCCCAAGCTCTTTTCCCAACCCAGATGTACCAAAAGAGGAGCCCCAAACCCAGGGGAGACTGGAAGAGGAAGAAGGTTTCCATGCTCCTCTCCTTGCCCCACCAACTGCAGTGCCTCATGGGGACAGAAAAGGAAAGGGCCCTCTGTGAGGGGGCAGGAAACAAAAGGGTTTGAGGAAGGATGTACAACAGTAATGGAGCACAAATACAACGTGGAGAAAAGATGCTGATGCTTCCGAAGAGAGATAAGAAGAGAACAGAGCAGGGACCAGTGGGGGGGAACCGGTGCCCAACACGCCTGCCACATTCCAGGGCATAATCCAGACCAGTGAGAGGTTGCATCACCACCTGCCCTGAAACATGGAGTGCCTCACAATGTTTTGCTGTTGCAGCTCCCAACCCAGATCACTCTCAAACAGCAGGCAGGTCACACCTTGAGTGTCTGTGCCTAGCTGCAGGCCCTGGTCCAACAATTCTGATCCCAGCAGCTTGTCAGCAACACACCAGCCAAATGGCTCCCAGCAGCCTTGGTTACTACCTGCAGGGTGACCCCAACACACTCCCAGTCCCAAATTTTCCCCCAAAGGGGTGTTCAGTACTGTCCAGCCTCCTCCTCGGCAGTTCAGATATTAGAGGTTTGTTGCCCTGGTAAGGGAACACTATTCAACAGTTTGCTACTTTAACTGGAGTTACCCAAATAGTTCAGTTGAAAACAACACGGGATTAGTTTTGATTTAAAAAAAAAATGCAAGTTTAACAACTACAAAAAGATATACTTGCACTAAAGGCATTAAAGTCAGAAACGGTTACAAGATAAGAAAACAAATTAGACCACGTGTTCCCAGCAACAGGCCTGACCAAATATGCAGGTCAGGATCCCACCCAAAGTCAAAGGGCTGGTTCCTTTGTCATCTTAGGTGAAACCTCTCTGCTTTGCAAACGCACTACATCAGCTCTGCCTGTCCATTACTACCGCCAGCACAGTCTTGGGTGAATAAAGGCATTTTCTCAGACTTAAAAAAAAAAAAAACCACTTTCTTCCACTCGTGAAAGACTACCTTAAGTCAAAATCTTCACCTATCCGAGCTGTGCTACTGATGTGCCATTGAAAGTCTATTGACGGAAGACTGAAGCATTCAGTGTTTGTTTTTGCCATCAAATGTCAAAAGCTTCATTCAGCCAAGGTGTCGATTCAAGCAAAACCTCTTACAGCGATTATTCCTGGGATCAAAGCAATTTGAATCTTACACAAATTTCTGTAAAAAGCTGACAATCAAAGATGCTGCAGAGTCCTGAAGTGAGACTGACTGAGTCTTTGAGGCGCTCATGGAATGCACTTTGGCCATCTATTGATAACACTGAACAAGATAATTTGGAAAACAATGATCAGATGGAAACAAATCAACTAAGTTTTTCTGAAGAGTAACAGTTTTTGGACATTACCCTGGAGGAACGGAGAATGCTAAACATGAGAACGGACACCTTATTCTTGGCCTATTCTGAGATAATTGAACGGGTAGGGGACACAGCACAACTGGACAATGATAGTGACAAGGAGGGAGAACACCAAGAAGTTCCCACAATGAGCAGGCAGAAGAGTGCTTCGCTACCTGTTTTCAATGGCTTGAACAACAGCCTGAAGCTGTAGCAATGAAACTAATGATGCTTTAAAAGCTATACACCCTGGCAGCAAAAAAGCACGTTAGCAACCTCAGCAGAGTACAATTAGAGATTTGTTCAAGTCCACATAGTTTATCCTGCAGTACTTAAGCAGGAAATTAAGTTTGAATTTTTGTTTTTAAATCATCATTATAAAGACTAGTGCCTGTACATTTTGCTGCAGCATTTTTTTTAGTGCTACTTGAATGGACATTTAAATTGGTGGGCTTTTGTGTTGGCTGTCTCCTCCCCTCCCCTCCTCAATGGATAATGGGCATTAAAAAAAAGCAGCAAGAGAAATGACTTAAAATTAAAATATTGTACTGTAAACTACAGTACAAATATTTTAAAAACTAACATGCAATTGACCCTTCATACAGGATAAGAAGAACTGACCACCGTGGTGAATGTGCAGAGTGCAAAGCTTTTAACTCTGACCTGAAGGGGGATCCCATTCCCACTATGAATAATTAATTGGTTTCCTAAAATGATTATCTTTTAGTCAAATGCATGGGATGGAATTTCAGAGCTGAGAAGCTCATGGCCCAAGTGCCTACACGTGCACAGGGAAAGGACTCTAGTTCTGCCCAGAAGGTCAGCATGGGCCAGGCAGCCCAGGCCAGGCACCAGACTAGGAATTTCTAACCTCTCTCCATCTACCAGGAAAGTAGTATCAAATAGCGAAGGGCTTAAGCACTCATTAAGAGTCACCTATTTAGTCAGAGGCAGAATTAGCAGATGACAACCAGGGTCCAATGATTATCCAATTTAGAAGGAAACTCAGCTTTCCTGAGGCCTAGTCTACACTAGAAAGTCTTGTCAAAAGTCACCTTTTGTTGACAAAACAGTCCTGGCATACACACTGCAATGACCCTTTTGTCAACAAAATAAAAATCATCTAGACGAGAGGTGTAGAGCCTTCTTCAGCAAAGTTTTTGCAAAACAGCCCATGTGTAGACTCTGCGCTTAGGTTATGTTGCTAAAAATGGCCTCCCCATTATCCTAGCATGCCATCGTGAGAGCGCTCTGGTAAACAGTTTGAGTTCAGCTATCCACCTCCGCCCCTCTCCTTTCACAGCCCCAGAAAGTTTTCATGCAGCTCACACCACAGCACAGCACACAGTTCTGTCCTGCCTGCCCTAAGCTACAGGGGAAGGGTGTAACTCCTGCTGTGCCACACAGAGCCAGAAAGGGAGGTGAGGGACTTGGAATTGGTTGCCTCCAGCTGTCTGAAGTTAAAGAGAAAGGATGAGTGAAGACACTCTACTCACTGTTCCCAACACAGGCTGTGCGTGTGCGCACGCTTGTGCTCAGTGTCAGCTTGGCTGACAGGGCAGTATAAAAGAGCTGTCAAACTAGTAGGATGCCCATGGAATGATGGGATTCAGAAACCTTAATCTTTCCCAGATGACCCTATGTGCAGTCGCACAGTGGAATAGCTACCCACAGTGCACTGCTCACTTTATCAACAAAAGAGCTGATTATGTGGATGCAGTCCACTGACAGAAGGAGACAGTGGAGACGCACAACAGCGATTTAATTACCATGGTGGCTGTATGCCAGCAAAACTTTTGTCAACAAAACTTTCTGGTGTAGACAAGGCCTGACAAAGCCAGCTTTGCTCCATAAACTGAAGTAGACGCACAAAACCATTCACACTGAGTTCTAGGTCCTATGCACCAAAATAAATTAGTAGGACTCAACTCCCACTTATGTCCCTATGAAACTCCGTGATCACAAGGCTGCATTTGTTAATGTTTAGATAAAAAAATACATAATTCAATGTATACTAAAAAACCCAGCCTTTATGCAGGAAGAGGTTCGGCTGTATAAAGAGCAAGCGGATGGAAATCAGAAATACGTTATTCTTTCTACTAAGATTTCACATAGCATGCTCATACACAGTAGTGGGAGTTGTCAACAAGGGAAGGCAATAACCTTTTCCTGGAAACAGGTCGTCAGTCTTAGGAAAGCACTGCCCGATACCATAGTGATTGCAATCAAATACTTCTACTGAATCAATGTATTCCTTCATCCTTTGATTTGCTCAACATTCCACCATTTGTACAGGCTTGACCTAAAAACTGATACAAAACAATGCTTCACCATACTTGTACTAACCGATAAGAAACTTCCCTGTTACACAAGCAGCATTCCTTTCTCATAGGTTTCATTTATTTAAGGATATCACTGTTCATACCATGTACACTTTGAATATATTTGCTCATGGAACATTTTGCTTTGCTGTCCCTGGATTGCACAGAAGTACAGTTGTGGAATGTGGGCAAATCTCCTAACAGTAAAATTCTTATTTCTATTCTCCCGCACCGGAAGAAAAGAACTCTCTGAGAACGGAGACACTCCTGCCCACACATAGCTCATTTAGACCTGGTCTACACTAGAGACTTTTTTCAATCAAAGTCAGCTTTTTACACCAAAACAGTAGTGGTGTACACACTGCAATCTCCCCTCTACCCGCCAACCCAACTCCCCTGATTTGGTGACAAAATAAAGCCACAGACAAGAGGTAGAGAGCTTTTTGCGGCAAACTCTTAGGGATAGTGCGTCAGTGTAGACACCACACTTGGTTATGTTGCAGTAACTGGCCTCCAGGAAGTGTCCCAGAATGTCCATCCTGGCCGCTCTGCCCATCAGTTTGAATTCTGCTGCCCTGCAGCCACCTGCCTCTCCTCCTGGAAAGTCCTGGGAATTTTTGAAATTGCACTTCCTGCTTGGTCGGTGTGAAGATGTAGAGCAGGGGACCAGGTCATTTGGGGACATGAGGAGCCAGGACCTCTTCTTGACCCAGGAGGGTTCCAGCCAGTCCCAGCCCTCCGGCTCTGGCGTGCAGGATGCGAGAGGGGAGCTTGGGTAAGTGATTTTTTTGAGCTGATGCTGCTCAGTTACATGAGGTACAGTGATCCTTTGCTTTCTGGCATTATATAGCTGGTTGAAGGGACAGAAATGCACAAGTGCAGCTGTGTTAGTATTTGCTTCCCATTCCCCTATTCAGCCAGCCAGTGCAGAGGACAAGTGCGTTAATGCACACTGAGATTTCATGGGAATCCTCCAGATAAGTCTCTAGGAAACTCTCCTGGAGATACTCGCCAATTCTCTGCTGGAGATTCCTCAGCAGAGCTGCTGTTTCTTCCCCCATTGAAGGAACCTTTCCCATGCCAAGCAGCAATCACTTGTGCAGGGACCAAAGCGGCACACAGGAGAGCAGCACAGGGACCCGGTTTGAAGCTGCTAGCATGGAGGAGACGCGCCCTAGCATCCCTGCTTACTCTAAGGAGTGCAATATTGGCTTCCATGGCCCCAGCCTGTGGAAAATGGTGGCACAGTTTGAAATTTTGTCCCTATCTACCTATATCAATACCCCAAATAACCACCCAGAACTGTTTCCCCAGCTTGAGCACCACCTCCCCTCAGGTACAACTCACCATATGCTTGCCAGGGGACAATGAAAAAGAGGTGTATTTTACAGTCATAGCAATACTGTTACTGCCCTCCCAGTCCCACTTCTGTTCATTGTGCCCCTACAGATGTGCCCTTGATGGGAAACCCTTCCACATCTGCCAAGTGCCTGCAGCTGATAAGAAAATGCCCATGAAGAAATAAAAAGGAGGTGTTCCAAGAACTGCTCCAGTCTTCTGGGGTGGAGAAAAAAAGAAAAAAAAGGGCATGGAGAGAGTGTGTCCAAAAACCAGAAAATTGCAAGGTAGGAGGTAAGGGAAAACAAGGAGGCAGCACTAGCAGGTCACAGGCACATGATAAAAGCAAGGGAGAAGCACACAGAGCTGCGAAAGTCACTAATAACGCTGCAGACTGAATTCATGCATGCTTGCTGCCACTACCCCTGCAGCCAATACAGAGCTGCTTTTCATGCCCTCCCCAAACTCCACCCACACATTCCTACCAAACTCCCAGTGCATCTCAGTACCCCAGTCACTGCATCCCTTCAGACAGCTTCCAGAAAGCTAGCAGGACTCACACCCAGCTGTCACAGATCACACTGCACCCCACAGCTCTCTTCCTCCAGCCCAGCTTTTCTCATGCGTTGTGAAGAACTTATTTAAGAGAGACATACTCTGAAGAATAAAGCCATCTTGGTCTCTTGCACATGGTGGCTGCAGCTCACTTTGATGCAGGGCAAGCTGGACAGCAGTGCTGCTTACAAACACACCTTATTGGTGCTATTGTCAAATCAGTTCCTCAAGGCCTCCCTTATTTGAATGGTCCCCAGTTGTGTCCCTCTAATAGCCCTGACATCCGGGTGTTCATATCTAACCACAAGGCGATCTGCCTCTGCGCTCCACCTTCGTTTCACAAATATTACGGTGCACGCTGCGGGTGGCTACAACCAGGGGATATTTTCCTCATTTAGGTCTAATCTACCATAAAAGAATCACCAGCAAGCTTTTAATCAGCCAAGCACACATTCAGCGGTCATTGGCACCTGCTCGACCTATTACTGAAACACTCCTTGCTGCTATCCAGGTCCCCATTTAAGGCTTCATGAGCCATGGCAGTAAGGGGCAGGCTGGGCCCCCCAGGATCATTATGAGCATTTCAACATCCCCCACTGGGATCTTTTGGTGCAGAAAGAAATTCCCTGCTTGCAGCTTCCTGTACAGGCCAGTGTTCCTGAAGGGCGTGCGCCATGCACGTTCCCTGGCCAACCTGCACTTATGTCAGTGAAACACCCACAGTGATCCACAAGCACCCGCAGTAACAGAGAAAAACCTTTTCCATTGATTTACTCTGTCACGAGGTGGCCCGGGGCCAAAATTGGGCTATACATGCCATCTATTGCTCCGCCACAGTTAGGGAATCCCACTGCTATGAAGCCATCCACAATTTCACATGTTTTTCCAAGACAGTCAGTCCTTCATAGCAGAATGCTATTAACGGCCCTCCACACTTGCGATAACACAGCACCAACAGTAGACTTCCCAACTCCAAACTGATTAGCATCCGACCAGTAGCAGTCTGGAGTTGCCCGCTTCCACACAATCACCACTTGCTTCTTCACAGAGGGGGCAGCTCTTATTCTGGTGTTCTTGTGCCGCAAGCTCCACCCAGAGTTCCATGAAGGTGGCTTTGCACATTTGAAAGTCCTGCAGCCACTACTTGTCATCCCAGACCTGCACAATGATGCGATCCCAGCACTCAGTGCTGGTTTCATGCACTCAAAAGGGATGGTGCATTGCATGCAGATGCTCCATTAATACAAACAGTAATACAGCATTGTTTGCATGGCACACAGCAGGTCAGGAACCTCGGATTCCTATTCCAATTGGGAGCTCACGATGTAATGCATGACAAGCCGTGATGTGGTCAGAACACTGACAACAGGAAGCAGTGCAGGACCATCCTTTCAGACAGAGATGGTGGGCACTCAGGAAACCCCAGCCATTGAAAAATGCCACGAAATGCAGTCAGAAACCCATGGAATGACAGGATGGAAATCACTGCATCATGGGACTTTGAGCCCACACCCATGATGCACTGCGATCCTCTCCACCTTCCCACAGTTCCTAGCGCCACAAAGTGGCGAGTTGCACACTGGGATATCTGCCCATAGTGCACTGTCTCACCACTGATGCTAGAGCACCAACTGTGGATGCGTTTCGGTGACACGAGTGTTGTGTGGACAGGCACAAGCATTGTAATTACAGCGCTTTTTGATCACCACTGTAACTTGTGTCAACAAAACTTTCTAGTGTAGACAAGGCCTTATATTTGCCACCTTTTCAAGATGTGACACTTACAAAATCTAAAAACGATCAATCATTGTGAGCTAACGCTAACCGATACGAGATGCTACCGCTATCTAAAGTGCAGCAGTAGCAGCAGCATATATTAAAGTGTTTGACATTCTAAATCTTCACCACTCACCCCGACCTTTAACTACTGCCACCCTTATATCGTTCAGTCAGTTCCTCAGTGACGTCAGTGTAGGGTATTTCTAAAGCACCCAAGACTACCCTACACAGGTTTTCCCAGGACCATGCACTGCTGCTAAGTTCTGAAAAACAATGAACTATACCCCATTCTATGGCTTCAGCACGGCCAAAGTATTTACAAGACTGCTTCTCACAGTACTGGTGCTTACACCAAGAACGTCCCCAAAGCTGGTGCATCTTGAAACCCTATGATTTTTTTCCCTATATAAATACTAACTATTATAAATTACACAAGCAATAGAACGGGTGCAGTTTTGTCAATATAGCATAGTGATCAAATTTAGAACTCCTGGCAGCGATCTCATCTCGGATGAGAATCCAGCTCAATACCAGGAGCTTTAAACTTACAAAATAAAAGTGCTCCTTTAAATCAAAGTTATAAAAATAAGGCAGTCCTCGACCTGTAATATGTAAAGTATCATCATGAAAATGCTCTACAATTACAGGTGCTTTACCACCTACGTACTAAGGTCCTGCATTGATGAGCAGTTAGTATGTAAAGTTCAAAAGAGAATATATTAATCTGGTTCCCAGGAGAAGCCCCATCAGATGTGAGAACAAGACCCCAGAAGAGGCAAGTTAATGGAGTTTGGAGAGTTTTGTAAGTGGGATTTTTCAAAGCCTAATTCTCATTACTTTTAATGGAAATTGGACACAGAACCTTTAAGCAGCTTTGAAAATCTTAGCTTGCATCTCTATGGCAAAGATTGTTCTATGCATGTCAGAGTCCAAAAGCCATTCAGGGAGAGAAATGGCAAGAATCCTGTGCAAAAGTCTGAGGCACAGCTACTGCTTCCCCAAGAAGAGTTGCTGCCAATTCCCTATCATTACAAGGAGGAGAAAGAAAGCACGGGCTGCGAAATTGGCACTAGTTATGGGAGCAGCAACTCTGCTTAGGCAGACAAAATGCTGAGCAGCCAGAAAAAGCTGGTTGTTAAATTCCGTAAGATCCTGAGAACCACAGGAAGCAGACAGTCACCCAAAGCAGAGAGAGGGAACACTCTCCGCCGCGACATTCAACAATACTTCCTCAGAATCTCTGGGAAACGTTCCCCTCCAAGTCTGTCCAGCTTCCTTACATGGTGCTAGGCTCCCAAAGCTAGTGATGAAACGCTCCTGTACAGATGTAAGTATCAATGCTTCAGAGGGCAGCAAGAGCAGCCATGAAGCTGCTTTCATAAAAAGCAGAAGACCGTGCAGAAGACATTGTGACAGAAGGGCTAGCGTCCGTCAAGAAAAGCGTTTGTATACAGTACAATTACAGTAAGAACAAGTGCAATCTGTGCTATGGAGCTAAATGAAGACATAGATGTTGAGTTCCCTGGCAAGCTAGAATCCACGTGCTCGGTGGGAGTTCACTGTTTGGGAGGACAGTGTCATGGCTGCAGGCCTCACTGCACCTCTGCCCCCTTTCTGGTCTCTGTGAGCCCACCCTCAGAGATCAGGCCTCATGCCTTTAACCATCCTGGGATGGAATCCCACAGTTCTCCCATGCTTGCAATAGGGCCCAATCACGCTTATCAAGCAGGTCCAATGAGAATCTTCCTTTCAGGAGCCTTGAGCCAGTGGTCACTACATGTGCCAAACAGCCTCCCCACAACCAAAGCATAATTGTATTGTTTATTGGTTAGTAGGAACAAAGCACTTAGAGAAAAAGGATTTTAGGAGAGTACACATGCATATCCACTTACCTAGTGGCTTACCATCACCAATGATAAGCAGGTAGGCCTACCTGCTTCAGACACCTCCAGCTGTTGCCTGTATCTTAATCTACTTCCCCAAGCAACTCTTTCCTCTCTTCAGGAGGGTGGAGAGAGATCCTATAGTCCTTTGATCTTCTGGTTCCCAGGTCTTTTCCCACCCTGGCATTGTGTCTCAGCAAATCAAGTGTCTGAAGTGGCTTATCTTGAGCCAGGCTTACCATTGAAATTTAGGACTGGAAAGTTCCTTCACTTAAAAATAATTTGCTTCTTCCCTTCCAGTTTATTTTTTCTTATAGCACTCTAATTAAACTGCACCAATATAAACATACAATAAACATCTCAATAATCAGATCAACATACAGTATTCATCAGTTAGAGGGCAGCTCCACTTCCATCACAGAGGTAAATTAGTAACTCCAAACACCTTCTTCCCACAATGGGGCCTTAACTTAAGGTTGGAACTGGTTGCAGACACCATCTGGGGATCTATCTACAATGGACTACACATGTGACATCTGTCTGAAACAATGATAATCCAGTTAAACTAGGTAAGCACTTTTATTAGAGGTGCTCTGTACGATAATGAACTTCAAACACCCCTGTGATCAGAGAACAGGACAAACCTAGGGCTTAAGAAACCAGGTCCTAGGAGACTGGAGATATTCTAGGAGACACAGAAAACATGGTGTCTTATGCATATCTGACCGAACAATGGATATTGATTCTAGCTATATAAACATTCTCTTTTCACTGTAGAATAAGCTAAGGCAAGCCTACTCAACTGAGCTCCACCGAGTTACCATACAAACTCTTTGTTTTAATCAGATTTTCCTGTTTTTTTTTAAAAAAATACAATGATATGATTCATGGACTGTGGGTTAGGTAATTTTTTTTACAGGCAACCTGAAAGCAAACAAAACACCTTAAATGCAACAGAACTATAGTGAAGGATAAAGGGTTTGTGGAGACTTAATCCACTCTCAGGTCTCTGTCAATAAGGGTTCAGACAGAAGTGCCCTCACCACAAAGGCAAGTCACAAGGGCAGGCAAATAGAAGAGACACTAAAAGACCAAGAAGGAGGCAATAGTCAGCAGGGGTGCAACTGACAGTAGGAAGTCCACTCCCCCCTGTAGATCAGCATCTTCTCCCCATCCCAACTTACTCCACAGAGAGAAGCGAAAATTTTCTTTTTCCAGCAATAGTCCATCCCAAGCCACAAAGCAGAGGACACAAATTTCTATAGCATGCTGGCTGCTACACCAACTGTTACAGGAACTTCACATTCATGTAATTATTTTCTGGTAATAAGCTTTTAGGGTGTCCAAAAAGTCTGCACAGGAAGTTGCTGTTTGGATAGGTGTGCAACACTGTTCTTCTCTAGATACCTTCAATAAATGCATTACTGACTGACCAAGGAAAGAATAGAGCTAGGCAACACTGTGTCCATTACCGGAAGCAACAATGTTCATTTAGCTCTGGCTTTTAAATTGAAAAATTCAATTTCAACTTTTCCCCAATTTACAGTCCCTGCTTTAGCCAGAGGTAAGAGTATTTACTTACACCTTTAAGACGCATTGTGTAAATCTGCCAGTTAGCAAATAATTCCACTAAACATAGGATGTAACCACAGGCTCAGGAAGTGTAGAATGCAGAAAGCCAACGCACTGGAAACATCTTGTCCCTTGTAAAGAGGCAGTTGAGTACCTGACAGGATAATCATCAAATCACTTTCCATCTATAAGCCTGCTCACCCTTTGCAGATGTGAAGATGGATCTTACTCCGTGCCTGTCTAAACAAACAGCGCACAGTAAGTCGGTGTATGAATCTACCAACTGTCCATGTGGCCCCTCTGATAAATAAAGGAATTTATCAAAGCACACTAAGGAACTTTTCGTGAGGTCAACAGGGTTCACACAGACAGCCAGTGAGCGGCAGGCTATTAAGGTAGATGAACACCCTAGCTCACTGTGCACTGACTGTTGATTTAGAAAATCCCTCAGAATTACCCATGATATATTGCTTTTGAGATCATACAGAAGGCTCCTCAGGGACTCAAAAGATTGTATGCCAGAGCTGCAAATGAATGTCTAGAAAGATGCATTCACCCTAGCTGGGGATTTTGAGAGCGATGGGAATGCAGAAAAGAGAAGAGAGTTCTATGAAAACCTTTTGAGGGCAAGAGCTTTTTCTATCCAGGTATTATTAATCATGTTTATTACGGTAGTGCTTAAAGACCAACCAAGAGTGGGGTCTCATGGAGGCACTGTACAAGCACAAGAGTAGTATATGGTCTCTGTCCCAAAGAACTTGCAATATGCTCCCCTTCCCTTCCATCTCTATTTTGTCATTGCTATGTAAACTCCTCTGCAACCTGAATGTATAGAATTTCCAAATGCAAGGTCAGCTGATTATTGATAATGGCAGTGGAAGGAGTAATTGGCAATAGTTTACATAGCCCCTTTAGAGACTGGTTATAGACTGTGCACTCCTTGGGAGAGCACCATCCCTTCACTATGCAGGAAGCACTGGGCATGAGCAGAAAAATAATGATTTGATGGGCCAGTGTTCCAGGCACTACCAGAAATGGTTTCATTATTCCTGCAGTTCCAAGGGCCTGTTCTTCCAGTGCTTATACTGCCCAATATGAAACTCAGTACTGAAAACAGAACTGTCCACTAATGTGAGGACCCCTTCTGAGCAACCATGCACAACATAACAGCTGAACACAGTTAGCTGTGTCCTGCACATGTCAGCAACTACAGCTAGTGGGGCCCAGCTCACAAATGAACAAACAGACCTCACAACAAAAACATGGAAATAGCAGGAGGAGTGCCATGGAGACACATCCGTTAATTTCCTGGGCAGGAACAGACAGGATTGCTGGCCATTGTCTCAAATCCAGAAGATTGGGGAGCCCAAATGTTGTCAGTGCAGCACCCAAATGGGCAATTTAACAGGAATCTAAAGAAAACACCTAGCATGTACATAGGGTGAAGCAGGTTGTTACTGTCTTCATCTTCAGTAAGAATGTGTTGTCTTTACATGCTCCACTTTTGAGAATGTGATGGGGCCTGGTTGCTCAGATCAAGGCAGAGCACTGCATGCTGGGACCTGCAGTCTCTATAGGTTGCACCACCATTTGGAAAATGCAGTCCTACAGTGTCTTCAAGAGCCACATCAGACCCACAAACCACATTTCTGGCTGCTCTTGCTATAATCCAGTGCATTCTCTCTTCATCCCACCCTACAGGAAAGGAATTCACCCGAAGTAGAGACCGTTCAGATGAACAAAATCAAATCTCCACTGTCTCTTAATCCTCCATGGGAGCGCAGAATTTTGATACTCCCAAGAGTCATTGTTAAAGAGAAGATAATTTAGTAGTATTCTCGCTATGCTAGGAATAAAATAGCCCAGGAATAATCTCTCTTTGTCCAGTGCTGTTCATCCCAAAGGATCCTACGGTACTTTAAAGACTACAGATACAAGATCACTTTCCCCACCACAGAAGTGACTTGACTTCCGGAGTAAACATGACAGCTACTGAACAGCACAGTGCTAGACAGTAGTTTAAGGCAGAAACGAAAACCGCAGAAAAAATGTTTTAGTAGGCAGAATGCACCCAAGTGAAACAGGATTGGCACAGATGTGGAGGTTAGAAGTCTCAACTCTTGCAAAAAGTGAAACTGAATATTCTCGCATGGTCAGAAACTTGGTTTGAGTGTAAGATTCTATTCTTAAAAATGACTGACTCTCTAAAAATGGCATCTTATTCAACAGATCTACTTTCTGCATGTAATCAGAGTCAGACATGCTCACCTGAGTGACAAAAACAAGTTTTAATATGCTAGTGATGCAGAGTCCATACAGCAATGGGACGGCAAAGCGGATGCTTACTGGCTTTCACAAAACCAATACAACTGTTAATCAAGTTTCAATAGAAAGCTGATAATGAAAATGCTGGGGTTACTAAGGATAGAATGTGATCTACAGAATAGTTTATTACTGGTGACCATGCAAGACTCAGAAAAAAATTAGTTTGATTTATAGCTTGAGTCTGTGGCACAGTTATTTAAAACACAAGTTTGCTCTTTTGAAAACATTTAAAAGTGATGTTAGTGCCCTGGAGCTGTTGAGATACCAACATTGAACCCCACAAGGCCCCTGATGGAGAGGCATGTTTCAAATTAGAACCACACTTTGCATCTCTCCTGAAAGACAGCAACAACACAGTAACCCCAGCACCAGGCTGGGAAGTTGTGCACACTGAAACACCACCAGATCCTACAGCACCTGCATCTAGGCTACAAAAATCGGTAGTCATATTACAGCACCAGTGCAGTTTGTTAGTAGTAGGAGGCTAGGGCAGTCGTTAACTTTTCTTGTGTAGACAAAATCTAAGATGAAAGACTTCCTAGGAACACCAAGAAGTAACCTTGCCCGATAATGCTTATGATCAGACCACAAGTGTTTTGTTTTGTTTTTTAAAAAGGCAACAATCCCAACATTTCACATCCTGAAACAGAAAATGCAAAGAAAAAGTGTGGCCTGAGACAAAAGCAAGCAGTGGTTTCAAAAGGCTACTTGAGAAAGCACGATTCACACAATACAACCCATTTTTCATGGCTGAGCTTTGCCACTCAGAGAACTGAAGTACACCTTCCATTCACAGCCACAAGTTGATTCTGCCATAAGCACAGCTTTCAATTAGTAACATTTGGGACATGCACCTAGAAATATTAATTTTAGATTTGTCCAAAACCCCAGAATTCTGTTCCAAGGGATTCTGGAATAAAATTTGAGAGAGGAAGAGACCACCAAAAGAAAGTCTGGTACACAATCAACTGGTGAAGTGCCTGGTTTGGTAATCACATTAGTAAGTTGTAAACTTATTCAGAGAGGGGAAACTGGTCTCAAGGACAGAGTTAGCCACCGGCACATGGAGACTGGCTCCAAGAGTAAAGGGGGTGGGGGCTAACTTAAAAGTGAACTAGTTTAAGAAGATAAGCAGGGTGTTGCTAGCATAGCCAGGTTAACAAGCAACTGCTCTACATAGAAGAAACAAGCTGTCTGCAAACACTGCCAGGTTTACCTTCACACTCAGATTTCACCATTTAGTGTTTTGCTTTGCATTAGAGAAATTTCAAATTCTGAAAACTCCAGTCTGCTGTTTGCCTGTTTACAGCCAGCAAGCATCTTTGCTTACTAAGAACTGTGAGAAACAACATTCAGTGAAATCCATGAGTCACTCAAAGCTACATAGGTACTGGATATCCCAGACACCCATTAGTGACTGCCAGTGTGTGACATACCATGCCTTAGGATTTCCTCTAGTGACACACATCTGGTCCCCAGGTCCTAGGTGGCCAAGAGTAAAAAGATAAACACTAAAACAGAGTTCCTCCCTCCTGAAAACAACACTTAGGCGGAACAATACAAGGTTCTTCCTGGTGCACACCAGGACTCACTCCGGTTAACCCGAACTGAGAGCACACGCACAGCACGACCCCGGATAACCCGCCGCGCCGCTTGTTTTCAGGGACACGGCCCCCGCTCGGCGCTGTCACGGGGAGGCTGCCGCGCACGCAGCTCAGGCTAACTCCCCACGGACTGGCCCTGGCACAACCGCGCAACGAACTGCGGCGGGGGCAGAGCAGCCCCGGCCCCGAGAACACGGCCGTGAGCCGGAACGCCCCGCGCAGACACGCGGCCGCATCTCGCCCCGGGGGGCCCCGCCGCTGCCGGTGCGGTAGGGACGGAGCTCGGCCTGGGGCCAGGATTGCCGCGGCCCTCGGCGGGGGAACGGGCAGCGCCGGCCGGCCGCGCCCAGCGCGCAGGGAGCCGCCCGGCCCGGCCCGGCTCACCTTGAACTCGCGGCTGTGCTGCGGCGTGTACTCCAGCGTCCACAGCGCCCGCACCAGCTGCGCCAGCTGCTCGGTCACCTCGCCCTTGGGCGGCGGCGCGGGGGGCCCGGGCCCGTCCCCGGCGCAGCGCGGCTCGCCCTCGCCGCCCGCCCGCCCGGCGCGGAAGCGCTCCAGCGCCAGGTACTCGGCCAGCAGCTCGGTGTTGCTCAGGCACTGCAGGACGGCGTTCATGAAGCACGTGTTGCCGTGGTTCTTCAGCCCGGCCACGCCGGGCACCGGCTCCGGGCCCGGCTCCAGCGCCGCGGGCGGCGGCTCCGGCTCGGGGCTCTGCCGCGGCCGGGCCGCCTGGAAACAGCTGGCCAGGCCGCTGGGCGCCTCCGGCGGGGGCAGGCGGGGGGCGGGCGGGCCCCGGGCCGCCTCGGGCTCGCTGCTGTAGTGCGACAGGGTGGAGAGCGTCTTCAGCACGCGGCTCATGAAGCCGCTGACCGAGCGGGCCGGGCCCGGGGCCGGGGCCGAGCCCGAGCCCGCTCCGCCCGCCCCGGCCCGGCCCCGGAACAGCCGCTTGCTGAACGAGCGCTTCTCCTTGGGGCCGCCGGCCGGCGCGGGGCCGCTCACCCTGGACATGGCTCCCGCGCCCCGGGCACATCCCTGGCCGCTGCAGGCCCGGCCCGGCCCGGCCGCGGCGTCCCGCGGGCTCCGCTCCCCGGCGCTGGGCTGCAGGCGAGAGCCGCTGGGGGGCTTCACCGGCGCGCCATGGAGCGGCTGGGGGCGGGCCGGCGCCGGTCACGTGCCCGCCCGGCGTGAGGCCGCCCGGGCCATGTTGAGGGCGGGCAGGCCGCGCAGGGCCTCGGCTGGCCGCCATCTTTACTACGGGTCGGCGGCACGGGGGGAGCCCGCGGGGGGCGGGGGCCGGTGTGAGCCCGCCCTCGCCTCGCCTCCCGTCCGGCCCGCGGCTCCCGCAGAGGGCGGACGGGGCTCCCCGGAGAGCGGAGTCGGTGGGTGCCCTTCCCCCACCGCGCAGCCCCCGCCCGTGCGCAGCCGCAGCGCCGACCCTCGCCAAGCCGGGCCCGAGCGTCCCCAGCGGCCGCGGCTGTCGGCTGGACCCCGGCCCGCGCCGCCCTCGGCGCCTGCCCGCCCGGCACCTCCCCCGGGGCTGGGGGTGCCGCGAGGGCGGGGTTTCGGGGGGCACCAGCGGCCAAGTTGGGTCACCGGCGGCCGGTCACAGCCACTCACAGGCACCGTGTTCGGTCACCGCCTGTCACCAACTGCCCCGCCTGTCACCAACGGTCACGTTCT
>ML675626.1:30567876-30695406 GCA_007922155.1 Mesoclemmys tuberculata | reverse complement strand
GGGGCCCATCGCCGGGTCCCGCCCGCGGCAGAGCGGGGCCGGGGGGGCCCATCGCGGGGCCGGGAAGGGACCGGGGGGCCATCGCGGGGTCCCGCCCCCGGCCCGTCCGTGGGCGCTCAGGGCCCATGGGGCCGGGCCGGGGGCATCTCCCCTGCTCTGCGGCTCCGACGTGGGCGCCTGGCCCGTGGCTTCGGCCCGTCTCCGCGCTGGGATGAGCCGCGCAGCTGCGCCGGGCGCTGCGATGTCCAGTCCCGTGTGGCCGGGCAGCCCGAGCCTTCCCTCGGGCGGAGCGTCCAGTCCCCAGCGCGCCTCGCCGGCCTGGAGAGCCGCGGAGATACGGCGCGGTTCGCCCAGTGCCGGGCGGTGACAGGCGATCGCGTCTCTGCGGCCACCCGGCGCCTGCTCCCGCGCAGCCCGTGGGGCTGGGACGGGAGCGCCGGGACGGCTAGTGGTGGCCAATGGCCCCGTGCTGATGGGCTGCCCATTCACTGCTGCTTCCCAGCAGGAGCTGCGAGGCCTGTATCCTTCGCTCCTTGGGCAGGCAAAACTGTCACCAAAAGGCAGGGCGAGGATCGCAGGAGGGATCCCGCAGGTCTGCCCCAGCCGTGGGAGCTCTGCCCAGGGTTTGTGCCCAGCACCGCAGCTGGTGACAAAGGGGAGCCCCAGTCAGCAGAGGAGGGAGGCTGGTGCCTTCCGCAACGGCTTCAGTTCCACTTCCTAGAAATATCTGGGCAGAAAATAAGTCAATAGCTTTCACATTAAAATCAGCAAAAAATTCTAAGGGATAACTTAAAACACATGGGATAAGCTCCTGCCTGCCGCTTGCTTTCCAATGCTGAGGAACCCTCCCTTTGTCACTCATTATGGCTCTTTACCTGAGAAAACTCAAGAACATGAGTAACTTTACTCAGCTGAGTGGCGCCATTAACATAAATGGCACTGACCACACTTGCTTAAATCTTTGTGGAACTGGGTCCCATGTCCATACCTATAAGATGATGGTTTCCTATTTCTTGAGTAAATTTCATTATCATTTGTAAATTCCTGGAGAATTACACATTTTTATTGGATGGATTTGTCTATTTTTAAATACAGTGTGGTTTTCCTTTAAAAGATTCATGAATTCAAAAGAGGAGCAAATGTGCAGTAAGAACATATTGTAACATGCATCATTTGTGTGAAAGTGTTTTGCTATTTTTGCACAAATATATTTCACCACGACACTCCCTAGTTGTGAGATATTTAGAAAAGTGGCAGAACAATCACAAACAATCAGTGATGCACTTAGCAGCTAGCACTGCAACGCAACATTTTCTAATGTTCAAGTTCCATAGTATACAAAAATAGGGTAGTTTGCCAGTAATTCTGGGTTCCCATCTCTGTAACTGCAGCAGTTTCTATTGCAATCAGAGGTCTGTGCTCCCCAGCCTGACAGCGCTGGCCGTGAGATGCTGTGCAGAAGTTATTAGGTTGTTTGCAACTGCATGGTGTGCATCACCCTGCAAGTGCCTGTAATGCTGCAGTTCTAACTTAGGGCCCAACTCTTCAAACACTGCTGCGTAAGAGTAACTGTACTCATGTCAGTTGTCCCATGGAGGTCAACAGTACATGCAGGATTGGGCCCAAAGTGACTTTGGTGCAGGAGGAGCAGCTGAGCTCTAAGGCAGGTGGCTCTGCCTTAAACACAGATCACCCAGATAAATAGCAAAGGGAGCATGCAAGAAATATCAGAGATAAATGGGTTTGCATTTGCCTCTGCTAGATTTGTGAATGTCCCGCACAGGCTGTCTCCTTAGGAAAGTAGCCTTGTTCTCACTTGGCACTGTATTGTTTTAAAATACTGAGTACATTTCCCAGACCTGCAGAAGAGCTCTGTGTAATACGAAAGCTGGTGCAATAAAAAATATTACCTCACCCACCTTGTCTCTTTAAAATACATTGTCACTCTCCATTTGTAGAGTTAAGCATGGCTCCTAGGAAGAGGATCAAAGCCACGATCAAGAAGACTTGGCCAGTGACTGGCCCTCAGGCTCCAACTGTCAGTGAGCTGATGCACTGGTATTGCATGAACACCAATACGCATGGCTGCCGGCGCATCGTGGTATCAAGGGGGCGCTTGCGCAGATTCATCTGGATCCTGCTCACCTTGAGTGCTGTGGGGCTGATCTTGTGGCAGTGTGCTGAGCTCATCCTGTCCTATTACACGGCCTCGGTGTCAGTCACCGTGCAATTCAAGAGACTGCCCTTCCCTGCTGTCACCATTTGCAATATCAACCCTTACAAGTAAGACATGAGGGTTCTGGGGAGATATACCAGCTCCAGAGGGTTGTTAATTACTGTATAAATGGCAGAGTCGCTCCATTACAGCCAGGGTGGGTGTGCTTTCAAAGGACACCAAGAAAGTGTTTCTTAGACATTTTTTAAATCATTTTTCCTCAAAGCTCTTTCCAGCACTGAGCCCCTCAGGAAGCCCATCCTGCTGCTCTGACACCATTGCTCTTTAATTTCATCTCCTTCCTGTGAGCTCTGCCCACCTTCTCACAGCACCTCTGCCTCCTTGCGGTTTGTACGCCAGTGATCATATGCAGTATTTGATGTACCAGTGCTGAGCCAAGCTAGATGCATTTAGCTCTTTTTATCTTTCTGGCCAAGTCAACCCCTCCAGTGCCCTGATCTTTCCTGAGGCTCTTGCTGAACTTCATCTGTCCCATAATGAAGTGATCAGGCACACTCTCTCCAGAGGAGGGCAGAGAGTTTGCCATCTCCCCTCTTGGACAGGGTGCCTGGGCATATGAAATCCAAAATCGCATTGGGTTCTTTTTCCTGCCAAACTGCATTGCACTCTTCTATCTAATCTGCTATCTACTCTCTCCATTCCAGTCTCTCTCTGCCATTCCTGCCCTCTGGTCTCTCCTGCCCCTGAAGGATTTGCATTTCAGATTGTATTGTCGCAGCTGAGAAATCTTTTCCATTTCCTGCCCAGCTTTCTGCTCTCTCTAGTTTAGGCAATTCCTCCTAATTTAAATGCAATCCCCAAATTTATTACTACCTGTTACTATCTTCCCTAGCCTCTCCAGCTCGTTAATTAAGATTTTAAAGAAGCTCAGTCCATTGCTGTTTATAATGGCCCTTTCTCCATGTTCCTTCAGCCAATGGGCAATCCCTGAAATCCATCTTTTACTCAAGCCAATTCAAATTAATTGTGAGAATAGAAGTTCCAGACAGTACATCAAGGAAAGCAGCAGTTCTTAGTCAGTCTAGGTAGCAGAGTGAGAAGGAGCTGGCTGTCCTCTATCCTGAGCTGTTCGTTGTACAACGCATTGGACAGGACAGGACTGCATGGAGTAGTCCAGCAGGGGCGACTGGGAGAATACCGCATGTGTTATTTCCTATTACCTTCTCTCAAATGTAGGTACAGTGCAATGAAAGAGCATTTGTCTGAACTGGACAAAGAGACAAAAAGTGCTTTGGAGACTTTATATGGATTTTCAGAGAGCAAATCCAAGGTGCGTCGGGATGCAGATGACTGGAACACAACGGAGAGAAACATGCAGAGCAAATACCTTGAAAAAGTCCCTCTGCTAAAGTTCGAAGACCTCTTTAAGAAGACGGCCACAGATATTCTCAGTGGCCGTAAGCGGAAAATCGAGGCGAGTGTCTTTCACCAAGGTTCCAGCATGGTGAATATTGGGGATCCTCAAGATGTCGTTGGCTTTCAGTTGGTGAGTTCCATTCTCAGGTGGTGAGTGGGCGCTGTGTTGGCACAGGGAGTGGATGTTCTAGGGCAAGCACCACAAAGACCCCCGTTTGAGTAGATGACAAGTGTAGAATGGATGGAAACAAACTTTCAAGAGTTAATTGAGTTTTAGTAAGGAATAGATACAAGGAATCTTCAAGGATGGAGAGACCCATGTACTGTAGATCTTCCAAATCCAGCCCTTTGGCACAGGGTACAATTTTCAGTAGGTAAACATTCATCCACCATTTTCTTAAACATGTCCACCTTGACAGCTCCCACTGCTTCCAGCAGATTATTCCACACCCCTGCAATCCTCTGGGAGAAACAGTCCTTTTTGAAATCCAGTCTAAACTGCTTCCTCTTTATTGCCAACCATGACACTGGAGAGGTTATTTCTGAGATCGCCCATGACGAGCCTTCACCAGCCATGCTTCTTTAAGGTTACATACATTCAGTTCCTGATGTCCATGCTCAAAGGCAAGGCCACTGGTCCCCACATGAGCCACTTTGCTTCCTCTGTACCTTTCCCAGACTGGTCTGCCTTTAGAATGCACACAGTTCTCAGTACGAAGTCTACCAAGGACCTCGTGAAGAGGAATCATTTTCTTTTTTGGTTTGTGCATCCCATAATACCTCATTTTTCTTTTTTTTCTGCCACCAGAAACTTCCTGCTTGAGTAGCATTTCTCAGTAGAAATCATATTGCAAAGCCTTCAGTGGAAAATTACGCCATATCTTCCCCATCTGAAACTCATTTTCCTCCTTTCTTATTCTTAGTGTGACCCACACAACAGCAGTGACTGTGCACTTTACACATTCAGCTCTGGGGTAAATGCTATTCAAGAATGGTACAAGCTGCATTATATGAACATCATGGCACAAATTCCCCTGGAGACGAAAGTAAATATGGGCTATTCCGCTGAGGATCTTCTGTTGGCATGTTTCTTTGATGGCATATCTTGTGGGACAAGGTCAGTGCATGAAAACTGCTTGCCAGCCTGACTTCTCACTTTTTAAAATAAATGTAAAACAATTAGGAATTAAATGTTTGTTATTTACAGAGTGCAAATCAGTGCACTTAGGAATGTACAGAACATAGAGGAAGCCACAGTCCCTAGCTTACTATCCAGATTAGGCAGACCACACAGCTCAGACAGACAATCAGCTGATGGCCAGACTTGGAATGGTGACGATATGTAAATTTTAACTTTGTATTACACACTTCTTGCTTTGATGGATTATCGCTGACAAGTTCAGTATTAAAAGTCCATTTGAAGGAAGGGTTGAATGAAGGAGGATGGTCATTTGGAACACAAAAGAGAGACTGTTAAAAATGGTCCAATGTACTTGGAAAGCTAGCGCTCTACTGAGTCTTTCACTGCACAGTCAGAGACCATACCTGCATGTAGAGCTCCCAGTGTCCAATGTAAGAGTCATTGGAGCATAGATTGTTTGGTATTGGGTCTTAAACGGACACTGTTAAGTAGAATTGCGTCCTAGAGCTAAGATTTTGTAAAAATACACTTTTACAAAGACCAAAATCCAATAAAGGTGCTGTTTTCTGTCTTTCTTGCCCCCTCATCACTGTTGATTTCAGAAGGAGTTTGAGGTTTCCCCAGGATGAAAGAGCTGTCCAAAAATGTTCTTATAATTTTTTTCCTTATTATTTAACTGGAACCATTTTTTAGTAATCATTTCCCTGCTGCATTTGCAGCATTGTGCTAGTGCACAAGAGCCTGGAAAGGAAAGCGACTAGAAACCAGATATAAAGCAAGTGAAAGGTACCTGTTTTCCAAGCTTGAAAAAATATGCCCTAAGGAAACAGCACAAGAGATCAATATTAATTTCATTTTAAGAGTGTTTCAGATTTAATAAGGTGTTGTCTAGAACATAGGTGAAGATTGCTTCAATATATTAATTTAGCTGGACAGTGCCATTTAAAGTTGTATTGGTTCAATTTAGTGTGCTCTTAGGGAGATATTCTGGGCCAGAATTTCACCTTTAGTGTGTTAACACAGTTTAGTGAATGAATACCGTAATACTGCACATACTTCTCCCATAGGGGATCTTCCTGGGACTGTATCAAGTTTATTGGCTGTTTTATGTATAGATATGCATGAATGTCGTTGAGCCTTATCACTTAAGTAACAAAGAGTAATTTAGACTGTGCTGACTCTTAACACCTGTTAAATCTACTTGCTATCTCTCCCATCAGGCTGAAGGGAGATGGAGTGAGTAATTTACATTGCCACAGGCAATTAGACCACAGAGTCTAGTATGAAAAAGTGTTTGCTCTCTTTTAGAAACTTCACTCCTTTCCATCATCCATTGCATGGCAACTGTTACACCTTCAATAGTGGAGAAAATGGAACAGTCCTGACCACCTCCACAGGAGGCAGCGAGTATGGTAAGGGAACTGAGGTAGTAGAGAGACTGTTGGAGGGCAGATCATTTGGAGAAGTAAATCCTAATGAGGTTGACTGACATGTAGGCATTAGATGTGTAATCTGATTGTGTTGGTTCAAATGAACATTTCCCCAATCTGGTGCCAACTCACATAAATAAAATATATTGCATCACTCGTGTTTTTCCACCTGAAATTATTCCTCCCTAGTTATGTAACTTGTTTTCTGATAGGTTTTCAGTAACATTCTAAGTTATTGCTACTATACATTATACCAAAGATTAGCTTCAGGAGCACTTGGACAGGCACTGATGCACCCAAATGATATCTTGACAACCCAACTTGAAGCCAGATCTTTAGTCCAAAGACATGATGCTAATAGTTAAAACTGAAGAAGATTGTACAGTGACCATAGACTGTTTTACTCTCCTAGAGATAGGAGTCTAGCTTTTCGGTTTTTTAACCTTGTTAATGCTATCCCTTTGTTCTTCAGGATTGCAGGTTGTTCTTTATATAGAGGAAGCAGATTACAATCCCTTCCTGGTGACATCGACTGGGGCCAAAATCATTGTCCATGACCAGAATGAATATCCCTTTATTGAAGATGTTGGCACTGAGATTGAGACAGCAACGGCCACTTCCATTGGGATGCACTTTGTGAGTGACAGGGCTCTTTCTCCTCAGGCTCACAACATAGCTTACAAACGCCAGGCCATTTGTGTTACATATATCCAGATGCTGTTGGATAGCATGATCCAGGAATGCTAGCAGAGAGTTGGGAGGGCACATTTATTCCCTAGGCCTGGATATTTAAAGTGCCTTCGAAGGCATGAGGCCAGAGGGAGAGCCAGTGTAACTGACGTGCTAGCACACTTCTGAACCATGTTTTATTGCTTATGAATGAGAGCTGTTAGAAATCCACGTCTGTGGGAATTTCACACCTACAGTTGATTGTGTTTTTCTCCCATGGATTTCTTGAGGATTTTTATGTTTTCTGCCACTATCCACACCATCAAAACCTGGTTTAACACGTGCTGTGGCACAGCATAAACATGGTTGTGGTCAAAGCAGGTTCTGATGTGGTTTGGCTGGGCAGAGCAGACAAGCTAAAACACATCTCTCACATATGGCTATACTGATTTGATAGATAAATTCTGTGTTTATTTCCCTCCTGGCTATGAAGAAACCCTTTCAGATGGCTGTATCTGCATTAGACTGCTTAAGGAAATCTCCCACCATTTCCATCATTGGGGTAGGGCGAAGGCTGAAATACAGATCTGGGAGTTTCCCAAAGTATTTCAGCGTAGAGAAGATGATAGTGTCCTAAAGGGCCTCTGACTGATTGCAGAGAAACTGAAGCTGTGCCATCAAAAGACGCAAACTTCCTGGTTAATCTCAAGAGCGAGTTAAGTGGTCATTTGGGCTTTCCCTTTCTCTGCCGTTCACTGCACCATAAACTCGAAGCTAAACTGCTTATTTGGGGTGGCTGGGTGTGCCATGCCATGCCCTGATAGTCCATGCCTTAGAAAGGACAGTGAGATAAAAACTGACAGGTTCGAATGTGCACATAGTTGACTATCTTCCAATTGTCTGGATAAACATTAAGAACAAGTGACTCAATAGTGTCTAAAATATGGGAATTTCCCATAAAGGCTTGTGGATTTCTTTAAAAGCAGGTTGAGCAATCAACAACAGAGGGTTTAGATCTCTAGAGCCCTAAAATACCTCCCAGTCCTTGTTGTGCTGCCTATGAAATAAGAACAACTCCACGTATCAGATCAGCAAAACTTTACTAGTACAACTCTAGCTATCATTGACACACATGGTTTGCCTGGGCATTCCCCAACTAATTCATGCACTGGCCTAAAGACCCAGAGATGTGTCTTGAGACAGTAGATTTCTGGCATCAGCTGGTCTCAGGATATGACTTGGTGCACAGTGAATAAGATAGTCACTCAAACAGAAAAGACTGACGGCACGCAAACTCTTACATAGAAGCAATGTGCTCTCATAATACATTGTTTAACCAGAAGATATTGCAAATATTCTGAATGTGTAGGTGATTAGACTTAGGGTACCCTGAAATATGATCGTTTTATGCACTACACAAAAATAAGATTTCCTTCTAGATGGGTTTTAGAGGCTTGGCACCTACAGACAGTCTGCTTTCATCCTGATGTATCAGAGAAGGTAGAATCCAGTTTCCAGTTTCTTTGTCCCAGAACCAAAAACTATATCTTGGTGCCATCTCAGTAGTGACAATCAAGAGGAGGAAGAATCTAAGCTTCACATCTCCTGGAAGACTTTATAGAGAGATTGTGATTGTCACAGAAGGGCTGCTTCAGGTGCAACCACCAGAGCAATGCCTGCTCAAGCCACCCCACTCAATTCTGCACATGCACCAAGTTCTGCAAAGAAGGCACAGTGGTCACACCCACTGAAATGCCCATGCCACTACAGAACTCTTTGTGTGCAAACAGGCCTGTATATTGGCACTCACTAGTTTTGCAAATGTCGGTTTCTGGGTACATAATGGATGCCTATGTATTTCTGTGGATGCACCAAGACCCTCTACCCTCTAAATATATAACCAACAATGCCCTAAACAAGGCTTTGGTAATACTTCCAGCCCCTTGTCCACACACACAGCAGGGTTTTTACAGAGAGTTATTTCAGTGCAGGAAAGACAGGAAAAGGAGCACATGCCACAACAGCAATTCTACCAGAAGCAACTATCACAAGCCAAGTACAAGACAAGCAAAAGGACCCAGCAGCAGATCCTGCGAGGCAGGATTCCTAGCATTAGATCTCTTCCAGGAACTGAAAAAGCCACATTTAAAAGCCATTTCACATGAATTTTCAAAATCAACCAGTCTCTACTTGATCTCTCCAGACTGACTCAGTGTCTTTCCTTGCATCTTCCAGGGTGTAACTTCGATTTTTTTATCAAAGCAATTGAGCTGCACCTGCACTGCACAAGTGACAGGCTCCTCCTGTCACTGCAGCCAGGATTGTTAGGGTTGGTATTTCTACAGCCCAATGGCTGTGCATGGTGCTTTACAGACAAAAATGACTGGTCCTGCCCCAAGGAATTTACCCTCAGGGCCCTGGTCCTACAGTCAGATCTACTAGCACAGAACCCTGTGTCCACATGGAGCCCCTTTTGCTGGGTCTGGGCTAGTGGATCTGATTGCAGGATCTGTGGCTAGTCAGACAATGTCTGAGCAGGAAGATTGGATGTACAGCCATGTGAATAAGATCTAGGGCGTGTCTTGTAGTTCCAGGCATTCTTTTGGGATGTTACAGAACAAGTACTGAAGGTGTGAGTGGGCGAGGCGAGGCAGATGCAGGGAGGTTTCATGGCAGTAAGCAAGGTGGCCAAGTGCACGAGGGCTGAGTGCTCTTAACTTCCATTGACTATAACAGAAATTGAGAACAGTTGATACCTATCAGGATTGAGCCCTCAATCAAGAAGGCCATTATTCCAGGCACAGGAGACAGGATGGGAAAAAGTATATGCCCAGAAGAGATGAAGGCTTTGAGGCAGAAGGCATCTCAAGGAGGCATCAAATGTAATTGGGAAACAAACTAAAAACCATTTTAGCCTCATAATCCCCTAAATAAAAGCAACCTACAGGCTAATCACATCTGCTCTACAGTGTAGACATAGCCCAGAAGTTGCTTTGTCAGATATTCATGGAGATATTCATGGAAGCAACAGCATGATTACATTAAAAACAAGTTGTTGGCCTGTAATTCATAATGTCACATTCCAGTGATACAAATGGCCAGAGTTTACTACAAAAGTGAAACATTTCTGTTTAAACCTCTGCTGTGATATCCACCCCACGAGCGGCAAGGTTAAGTCAGCCTCCTTTCTGGGGTAGACTGCACTAGATCAACAGAAGAATTTTTCGCTCCCTCCTCTTGGGGAGATGGATTAACTATGCCAACAGGAGAACCCCTCCCGTCACTGCAATGAGTGGCTAGGCTGAAGCACTAGAGCTGTTCAGTTACAACATGCATCGCCCCATCCAACACACTGCAAAGATTCCAACATATGCTATACAAACAAACCAACATCCCGCCCGAGGGCGTCCCTATAGACGAGTCCCTGGAGGAGATCAAGTGACTATTAGAGAAGTGCTGGAGACTGAAGTCTGGTATTTATCTCCAGAACAAGAACAATAGGGGTTGGTACAGCAACAGTGCAAGCTGTTTCCAGGCTGCCTCTTGCCATTGCGCTCAAGTTAGGCTTTCACTGCACAAAGCTGGTGGTGATTTTGCGGGGAGGGGGTTACTGCAAGGTAACTAGCTTGCATTAGCTCTCCCACTGTAAAATCCCAGTGGAGACAAAGCACTGTCAGTTTTACTGCGAGGTAGCTAGGCAAAGTCAGCTCTGTCCTCTACCTCTCCTGTTTGCCACATGGTACCTTGTCTCCACTAGGGTTGTACAGCAGATGCATGGGAGTTCTGCATGTTAAGAAAATCTCTTTTTTGCCAGTGATGATAAGGCCTCAGTCTAAACCCAGTACCTGTGTTACGGGGAGTCCAATCTCAAGGCCATTCAGCCCTCAGTGTCTCTGTTAAGATTCCCAGCAAAGGGACCAGTTGGTGTCAGCTCTCATGGTGTTTGTGGAATGGACAATTCCATGTTTAACTGTTTTGATAGGACATTGAGAGGCCTGAGAAGAATCCTGTCAGTGGCCAAAAGGCAGACACAGTTCAGTCCTGCCCCATCATTGTTCTAGTTTAGGACTGTGATCTGAAGACGTCCAATAAGGAGCACTGAATGGTCTCCTTCCTTCAGCTCTGCTTGGGTCTCTTAGATCAACATTTGTTCTTTTCTGGTTTTCAGACTCAGTCTCACAAGCTAAGCAAACCGTACAGTGACTGCACGGAGACTGGCACTGACATTCCAGTAGCAAACCTCTACAACAAGACCTACTCACTTCAGGTAAAGCTCTGTTACACAGGCTTTTTCAGAGACAGGGTAATATTTGTTATTAGACCAGCAGCTGTTTGTGAGAGAGACAAGCTTTTGAGCCACACAAAGCTCTTCCTCAGGTTTCTCAGTCATTTGGATGATCCCCTTACACAAACAGTACAGTATTCTATGGCGCTAGCCCCCGACCTTGCAGAAGCACTGCTGCAGCAGAAATGCTTTGGATCACTGCTGTAGAATATCGTAGTACTTTTTAAATCAGGGTTTTGTTTCAAAGTAATTGAAGCTTGAAGTTGCCTTGGGGATTCTGTCATATATAGCAAGAACATTAGCTTATTATGAAATTCTCTGGCACTGCTGGACTGGAAAATATTGGCCAAACAAATATTGCAGCTTAGTAAGCCTTGAAGCCAGAAATTGTGACTCCTGTCAGATAAGACTCCATGAATAACTGATGCTATCTAATCTGTGTCCCACTAGCAGAATGCTTACAAAGCAAGTTTCCACTGGTTTTGCATGGTTCCTGTAATAGGCTCCATCCTGAGAGCGTCAGGCATCCTGGTCTCCTCCATTTGAAGGGTTATAACTCCCATTGCTGTTGGATTAGTTGCTTCTTTTTGCAAATTCAGCACCTGGGTTTGATTTTTTTTAATGGCAATTAAAATGCAGCCTCCTGTGATGTAATGCCAGCTGAAGTCAAATGAGCCTCCAGTAGGATTAGTTCATTAAACCATGAACCTTTGCACTGCTGTTGGTAGGAACTAAAACTGGGATCCCACCTTCTGGAAATTCCAGCAGAAAATACTGTTAGTTCCTGTTGATGCCAACTGACAAGACATTTTGGAACAGAGCAGTAAGTGGCAGGACATAAAAGCAACCAGGGCATACGTGTGCATTTGTTGACTTGTAGAAACCCAATTCTTTGTGTATTGTTCTGCAGATTTGCCTGCATTCCTGTTTCCAGAGAGCCATGGTGGATACCTGTCACTGTGCCCAGTACGCCCAGCCCTTGCCTCCTGGCGCAGAATACTGCAACTACAAGAAATACCCCAACTGGAGTAAGTTCTCCATAGCCTGAGTAAAACCCCCACACAGCTTCCTTTACTGCCTTGCTACAACCACCGGATGTGCTGCTGTCTCATCTCAGCCCCTCTCGTTAGATCACTACAACACATAATATCCTCTACTGAAATCTCAACCCACACAAGCCCATTGGGCTGGAGAAAAGACGAATTAGCATTGGAGTAACACATACCCCTTCCCATGCTTCTAGTGTTCAGCTAGAGACTAGATCTTTGTTAGCAAGAGCTCACGTGTCTTTGAAATCCCAGCTATGTGCTTAGTGTTAGGATTTATTTGTGTCCTGGTTGCACCAAGAGCCTGAGTTCAGGGCTCTCTTGTGCTAGGCACTGTGCATACACATAGCAAGAGACTGTCCCTTCTATAGAAGGGAAGTGGTTATCCCCATTTTGCAGATGGGGAAATGAGACCCACAAAGCTTGGTGACTTGCCAGGCATAGAACCCAGGTCCCCCAAGCCCAGTTTATTAACCACAAGACCAGCCTCTCTCATGCTCTGGCTTCCCCAGCCAGTCACCCGGGCTCTCTTTCTGCAGTGTACTGCTACTACAAGCTGCATGAGAAGTTTGTGAAGGAGCAGTTGGGCTGTCAACAGATTTGCAAAGAAGCCTGCAGGTAAGTCCTGCTGCAAGACAGGCACGAAAGGAAACATTCCCACGAGGGTCAGACTCCCAGCTAAAACCAAGTCTCTTTCCCCACAGCTTTAAGGAGTGGACCCTGACCACCAGCTTAGCCCAGTGGCCATCTTCAGTTTCTGAGGTGAGCTCCCAATTCTGCTCCGCTTGCTCAGCCTACGTGTTGAGCTTGCAGGTCAGCCTAGTGGCGCAGTGGGGGTCACAGACTCTGCCTCCAGGCTGGCTTGGATTCTCCTGGGCAGTGGTATACCAATGGGGCAGCGGGGAAGGCCCATGCCTCCAGGCACCATCCTGGGGGGTTGCCGGCTAGGCCCTTGGAGGAGGAGCTGCCCCCTGTTGCAGGCAGCCAAGGCGTACTCCCGGCCCCTCCACCCCTGCACTGGGCACAAGGAGGAAGCCGCAGGGACCAGAGCCAATCAGGTCCTCCCCCCACCGCCGGGCAGCCCCCACCACTCCCACAGCAGGGGGAGAGTGGGAAATGGTCCCGCAGACCCCCCCACACACAGGGTGCTGCCCATGCTGCTGCTGCCGCAGACACCCCCGTGCAGGGCACTGCTACCAATGGGAGGAGTGGGGGAGAGCGGAAAACTGGCCAACAGACACTCTCCACCCCCTGCCGAGCACCAATGTAAGTGTGGCCCCTGGGCACCAGAGACCCACAGTACACCACTGCTCTTGTGCCTCAGACCACAGGATCATTGTCAGGCCAGGGCTTTCCCCTCTGCATCACATCCTCCAGGGGCTCCCTGCAGTCTCAGTGAGGGCCACCCCTCTCTGTGATGGGGGCATGATCCCAGATATTTCAGCGATGGGGGGATGAGCAGCCTCCCACAGTGAGAGAGGAGGGAAAGCCTCAGCTCTGACAGGAACTAGGTAAAATCCAGAGGGGCAGCCTTGGAAGTGAGAGGCCCCATCTATATTTGTGAGCGTTTGCCTGGTGCTCCTGAACAGGGGATCTGAGCCCTGCACTGACCGAGGTTCCCATACCCAGGCATAAGGACAAGGCTCCTGCTCGAGGAGCTCGCCATCTAAACTGCAAACGTGTCTCCTCGGGGTTCTGTCTCCCCGGGTCTGTGAGATCCCTCCCCACATGGCAGCAGCGGAGGTCCCTTCTCACACAATCATAGCATTCTAGAATGAAACCCAATTCAAAGGGTGTGAAATGAGCAGTCTTATTTTGGGCTTCCTGGGCTTGTGCTCATGGCTGTGACGTTGTTTTCTTATTTTCCAAGGACTGGATGCTTCGAGTCCTTTCTTGGGACAAAGGACAGAAAATCAACAAAATGTTAAACAAGTAAGTTTCCACCTGTGTGCTTCCAGCCTGCATCTCTAGTTCAGATACAATCTCAGCAGCCCTAATGATGGCAATTGAAAAGAAAGCTCCCTTAAACTGGCCTGGCCCTACTTGTCCAACTGGTTATTTAAATAATTTTTCAGTGAGCCTCGCGTTATTGTTTCACTAAACCTAAGTCCTGCTCTCTCTCTCCCCCTTCTCAGAACTGACCTTGCAAGCCTCATGGTGTTTTACAAAGACCTGAACGAGAGATTCATTTCAGAGAATCCCGCCAACAACGTAAGTAACTCTGAGAGATTTTTAGTGTGAGTTCAGTGCTGGCCTATGGTGCCACACTGACAGTTCTGAAGTCTGCAAGCATCTGTTTACACTTAGAATAGATTCAGTGCTGGTTGTGGCAGGACAAGCTTCCCCAAACAGTGCCTTCCACTGTGCCTCCATCCTGCCCTGTAGCAAACATCTGCAGGGTATGAGGATAGTTCGGTTTCCTTGCCTCATTCAGTCCTTGTCTTCTATCATGTGGGCACCTCTAGACTAGGAACTGCCCTGAGACAACTGTAAGGGACGTTTCGATATTAGTTGATATTTCTAGAGCATAAGCGAGAGTAGAGCAGGCAGGAAGCTTAGAGATGTGCCCATGACATTTGCCCTCACTTTAGTGTAGTGAACAGGTTGTGTTCCTTTAACAGTATCTAATTATCTAGCCCCTGGGCACCTTGTGACAGATGCTGATTGCTCTAGCTCAGAGAAGTTTCTTCTCTCTCTGCTGCTGCTGCCATAGCTCCTATGGATACCTGGCTGGTTCTGGCATAACCTTGAGCTCTCTTCTCCTCCAGATTGTCATTCTTCTTTCCAACTTTGGGGGCCAGCTGGGCCTTTGGATGAGCTGCTCTGTGGTTTGTGTCATTGAGATCATCGAAGTTTTCTTCATCGATTCATTCTTTATCATCATGCGACGCCGCTGGCAAAAGACAAAGAAATGGTGGAATGACCGAAAAGCAACAAAACCTCAAGAGCCACTTCAGGTCAATGCTCCAGCCAAAGAAGGCCACGACAACCCTGTGTGCATTGATGAGGACCCACCCACCTTTAACACGGCCCTTCGCTTACCACTGCCCCAGGAAAATCACATGCCCAGGACTCCCCCGCCCAACTACAGCACTTTGCAGCTAGGAGCTGCATTCACAGAACAGCTGCCCGACACCCTGGAGGGTAGGCACCAGTGACACAGTATTTATCTCCTCCTCCAGGGCCAAAGTGTAATCCGTGTGTCCCGGAGCGAGAGGTGTCTGGGAGCAAGCACGGAGGGACTGTTGGGTTCAGCCTCTAATTCAGGGGTTTGGCGCTTTGTGGTGAAAGCGTGTCTGGGAGGAACTCAGGCAGAAGTCAGCAGCCCACAAGCATAGAGTGATTGGTAACTCCAAGTCCTAAAGGTTGTGGAATTGGGCAGTGATGGGCCTTGCCAAACAGAGACAAGCCGCACACACATGCCCATTACCTGTAGGCCGAAATTAGGCTTCAGGAGAAGCTTGCAGCCATATCCAGCATAACTCTGGAAAAGCTCCATGTCTGACACTTCCGGTCTTTGGGATGCTTGTGGGACTTTGCTAGGAGCAGGCAGAGAGGGAAGGCAGGAAAAAGAAGGAAAGCCACACAGATACTGGCTGTTGGTGAGAGGAATGGGAAATGCCATTGCAGTGTCATATTCTGATCAATTCAGCAAAGCACAGAAAGGGCAGGATACGCCGAGATGCTCCTTAGCATGGATGAGGACCTTTAAAGCCAACAGAACTCCTCGGGAGCCAAAGTCAGCCCCCAAACTTTCCTTTAAAATGTTGGGAATATCATTTTGAGCAGAATAATGACCAGTTGCAGACTTTGCAAGCAGTGGGCTCCTTTAACAACCACCACATCAACCATTATATTAACCCCACAGGATCTCATTTGAAATGTAGGTGCCCTTGGCACACCCAGCTTAGTACTCCCAAAGGAGAGCTGAATCCTCTTCATGCTACAGTCCTTTGACCCATGGGCTGGGACCTTCTGCTGGGAAATACCTTCAAATGCCAGCCCCATTGCTGGCACACAGAACTGGGGGGCATCTTGGGCCAGGAAGGAGGAGGAATCCCACTCCAGGGCACAGTGGCAGCAGAGCTCCCCGGTAATTACTGCAGCTGCCTGTAGTCCTTGAACCCAGCCTCAGAGGCAGGAGTGTCCAGAAGATGCACTGACCCCAGGCATGTTGCGCTCAAATTCCCCTTGTACATTAGCTACACTTCCTGAGATATGGGCTCCTTGGATCCTATCACTAGTTCCTCCCCACGCGGGAGCCACTGTGCCTGCAGATCTGACCTACTGAATTGAAATGAAAATGGTCACTGGGTTTCAAACACTGGTTCTAAAATGTCACTGCTCATGTGCACTCTTACAGAATGGGTTAGACCAAATCACTGGCGTTTCCCTGCCTTGAGCATGTGAAAACAAGAACATGCAGGGCCCAATTCTTCCCCCTGAAGTCAAGTGCAAAACTCTCATGGACTTCCATGGCAGTAGGTCTGACCCAGAGCGAGGCTGCAGCTCTTTGTCCTCTCTGGTGTGCCCAGTTTATTGCAGATGGGCACACACCTGGCAAGTGCATTATGTCTGGAGGGGTGGGCTCCGTGCCATGACTCAGAATCTCCCTCCTCCTCGTCAGTTCCTGCCACAGCCTCCTTGGAGCTGAATAGGGTGAGCAGCGTGAGTGTGAGGATGGATGTGTTCTGGGCCAGCATGGTCTCTTGGGGCTTTCAGAAAACTGTGTTGTCAAATGAATTATGCATTTTAACAGAAGAACAAACGTGTTTTCAAGCGTGCAATACAAGACATCTTTTTAACTGAATTATTTACCAGCAGAGAGGCTGGAAAACAAAGAACAGGGAAAGATATATTTTTGAATAAAGTGCTTTTTTAGTTAATGGATGCATGTGTTGTTCTGCTTGAATGTCCAAAGTCCTTGCTAAGAACAAGCAAGCTGTGCCTCCCTCTGCCCTGTTCTGCTCTGTCCTAGCTCTGTCCAAGCTCTGCTTTAACTCAGGCTGAAATCCACCTACACTGCAGTGAGGACACAGACTAAGTCACTCAAGTGCTAATAGTCCTCCAGTGCTGTCCAAAAAATCTCCCCAAAGGCCAGGCTAGTTCTCCCACAATTGATTGGGAAAGATTCCTAGAGGTTCTCAGCTCAAAGAACCATGGAATATGGCCTCTGACATACCAACAGGTAAGTGCAGAACAATGAGGACAAAGTAACCTGGGCAGGCCTTTGCAGTGGGGATGCTGACACCCGGCCTAGGCTAACCGGGTGCTCAGAGCCAGGTGCTGATCCCCCAGACTAGTTCTGCAGTGAAGACATACCTCCTCCCACAAGGCATACCTTTTACCTGATCAAACTTCCACTCTCATGATTAAATTCTGTGCCAAATCAAAACAATAATCCCCACTATTGTGCCTGGGGTTTGCCAAAGGCGTGTGCTGCAATCAGGTGTTCATTTCCCAGAAGTTACACCTCATTAACATGGTAATCCCCTGTGATTTATAGAGAGAAAGGCAGGGCTCCTTGGTGAGAGGAATCTCAGGGGTTCTGCCTGAAACAATGTTTCACCACTGGCTCCAAAACAAAGCTCTGGAATTGAAACATGCTTTTCCTTTGCGTGGCAACATAAATTAAACATGTCAAGGGCTGTCTCACTTTCCTATGCAACAAAGGAGATGTCATCACCTCAGCTCACTACCTGCCACTCTCTCAAAGGGCCCTTCTCAGCTTCTTCTCCATTTTGTTGGATGAAACCAAGAGTGTGAACTCGGTCAGCTCATCATCTACTCCATGACGAAGTTTAATGTCCCAAAGGGAAAAGGGAGGAAAGGTGCCAGGCCCCACACACACAATGGCACCTGGAGAGCAGTGACGTACATATACACAGCTTGGCTTCTCACCAGCCCATCTCACTGCATCCTGCATGACCTCTGGATGTTGTTCCCAACGGAAGCTGTGAGCCTGGAATTGCCAGTGTGCAGTTAGATGTGGTGAAGATGGTATGTTCCCAGCCAGTAAATGCAGCACGAGCGCTTCCACGCCTCTATCCAGGCTCAGTGGGCAGAGGAAAGGAACTCCCCGTATGCCTGAGTCACCAGGGTTCAGGTTTTTTATTCATTAGAACTCACAATCAGTGAGGTTCAGAGTCCATTTCTTCTAGCCCCAGAGGAGATGCTAACAGTGCAGAGGAACCTGTCAGCCATAGGGAGGAGATTTAACTCCAAGCGTCAGGATTTCAGGCAAGAACCACAAACCTTTCCTTTTCATTGTATCATTATATTCTCAGATGAAGTGCAAATCAGAGACAAAAACTGAGTGAAGGCCAGGTTCTTGCCAGACTGCCCACTAGCCAGACAGTGGCAAAGCAGGTTTCACAGCTTTTATCCCTCTGTGAAATCCTCTTCAAACTAGGGTCACCGAAGGAACCCCAGGGTCAGATCCTCAGAGGGAGTAAATCAGCAATGCTCCATTCACTTCATGGAGCTGAGGATTTACACTAGCATAGGGTCTGGCACCCACAGACATCACAGATCATAAGAACGGCCATAGTGGGTCAGACCAATGGTCCATCTAGCCCAGTATCCAGTCTTCTGACAGTGGCCAATACCAGGTGCTTCAAAGGGAATCATCAAGAGATCCATCCCCCTGTCGTCCAGTCCCATTTTCTGGCAGTCAGAGGTTTAGGGGTATCCAGAGCAGGAGGTTGCATTTCTGGCCATCTTGGCTAACAGCCATTGATGGACCTATCCTCCATGCACTTCTCTAATTCTCTTCTGGACCCAGTTATACTTTTGACCATCACAACATCCCCTGGCAACAAGTTACACAAGTAGACTGTTCATTGTGTGAAGAAGAACTTTCTTGTGTTGGTTTTAAACCTACTGCCTATTAATTTCATTGAGTGACCCCTGGTTCTTGTGTTATGTAAAGGGGTAAATAAAACTTCCTTATTCACTTTCTCCACCCCATTCAGGATTTTATAGTCGTCACTGATATCCCCCTTATTCATCTCTTGTCTAAGATGAACAGTCCCAGTCTTTTTAATCTCTCTTCATATGGAAGTTTTTCCATATCCCAATCATTTTTGTTGCTCTTCACTGTTCCTTTTTCATTTCTAATACATCTTTTTTAAGATGGGGCAACCAGAACGCAGTATTCAAGGTGTGGGCGTATGGTGGATTTATATAGTAGCATTATGATATTTTCTTATCTATCTCTTTTCTAATGGTTCCTGACATTGTTAGCTTTCTTGAATATTGCAGCACATTGAACAGATGTTTTCAGAGAACTATCCATGACTCCAAGATACCTTTCTTGAGTGGTAAAATATAATTTAGATCCCATCATTTTGTATTTTTAGTTGGGATTATTTTTTCCAATATGCATTACTTAGTATGCACTTATCAATATTGAATTTTATCTGCCATTTTGTTGTCCAGCCACTCAGTGATGTGAGTTCCCTTTTTAACTCTGCAGTCAGCTTTAGACTAAACTATTTTGAGTAATTTTGCACTGTCTGCAAATTTTACTTCTTCACTGCTCATCCCCTTTTTGAGATCATTTATTAATATGTTGAACAGCACAAGTCCCAGACCCAATACAGATTCTTGGGGGACTCTGTTATTTACTTCTCTCCACTGTGAAAAGTGACCATTTATTCCTACCCTTTGTTTCCTATCTTTTAACCAGTTACTGATCCATGAGAGGACATTTCCTCTTATCCTATGACTGCTTACTTTGCTTAAGAGCCTTTGGTGAGGAACCTTGTCAAAGGATTCCTGAAAGTCCAGGTACGCTATATCCACTGGCTCACCCTTGTCCACATGTTTATTGCCCCCCCCCAAAGAATTCTAGTGGATTGCTGAAACATGATTTCCGTTTACAAAAGCTGTGCTGACTCTTCCCCAAAAAATCATGTTCATCTACGTGTTTGATAATTCTGTTCTTTACTATAGTTTCAACCAATTTTTCTGGTATTGAAATGAGGCTTACTGGCCTGTAATTGCCAGGACTGCCTCTGGAGCCTTTTTTAAAAATTGACATCACATAGCTATCCTCCAGCCTCTGATGCTGGATGGAATATGAATGACCAGTCATATTATTATTGATCTCAATATTGCCAAATTACAATAATTAGTACGGGATAGACCATGTCAGGTACCATTAGAAAGGTTCTAATTTGCTGAATATGATGATATTGTTTATGTGTGTGTTGTTATATTGTATTGTGAGTTAGGATATGTTTGATGTGTCTGTATTTCAACTTGGGCTGTGTTTCTGGGCAACACCCCAGACAGGCTGGCAGCAGCACTAAGCCTGCTTAATGGTCCTCTAAGGGAACTTAAAGCAATGGCATACTGTGGGTCTCCAGAGCCCAGGGGCCAAGCCTGCATTTGTGGCCCCCCACCTCACATGCAGGGCAGGAGGGGTCCCAGCATCACCCCCCAGCTGCCCCATGGAGAGGAGGGTCTCTACCCGTGGGGGGCATGAGGCTGGGGGGTCCCCACAAATGCAGGCTTGGCTGCACCACCTCCCTTCCCCACCAGCACCCACCTCTTCCGCTCCAGCCCTGCAGCCCGGTGCTGGCTCAGACAGGGTGGCCTCACCCTCCAGCCTGAGGAGGTGCCAGGTGGCCCTTCGCAATGTGCGGGGGAGGAGGGGAAAGGCACAGGAGCAGAAGCAGCTGCCCCTCAGCCTTCTGCAGCCCCTGCCCATCGTGAAAGGCCAGCCCAGTGCCCTGCACTTATCCGCCACTCCAGCGCCGTGGTCCAGAGCTAGCTTAGACTGGGCGGCCTCACCCCCTAGCCTGTGGGGGGGGCACTGGGTTGGCTCTTCACGACACACAGGGGGCGGGGGGGAAATGGGGGGCCAGCCTCACCCTCCCCCCCCCGTCCCTTGCACATCGTGAAGGACCGGCCCGGCGCACCCCTGCAGGCTAGTGCCCAGGGGCCTCCCCCCCTCGGTACACCACTGACTCAAACGTACAATGAACCTAGAGAAAGAAACCAGAAGCTATACCTTGTGAGTCACCAGGACTTGCCGAGGTGACCCTGGATTCCAACTTGGTTTTGTGAATTTCCACCAGCCACATGGCAAAGGAACATAAAAGGCAGCTGATCCATCATTCCATGTTGTCTTCATTCCTGCTTCCTACCTCTGGATCAACTCATCTACAACTCAAGCTGTGAAACAAAGAACTGAGACCCATCCAGGTACAGGATATACATCAGGGGGACTGTAGAAGCCTGCAAACTCCACATTTCTACTGAGAATCTCATATACATGGACTTTAAAGTCATTTGTATGTATCTGATTGCTTTGACCAATTTAACATTTCTCCTATTATCTCTTTCTTTCTTTTTATAATAAAGCTTTTGTTTTAGTTACTAAAGGATTGGCTGGCAGCATGCTATTTTGGGAAAGATTCTAACTTCTATTGGTCTGGTAATGTGGCTGACCCTTTGGGAATCAGGAGAACCTTTTTGGTATATGGAATATAGTTTTAATAACTTATCCCTTTACTGGACCAAGTAGCTGACTGGGAGCTAGAGACTGAAATACAGTAAAGGAGGCTGTGTATTTCTTCTTGTAGCTTCTTGATAACTAGCGTGGAAGATCAGAAGCACTGATTGGTTCTGGTTGGTGAATTTACTACAGTGTTAGCCACCAGTTTGGGAGAATCTGTTCTCCTTTTGCAGCCTGCCCTGACCTTGGCATTTTCAGGTAGCTACCCTAAGTATGAACGAGTCACACAGCAATCTGAGACATAGGCTGATTTCAGTGATAGGTTACATACCACAGTCAGTAGTGCTGTTATTTCATATCTGAGTTCCTTTAGATTGCAACAAGACCTGTGCTTCATGTGTGTCAGGTCTGGGGACATCTCAAGGAACCAGGAAATGTCAAGAGGGCTTCACAGAGGGGAAAGAATTTTTAAAAGGATTAGTTAAAACTTACCTCTGTGCTGATGCTCCCCATGGCCAGGTAGTGGGGGAAAGGCACTCAGTGCACCCCGTGACTGGGGTGGAAGGGCCTATGACTAATTTTCTTGTCTGGTTTGAAATTATAACTGCCTGGTTGTAGTTTTGGGGTCACAGATTCACGGTTTGTTTACTTTAGAGGGGACCCTTGCATTTCATAGCAAGGAGCACGTCTGATGCTGATCCACATGGTGAGAAGTGGGTGGTGCGCAAAGGAGTTATTATTGTGGGTTGGCTGTTTAGACAGCACAGCAGGGGAGGGAAAAATCAATGCAGCAAGATGGAAAGTTTGGATTATGGACCTTGGAGTTAACCACAAGCAGCTCGCACAATGTTAAACGTGACAGTCCCTGTCTACACTGAGCATTAAGCCATGTTAACATCATGCTGATTATCAAGCTTCTCAAGGTCACATTCTATCACAACCGAATTTGCTAGTGAAGATAAGCCCAACTGTAAAACAGCACAGGCCATGCAGAGGCCACAGCCCACAGAGCTCTGAGGTGGGTTGGTCACAGGTGTGGGGGATGCTCTCCCCAATTTAACAGGTCTCACAGCAATGACTGGCCTCACACACTGAGGGTTTTCTGCCATTTCTTGCTCACTTGCCATAATGCACATTCCCAGGAGAAAGTGCCTGCACTGGGTATGGGGCTGAGTGTCTGCTCCAACTGGGAAGTAAATTTCATGGGTTTATTTTGATTTGGTTTCTGATCTGTGAATTCCTAGAGACACTGGATTTATGATTTATTACAACAATCTGTAACCTACTAACAAACCTCTCCCAGCTGCTTCCCCCGCAACTACTTTCCTCCTTATCATAGAAGGGATGTTATCAGGCTACTTCACCTTCAATACTCTCTTGAAATGTGTGTTAACTACTTATGCTAAACGATCTGTTCAAACCTTGAATTTAGCTGTGACACTGAGGCCTTGTCTACACTACAAAGATAAATCCACCTATGTTAGGTCGACTTACAGCCACCGCATTAATTACTGTGGTGGCTGAGTCCACATTACCCTCCTTGGGACAATGGTGCATATCTGCACAAGGAGTGCCTCCACCAACCTAAGAAGAGCAGTGTGGGGTGGCAGCTCCCTGCCAGGAGCCCAGCTTCTGGAGTCCTGGTGTGTTGCCCATCCCCCTCCCCCATGCCCCATTCCCCGCCAGGAGCTGGGGGAAACTGCCTGTGGCTTCTCCCCTCCCCGTTCCTTCCTGGGAACCGGGGGAAGCCACCCGGAACCTCTTGCCCCACTGCTGGTCGGGAGAAGGAGCCAGCTGCCTGGGCTTCTCACCCCACACCCAGTTGAGAGTGGGATCCAGCTGCAGAGCTCTCCAGGGGAGCAGGGAGTAGCTGGGCTCTAGCTGCCCAGCTTTCTTGCAAGTTTCACAGTTCAGAGTAGGTGTAAGGAAGCAGTGTGTACACTGACACGGTGTCACCCTAACTACACCAACACAAGCCCGAAGGCTACACCTCTCATTGAGGTTGTTTTATTATGTCAGCATAGCAGGGGAGATGGGTGGGAGGAGCATATCAGTGTGTTGACAAAAGCTGACTTTTGCTGACAAAGCTCTGTAGTGTAGACCAGCCCTTAGTTTCTCAGACCTGAAGATGGCCTCTGAGTAAACTGAAAAGCTTGTTTTTCTCACCAACAGCACGTGGTCCAATTAAAGATATTACCTCACCTACCTTGTCTCTCTTATATCCTGGGACCAACAAAGCTACAACAGCATGGGATACAATTCCAAGTGTGGGCAATCCAGCCATTAGCCAATGGGGGATCATCAATGTCACCTGTAGATTCAGATGCAACTAACCACATTGTAAGCAGGGTAGTTGTAACCATGTCTATGTATCATTTTATATTTGACCTATCAGTCCTCATCCTCAAAGGAAACCTGCACAATGCTTCCAAAAGCCGAGCCCAGAACTTTAACTTCATAACTCTTCCAGACTCTAAAAGCCCTGGACTGACCAGAGACTCTGGATTTATGGCTTATTACAACACCCTGTAACCCACTAATCCTCCTTTTGTCCTGTGACTGCAGCAGTGTTAATGGGCTACTCTACCTTAAATGGGACCTTACAACATGCACTCACTACTTAGGCTAACCAATCTGTCCCACCGCACATTTTGCTGTGATGTGGGAATACCACCTTTCCCAGCCCTGAGGAAGAGCTCTGTGTGGCTCCAAAGATTAGCTGTGTCACCAGCAGAAGCTGTTGAGTTTCCGTCATCCACCTTGTCTCACTAAACACTTATCATTCCGGGCCACTTGCTGCCCGGCATCTCAGAGTGCTGCAGCCACACAGCATTCCCTAAATCACAAACTCAGCCCATTTTGCCCAGGCTGTACATGAATCCTGCTCTCTTTCCCACGATCTCCAACGCTCACTAACTCCTCAAACAAGCTGCCTGTGACAAATTTGTGAAGTTCCATCATCGGAGAGATACACCAAGCACCTCTCCGAGACTGTATGCCCTGGATGCACTCCCTATTGAAGATCATGGTGACCATGAGCCACGCTGTCATGCTCTGGGGACTGTGTTTGGCCTCTAGCCACACGTCAATCACCCTGGTGTCAAGTGAATGTGTTCCCAGCTGGAGCCAACCGATGAGGAACCATGCTGTAATGGCTTAGCAGGGAAGGCAGACTGCGAAGAAAGACAGAAATTCCTCCTTGCTTATGCTGACAAGCAACCAGCAGAGCCTCACCTGGGAGTGGGAAGCTGGAGGGAAATGGGAGAGCCCATCCCCCAGTGAATTAGGAGTGAACACAATGGCTAGGCTTTCACATTAAACAGCCATGCCAAGGACGCATGGGCTGGGAAGTGGAACGTAAGTTTGGTTTGTGTGAAATAGCCTCATGAACCTGGGGATTCCTGCCATCCTATTGGTTCGAAGGAACTTTCCATTGAAAGTTGCCTCCAAGAAACACATTCAGCAGCGCATTCCACCTGCATGGATGGGGTTAAAAGCTCCACCATTCCAGTGGGTTGTTTGTCGCTGGGTAACACCCACATTTCAATGGTCCCCAAACAAGTTTTGAAGTTACATGCCTCATTAAGGTAAATGGGGTTGGGCATCTTAAGAAACATGCCTAGGGAAATGCTATCGTGTTTCTCCGAAAATAAGACAGGGTCTTACATTGTTTTTTGCCGTGAAAGATGGGTTAGGGCTTATTTTCAGGGGATGTCTAATTTTTTTCCATGAACAACAGTGTATGGGGACCTTTACTTGTGAACCGCTTGTAAACTGTAACTAGGGCTTATTTTTGGAGTAGGGCTTATATTTCAAGCATACTCCAAAAACCCTGAAAAATCATGCTAGGGCTTATTTTCGGGGTAGGGCTTATTTTCGGGGAAACAGGGTATTCAGGCTGTAAGGACTGTTCAGAACACAGGAACAGCGGAGTGGCTGGGAGCCTGCAGACAGACCGATGGAGCAATAGGACATCATGTGAATTTTTCCCTTTCATCTCAAGGGGGTTTTAAGCCTAAACCATAATTGTCACTATTTAAATATCAGCATAGTTAAAGTTTAGACTCCCAACACTCTTAAATATCAGAAACACCAAGCTAACATTTGTCCAGTCAGGCAAGAAAGTTCCTGATGTTCCGTTCATTCAATGGGAAATATCGTGAAGACAAAGCCACATGATCTTACCCTGCAAACAGAATATTTTGCTACCAGCTATTCTTTTGATTATTCGCATGGCTAAGGCACTGCTGTCTATAGGGCTTTGTCCACACTAGCTAATCCTGGTGCAATTGAGCAAGTCTAATTGGCACAACAATGAGAGCAACTTCAGGAGCCTAACAGCTGTCTACATGAGCCTCCTAAAATTGCATATCCAGGGTCAGAGTGGGAATTTTCTGTAAAATCACCCTACTGCAGACACAGCTGAACAGTGAACAATAACGAGGCCTTTACAATTCACAGCTACAGTGCAAATGGTTGGACTTCAAGGCGTTTTCTTAAAAACCGAGTTTGCAGCAAAAGTCATTTGGTTTAGTAAGACTGGAAATATTTATAAGCCATTTTCCTTGTTGCTAGCAATAAGAATTGTTTTTGAATCTGTAGAACAGAACAACCATGAAGCCAGGGCCTACACACCAGAGCAACAGGCACTTGAGAAATGCCATGGGTTAGATCACACATAGCAGCTCCTCCTGTACCTGCAGATTTGGCCAAAAACTCCCAAATTTCATTTGGCTCCAGGTGGTTAATAGATGCATCAATTAACATTTGTAATATGCATTGAAAAGTAAAATGCTACGTAAGTGCTAAGGATGATTAATTATTATGACCAGTTCATTCACACTTCAGCTGCTGTTCTTCTCTGGCCGGCTGGAGTCTGAAGACAGTCTTGTGCCAGGATGAGGTAGATGTCTGAGCAGCATCACATAGCTCTGTGTGGGGAAAGCCATCTCCACATGGCTAGGAATTTCACTGAAGAACAGCGTCAGCTCAGGTGCCATAGAACACAGTAACAATCAGATCCTCCAGAGCACAGTCATGCAAAGAACTGAGGTTTTGAACTGCTAGATGAATTTTTCAGCAAACCAAAGTTTTTTTTAAATTCAATTAAGGTTTCATAAAATGTTTAATTTGACCTAAAATAAAAGGCTTGTTTTCTGGGAGTTTTAAACCTTTTTTAATTGAAGTAAAATTAAAAAAGGAAAAGTTGTTTCAGATCAAACAATTGAAACATTTCGATTTAAAATTTGGGAACTGAATGTTGAGATTTTTTCTTTCAAACCAAACCAATTTGGAGAATTCGATATAAATTCACAAAATGTTTCAGTCAATCAAATCTGCATTTTTCAGTGAAAAACAGTTTCAGTCAAAAAATGCCCAGCTGTACTCTGGAGCCAGAAGTTGTTTCCTTGTACCACCTTCCTGCTACTGAGGCTCCTTTAAGCGGGTGATTGTCCTACCTTTAGGTCTGAGCACCACCAGCCCTGGTGGAAGGAGGGAGACCCCACAGCTGGAACACAGCCCACAAGAAGGGGATATTTTTGCCTTTATTTTTTATTGTTGTTCTGTTCCTCTAATAATTGCAGACAACGGAATTTCTCCAAATAGCTGAGATATGCAGCTTTGAAATGGGATGTCCTCAATGCAGAAAAATTGAAGAGATAGACAGCTACTCAAACCACTAATTACTGTTTCAAATTATCCTGCCTAGTTCCCTCATCAACTCAACAGCTCATCAGAGTGCCACATGGAAGCAACAGTGTTCATCTCCTGCAGGCTGCCTGATCTAGCCCTCAGTGCCTTGCCTGGAGGGCTGTAGAAGGTGGTATAAAATGCTATTGTTCTCTCAGCCTTGATCTTGGATGGCACCTGGAAGAGCAGGATCTTTTCTTTTAAATGCTGGAATGTTATGGGAGATTAGGCAGGACTTTTGCTACAAGGAAACCAGGACGAATGAGCTGTACGCACAGGACTGGACAAGACACTACACAACATAGTTCTGGAGCAGATAGGGCGCTCAGCCTTCTGATTGCGAGTGATACCTAGAGCCTTTTCCAGGGAACAAAGAGGGAAAATACCAGCTGCTGACTAGTTAATCTCCAGGCTGAGCCTGAGTCCCAAATATGACCCATTTATATAGACCTTCACCCCAAAACACTGGAAGTCAGGGTCCTACAACTCTTAGCCATTTCAAGCCTGATGGCTCATCTGTGCACATGCTGCACAGTATGTACCTGCCCCCCAAAACTGTGTCCAACTCCAGGCCTGACTGACACTGAAATTGTACTGACAACATGTCACATTTTGACTCCCATTAATGATTTCCACTGATGTCTCTGCAAGTCCTGCATAAAAAGCCAAAGCAGTGTGTCACCCACTGTGAGTGCAACACCATTCCATTACAGAGGCAATGCTTAAATGAAGTATAATTGCTAGTTGACATTCATTCCATGCCTTTATGTCAGGGTTTTCCATAAAATCTTAAACCTTATTCTTCCCAAAATGTAATAAATCCATTTGGATCTCATAGGCTTCAAGGCAGTGTGCACTTAGCTGGAATTCCTTGTACAGCTATCAATCATTTATTTTATACATTTTGTCATAAATAAGTTGCTTTTACTACAGGAGAGAGCAATTGCACTCACAAGATATTTTGGTGCTTGGAAAGATGATTTCTCCACTGCTATCTAGGGTGTTTTACAATGGACATAGATCAAGCTGGCTCTTCAAGACCAGATTATAAAACCAGTCACTGAAGCCCTAACAACTTTAGTGAATAACACAGGATGAAAAACATTCTCTAATGTATTTTATTCACTTACCTGTAACTCATGCAGCAATTGCAACTCTCACTCAGACACATGCTGAAATCAGGCCATTGGCAGTATTGCTATTTTATTGCAAGGTTTGGTAATATTCAATGCTTTTCTGAAAGCTCAGCTCTCGAGCATCTCAGCTTCTCCCCTACCGCCAAAAGATTCGTTTCCATCTCTCAGACTTGTGGAGAAAAGCTTAAGCACATGAACCCCAACAGCTCAAAACCCAGAAGGCAAATACAAAAAAATGCAAAATTAATTATCTGTAAAAGTTCATGATTTTTAAGTGCCCGACTCATGATTTTTGAACATGTGCTGCTCTGCTGTGGATCCCATTAAGTAGATTCCCATTAAGTGGGCACTGGGCTCCTATATATATTACATGGAAGTCTACAGTGCAGTTATAGGCTTTAAAGTACAAAAGGAACAGAACAATATTAGAAACCACAACTACCAGGCTACACACACATGCACACACTTGGAAACGCTGTGAGAACATCATCAGCCAGCTGCTGTGCCCTCTGCTGTGGGCATCATAAGTGCTGAATTGTTGCCTGACTGCAAAATGTCCCCTCCATAGAAGATAATTCAGACAGTTTCCCCCACTCAGCATACAAGAAATTAGAAGGGGCATAAGCAGACAAATCCCAGGATAAAAGCACTTTGACACCAGTCCCCCAACTCCCAACACAGTCACTCTGCTCAGCACCTTACACAACGAGGCCTTTCTACGTGCAGATCCCACCCCTGCAATTCCTACTGTCTTGAGAGGGTCCAGATTTTCTGAAAACAATACAAGTCACATTCCCCAAAAAGGAAAATGCTTCAACGGGTTTGTTTACTCTTTCTGTCAGATGAATGTCTCCAGCATTCAGGACAAGTGCAGTAATTTAGCCTTACTTAAAGCTACCTTTTAGCAACATGGGAATTGCCAGAATGAATCAGACCAATGGTCCATCTAGTCCAATATCCTTTCTCTAACATTGACCAGCACCAGGCCATCCAGAGGAAGAGGATAACAAGACTTATTATAGGGGGTGGGGCGAATGAAGGAACAGTCAAACAGAGAAAGGTTCCACATTTAGCTCAGAGCCTTAGATTAAAGGTACAAACACTGAGAGGGTTCAGGGAAAGTCTGTGTGTGTGTGTGTGTGTGTGTGGACGTATTACTTCCTTGCAGGAAAAGAGGGAAACAACATAAAAGAGGCTGACTACTTACCAGCTCGAAAGGAGGAAGCTGCAGTCTGGAGTAAATGAAGACGACATGGCCACCTTAGGACTGCACCTGCTTATCCCTCGCAGACTTAAAGGGCCAGTTATCAACAGAGTATGCTAGGAAAGGCTTTTTGAAATGGCAAACAAAACAAAGGGATCCAGTGACTGCCCAGCACTTAGGAAGCAAGGAGCTCTGGGAGGAGAATTTCTCATCCTTTCTGAAGGTCACTGATCTGGAGCAACAATAACCTGAGATGTTCACAACAGGAGGCTCATGTGCTATGGAGCTGGGTTGGTTACATCTTTCTTTTGGTTTGTTCTGATAATATAACAGACACCCAGCTTCCTGGGGCATCGGTTGTTCTTTTGCTTGAGGCTTATCACCACCTTGTCACAATTTGCTTATGATCTGAAAAGAAAGGAGAATCAACTTTAGTTCCATCTCAAAAGGGTCAAAAGGACCTTTTCCTCCCATCTGACTATAGTATGAGGAGCGGAACTAGAGAAAGCGCATCTGGACCTCGTTCAGCTTGACACACTGGGCTCAGGAATGCAAGATGAGTCCAGGCAGCTAGCTCTCCAACTACACAGCCCCCCTGTGCAGCAATTGCCACTTATCATATTTAAGAAAGATTTATTTCCTACAACCTTGCCTGCCTGCCACTAATGAACCTGGGTGTGGAACAATCCCTCATGAGAAAAGTAATATTTAATAAAAAGATGGATAGAAATTCTAAAAACACATTTTTAAAGCTAAGTGCCACAGCTTTGCACAAAGTCTGGGCAGACAGGTACTTAATTTGAATTCCTGTCTCTTCTTGTAGGTTTGAATCTCAGCGACCATCATGAAAGAATTAAGTGCTCAGATACCATGGTGATGGACGCAGTAAAATAACTTGAATAGAACAGAATAACATTCTTTGATCTCTTTTACTCTCAGCTCCCAACAAAAATATTTAAATTGAATTATCTCAGTCAGCAGTTCCCACTGCTTCTCAGGACTATCTTTAAATGCCTTCTCCTTCCTGCATAGTTCAGACACAGCATCCAGTACAATCAGACTGTGTCCATGTCAAGTGATGATTTGATTGAGAGAGATTTCATGCAATTCTGACAGATTTTAAACAACACACTGCAAAACTCTTCCTCTGGAAAGTGAGGTATTTTAAACATGGTTCTATCCAGTACTCAAATTATGAGTAAAGAGTCAGGGGTTCCTGAGGTTCAAGTGCTGTGTTTTAATGTAAACAGTAGTGTGAAGTAAGGAGGCCATAGACAGAAGGGAGGTAGCCCTTAAAAGTAGTAAGGTCCCCAAACCCCTCAATAATTTGGTACTAGCTTTAATGTTAATCCAAAATAAGGAGGTCTCCTTGAAGATGAGCAAGACTTGGAGGGTGTGAAGTAGCTGCCACCTCTGCACTACATCCACAGCATAAACATAGTCACCATTGCTCATTTATTGGGAAATTAAGGCAGGCAAAACTGATCACATATTTTAACAAATGCAGAGGAAGAGTCCAGGACAAGCTGAGATAGTGTATCAGGAAAGAGAACAATCACAGATCAAAGGAGAAAATCCTCCCCATGGAAAATATGCTTCATTCTCTTTGTAGACAACTTGAGTTTCCCCTTTTGCTCTGGAGCAATGTGCTCCCCAAGCCTTCCCTGGTGGTCTGCATAGCCCCCTCCCTCCTGTTTCTGTGACAGTACCTTTATTGCACTGATTTCCTCCTTTTAACAACAGCACATCCACAGCTGGTGCATGCCAACAGGACCACTCCAGCATAATACTAGGTGTCAGCACATTTTGGTCCTATTTCCAGTGGGCAGAACGCACCAAAAGGCATCACCTATGCTGCCGGATTACCCAGCCCCATAACGGCATCTGATACAAGCTCACCCATACCTCCACACACACTGCCAGCACATGTGCACCCAGCCCAGATAGGTGTTGGAGAGGGCACATTGTTTGTTCACTGCAAGATCTGTCATATGTATTGGTCTGCATGATGGTTTGCTAAGGCAGGGTCTGCCAAATACTTGTCTTTGCCTGATGATCTGTGATCAGAGGGTTGCTCAGGAAATGAACGTTGAGCTGTTATTGTTTTCTGTATTAAAAATAAAAGAACTTTAGACATTTGGTGTTTTCGTAAGACCACACAAGGATATAAAAATACTAAAATGAATATCACATTTGGGACTCCTGACCTTGGCAGTGTCACTTTCAGACAGCCAAGCCAATTCAATACAATTTTGTTGGCATGATAAGGTAGACAAGTGTATCTGAGCTCTAGACTAGTACAATCCAATACTGGAGTTCACAGGAATGATGGCTTGTAAGCCAAGTGGCTATCTGATATTCAGGTGCATTTCATGTCCATGTGGCAGGTTGCTGCATTGTATTGTGAGGCTATTTTTGTCATTGATTTAACTTCTCCCACAGTTCTGCTCAATTTTTCTTCCTCACTTTCTGGCAAGAGAGTCTTTCATAGTTCCTGAGCTATGAGGAAATCTCTTTCTCATGTGTCACCCTCCTATGGTGGCATCTTCCTGTCCAACCTTTGTGTTAGCAGCAACTATCTACTAGGAGAGCTCAGTTTTCAGGGGCAGTGTTAGGGACCCATTAAAGTCCAGGGCCTGAACAACCATTGAGGAAGCAGGTTACAATTCTAATTCAGTTCTTAACCAATTTGAAAACTGGCTGTCAATCACAGTCTGTCCCTGAAAATATTCTATTTTAATATCAAGCTTCTTTTCCCAGGCTGAGAATCCCCATGACATTCTTTCTGTTAACAAAGCTTATCCTTTCTCATTTATCAGCTGTGAAAGCTCCTCCCATTGTGAGTAAGAAAAAAACACAAAGGAGACCACATGAAGCCTCATTTTAGAGGTGTGCAGCAGCTACAATTCCAGTTTAAATAAATGGGAGCTACAGATGCTCAGCACCTTGGGAAACCAGACCCAGGACCTATACGAGGGGAAATGCTGCTAACGATTCTGTAGACAGAATCCTGATACCCTACCCATACCCAAAATTCTGTACACGGAATTCTGGGTATTTCTTCTTTATGCTGCAATAAACTGGTTCCTTTCCTTTCTGTATTTACGTTTGGCTAATCCACTCACCAAGAGCCCTGAGTTAAACAATACATAAAATATCAACATGGACAACAGCCACAAAATGCCTTCTAAACCCATTGAAGGTAAACCTGCTATTGATCCACTTGCCACAGCAACACCTTGAATTGACTCTCCTGGAACAACTAGGAAAACAGATAAACTGTGACAGGTAATAGTAATAATGTGGAGTGCATAGGTAGGGTTTGGCATCTTCCAAGTGCTGCACGCACACTAATTAAACACCCACAGCACCCAGATGAGGTAAGAAAGTATCGTCCCCGTTGTACAAGTGAAGCCATTGAGGAAGCAAAACAAAGGGGCTTGCCCAGAGTCACAGGTGGAGGCCACGTCAGTGCTGGGATTGGAATTTGGGAGTTTCTAATTCCCATTCCTATGCTCACTCACCAACCAACCTGAATGCCCAGGCACAGAGGGTGGCACAAGCGTTGGAATGCAGGGCTACAACTTGATTGCAAAATAAAAATGTAGCTTATATGACCTTCCCTTTAGCTTCTAACATGACCAGGCCTCAGAGTTCCCGAGGAGCTGGAACTGAAGTCTAACGAGTCCCTTCTACCTGAGAGATGTTTGCAATACGATTTGAAAGAGAAAAAAAAACACACTTAATTTTAGGGTCTGAACTAATATTACGCTGTTATCATCACCTGGATTTGATGGGAATTTTCTGCCACTTCTTTCCTCTCCCTCATATTTGTGCAGTGCATGTTTATCTCAGCACTAAGAATCCTTGTGGAGTTGTCTTTCTTGATCCTGTTATTACCATTCTGCTGGCTCATATTTAAAGGAAAACTCCATGTTCATATAAATGAAAATCTACTCACCACTTTGAACTGCAAACAAGTAGTAACCAGGAAAAATAAAAATGTTTCTTAAACAAGCTAATAAAAACAAACAACAAACAACAGGAACACCATCTTAACAAGTGCAGAATGCAAAGAAGTGGAGAAATCAGCTCTCATTTATTTCCTATTTTATATATTAATTTTTGTAATTAAACCAAATGCAAGCTAACAAAAATACTTTTTCCATTATAAAAAACCATGGAAACTATCCAATTACCAATATTTTCTGCACCAGATTCTCATTTACACTAATGACCCTTTACTCTGCTCCTTAAAGTTCAAGTAAGTGTAATTGTAAAATATAATTTATTCTCACTTTAAGGTCCCTTTACACTGTGATAACACTGTAAAGTAAATGAGGATGGTACATGAAGATCAGACCCTCAATTATGGCTATTATTATTATTTCTTATTTGTATGACAGTAATGCCAAGAGGCCCCAGTATCAGGACCCTTGGAGTTAGCTGCTGTACAAACACAGACTACCGTCCTGAGGAGTTCACATATAATTTGAATTAAGATGTAACAAGTGGACGTGACAAATGATAGGAAGGAAAATGAAGGTAACCATACTAAGATTATAGGGTTGCATAAGGTTACAGTGTGCTCAACCAGATTGTTCTGAATCATTTTAAAGATTTTTTTAAAAAACAAATAAATAAATAAAATCTGCCATTATTATAATTTATAATAAAAAATCTCCTAGAAGCCCCAACCAAGACAAGGGCTCCATTATATTAGACTCTGTATATATATGTAATAAGAAACAGTCCCTTCCCCAAAGACTTTATAGCCTAAATAGACAAACTAGAGAAAGAATGAGTGGGAAACAGAGGGCTAGAGAGAGGAAGTGACTTTCCCAAGGTCTTGCAATTGATCATGCTGCTGTAGCACTGTAGTGTAGACATACAACAGCTACAAAAGGGGTTACTCCATCAATGTACTGACTCCAACTCTCCAAGAAGCAGTAGCTAGGTCAACAGAAAAGTTCTTTCATCAACCTAGAACTATCTACACCGGGACTTAGGATGGCTTAACTACATCTCTCAAGGATATGAATTTTTCACACTCCTGAGCAACATAGTTGGGTCAACTCAACTTTCTAGTATAGACCAGTCCTTGGTCTCCTCTAAAGCTGGTCAAAACATTTGCTACAAAATGGGTTATGTAGTGGTGACTTCCTTTCTCCTGTCTTTTATTCATCTTGTCTATTTACGCTGAAATTTTCAGAGTTAATCTGGTCCACACCAGAAAATTAGGTCAGTTTAATACGCCAGACAGTGAAAAATCCACACCCTGAGCAATACAATTAAGCTGACTTAACCCCTGATGTAGACAGCACTAGGTAGATGGAAGGATTCTTTTATCAACCTAGCTACCACCTCTCAGGGAAGTAGATTACCTATGCCAACAGGAGAATCCTTCCCATCAGTGTAGGCAGTGTCTACACTGAAGCACTGCAGCAGCACAGCTGTAGTGTCTTAAATGCAGACAAGCCCTAAGTGACTTGGATGACCAATTCCCATTAACCCTTCATAGTCAGATTTATATGTGAGAATAGTAACAGCAAGTAACATCTAAATTCAAACCTAATGAGGCAGTTTCTCAATCTCTCTGTCAAGAACAAATGTAAGCACACATGTTCCTCAGCTCCTTATGGGAGAAAGTTACCCAGCAAATGTAATAGTGCTGTGGTCATTATGCCTGGTTTGGAAACCATCTGCTCCCTCCCTGGCTGAAGGAATCATGGCTTGTAGGTTGGACTTTGTCCGTCATTCCTCCTCTTCCTCCGTGTGGAAAAACAACAAGGAAGGAGAAATATTCATGATCAGATCCACAGATATCGTGTGTACCCAGTACCCCTGTGAGTGTGTAACTTTATTTAACAAGGTGGTCTCATTTTCCCTTTCCATTTCACTCCTGTGATTAATCCAAAGGGGAATCCCTTTCTTATCCTCTTAAGCAGAATCATTCCCATGCCATCAGACATTGCTTTGGTCACAGTCAAGGATCCGTCACTCCTGTCTGTCCCGGGCTGCTCTTTGTATGTCCTCTCTGTTGTTAAGCCCCGTAAGTTTTCCCTCTCTGAGCGCTGTGTGATGAAGGGATTCTTTCGGTGGGCTCCTTCTGGCTTTTTCTCCAGTTGCCCAGTGGCACACTTGCCACGGGAGACGGACGCACCTGCTTCATTCTTCATATATCTCAAATATTTTCATCTTCTCTTCTGGATAACATCATAGATAAGGGGTTGCTGAACTCTCTAACAAATGGTGGTATTTGTTATAAAGTAATTCAGTTTAATACCTAGAAATTTTCTAAGGCAATTGCTTTTGAAGGCATTAGATATCTTTGGTGGACTTCCCTCTTTCACATCCATATGTTAAGATGGAAATAACATTTGAGTTTAAGATTCATAGCTTGATCTTTAAGTTATTGATTTTCAATGGCCACATCTTGTTTAGGCTGGTAAATGCAGCTGCTGCCTTGTGACCTTATTTATTTCTGGACATCCCCTGTAGCTTTCACATTACTGCAACATGTGCATTTTTTATCTTAGGCTATGTCTACACTATAACTTTTGTTGGCGTAACTTGTTTCACTCAGGGGTGTGAAAAAACATACCTGAGTGACATAAGTTACACCAACAGAAGCACCAATGTGGACAGCACTATGCTGGCGGAAGAGCCTCTCCCACCAACATAGCTACTGAACTCACTGGGGGGTGGTTTAATTATGTCAATGGGAGCGCTTAATGAGTTAATGCTGTAAAGCGGTGTGAGTCCTTTGGTGTCAAATACAAAAGAAAAGCTATTATTTATAGTGATAATGTCTTATTTAACTAGCGTCTTTCATAACAAGGGATTTTGCAGTACTTTATAAATTTAACTGGGTATAGAAACTATACACAGTGTTCATTTCATCCACCACTGAAAAGCAGCTACTCCTGAGGTGGAGTGCAGCAGCTTTTCAATAGCACATAGATTTTGGAATGAAAAGTGAAGAATGTCTTTTTCTGTTGAAATTGCAGAGTTTGATTTAAGTAGAGTAAATATAAAATATAACTTGGTCAGCAAACTGGGTTAGCACCCTTTCTAGGTTGCAAGGTTTCCAGAGGAGGGATCATGACTTCATGTGTGTTTGTACAGCATCCTCTAAAACTTGTGGGCACTCTCATAATATTAATAAAAAATAAGAATAGTTACTCTGCCATGGGATCTATCAAGACAACAAATAGGACCACCTGAGTTTGACATCTCATATGAAAGACAGGCTTATCATTCAGGTTTCTGAAACCAGGATCTATGAAACTATTCCCCAAATACTGAACAACAAGACTGTTATTTGGTAAAATAGCGAGGAACTGTTCTTTTTCCTTGTCACAAACAGTACAATAGCTTGCTCCTAATAACTAGACCTGCCTGGCTCATGAGAAGAGAAACACATCATTCTTTTGTTATGCAATAATGAAACTACACCAGATAAATACAAAACAGAATGCCAGCTCCTTCCCCGACTGCATTGTCTTCATATCAGTTACATCTGGAGTCTTGAAAAATCTATAGGGAAACATCTTGTGAAGCTTTGATTTACCAGACTTCAGTAACATATGCCATATCCTTCTGAAAACTGGACCCAGCACCAAGGCCCTGATCCTACAAACACTTAGGCATTTGCTTAACCCTAAACAAATATTTAATTGCTTTACTGGATTAGGAGCCAAGTCTGCTTCTCAGGGACTTATGACATTACATAATGAAAAGGATTTTAAACGCCCTAATATCCATAGCATAGGATGTTCAAGAGGATATTAGAGACTAGCCAAAATTACCAGGTGTGCATTGCATGCCAGAAACATCAAAGACTTTGAAAACAGTGAAGGCCATTTCTTCAAGAAATAAACCAAAAAGAAGAGAGAAAAAACATTTTGGATACATATATATACATACAAGCTTTCCAGCTACACAGAGCTCTTCTTGAGGTGTAGCTCTAAAGCTTGTACCTTCTACCAACAGAAGTTGGTTCAATAAAAGATATTACCTCACCTACCTGCTCTCTCTTTCATTTCCTGACACCAACATGGCTACAACAACACTGCAATACACACACACACACACACACACAGATATTATTATTAATTACTGCCAAAATTCGTTTCTGAGCTTTTGGTCAAACATACCATGTTTTTGTTTGTTTTTCCTGCCCTAAAGGAGTTCAAAGGAACTCTAGTTGTCATTTTGTGTTTGACTATGTAGCAATTTCCATACCTGTCCCAATCACTCGTTATACGGATTCATATACCCCAGAATTTCATGTATTCAGAATATTTCCTGCAGCTCCTATTTCAATAGCATTACTGGCATGACAATATGTAGTGAGCATTACCACAAGTCTTGGTGTACTGGACAGGTTTCACCATAGTGGTGAGGCATATTGGGCTTTGTTTTGTTTTGTTTTTTTATGTAGTGTCCCTGGTCCTGCTCCCACTCTCACTGAAGTAATGACAAAATTCTCCTTAACTTCAAAGGGAGCAAGATAGTATCCTTTATGTATCAGTCAGTTTCTGATTTAGTGGCTGAGGTTGCTACACTGAGCTGTGCAAACATTTCATAACAAAAAACAAAACTGGGCACAGGATCATCTTCTAAAAGGTCATCAGTGTCTCTAAACTGTTCAAATAAACCTGGGCTGAATTTTGATCAAACACCAGGGATTTATTATTTTGAAAACCAGGCAAAATATCTGTCTAAATAAACACTTCTATGGCCCTATCAACATAGCATCTGGGCACCTCCCCAGTATATACTGAAGTATTTTCACAACAGCTCTGAGAATAGGAAAGTGTTATTTCCTCCATTTCACAGATGAGGAAATGAGGCAGAGAGAGAAAAAGGTACTTGCCAGAAGTCACACATGCAGTCTGTGCCAGTCAGAGGCTGAACACAAATCCACTGAGATCTCATAAAGTGCCCTTCCTTCCTTCCTTAGTTGAGTTTAGCTTTGAACTTTGTATTTGAACAGACTCAGAACAAAACTGTAGGAGTGGGAACTCATCTAAAATGAAACTCTAGAAAGTTTCCTCTAGCCTCACATGAAGTAGAGGTGCCAGGCTCCACATAGCTGTACTGCCACATATTGGTGTTTCTGCTGTCTCTTTTCTTTCTCCCAAAGCAGGTCTCCCCCACATGTTCCCTTCACATACAATAACACATATGTGTGTTCACAGTATATTAAAAAAAATGTGGTTTCGTTGGAAGCTGTTATCATCACGGGATAAGATATACCAGTGAGCTTCACCTTAGCTTTTGGTGCATCACAGCCAAAGCCTGCTTAAGTTACAAGTCACTGAGTCATAATGAATCATGCCATTTTTCATATGCAATAATGCTACAATATCATGCTAAAAATAAAGAGCTTCTCAGGAAAGCCTTCATAACTAATGCAAAAAGTACAGTGTGTTCCTGTCATTAGGACAGCCACAATCAGTGATCCTTCAAAGTCTTCCTCATGCTGAAAAATTCAGCAGCCACAAAGTATCTGACTTCACTCCCCAGAAACTGGGATAAATAAACTGCTGGTTATGGGAGATTTTCAGATGCCCATTCCTCAAAGAGCACATAGAACTGTCCTCAGTTACACCTAGGCACCCTATACACCCATAACTAAGGATATGATTTGAGCCATGAGTATTTAGAGAAAGATGAAGTAACATCAAGCAGGTTATTTTTACAATAAACTATTTTAGAAGAAAAAGTAAATGTGTAAAACTATTTTCCAATGATGACTGTTGGTTATGAAGTAGTACTGTGAAAAGCTGTTGGGAAAAAAAATCACAACAATAACAAATGATCTACCAGCAATCTGCCTATGGAATTTCTTTGCTGGGCAGTCTATTAGTTCTGCAGCACATCTACACATGCATTTACAGTGACACTAGTTAAGAGAAAAGTTACAGTAGTCATTTATCTTCATGCTATATATAGAGAGCAAGGTACACAAGGGAAGGATTTGGCCCACTGTATCTTCCCCTGTCTGGAGGAGGTAGTTAGCTTTGTAAGGACCATGAAGAGAAGTTTACATAGAAATGAAGAAGAAAGTCTCTCTGACAAGGACCTAAGCCATTTCTTCTTATTTCACGCTCTTCTGGTTGAGGTCAAATCTGTGAAGTTTTACATCAAAAGTTTATTTTTTTAAATTTGTGAAATAATGTTGGCATTACAAAGACACAGTTTTGAGTTCTTCAAGATAATTATTAAGATGGTGAAAACTCTTATCAATGTTCATTGAAAGGGCATGGCTAAATTAGTACTGCCTAGGTATTGTACATGTTATTAGCAGTCCCCCTGGCGGGTGGTTGTTTGGTTGGTAAGGAGAGAGAACAAAAGAGAGAGATCCTTGTAAATCTGGGTTCCCCCTCAATATCTCCAAAGACCCTTTTCTTTGCCAGTAAAAAAGAGCATAACAGGAAAGCAGTACATGACCTTTGGAGACGCTCAGACTGCTAGTATCATAAATGGTATCACTCTTCAGCAAGATGGCTGCAATCAGCACAGGACTTGGAAAATGATTATTTGAATGAAGAATGTATTGCCTGGACCAGTTCCCCACTTATATCTGGCAGGAAAGGCTGCTCACCATGGAAGCTTGCACTAAACTGCATGCCACTTTCTTTATATTTCTCAGTCTTTTGTAAAACAAAAATTGTGCTCATTTTACTGATAGACCATAGCTCTAAAAGGCAAACACAGGCTAGGTAAAGGTGTTTTATATAGGATGACCACTAACATTACTTGGCAGTCTGTCTAAATGCTCAGAGTCCCTTGACTGGGATTTTACTGGTCATGTCTTAAATTGCTGTATATATTATTTTGTTTAGTCACAACATATATCTGAAAATGAATCTGATAAACCAAGCAATTAAAGTGGTGAAACAAGCTGTTTTAGTTTTGTTTAAGAACAGAGACCTGATTTGTTTGGACAGTACCAGGTGTTAGAAATGTGTCTGCTTTCTTTATTGATGACAGTACTTCACTATAATGCTAAGTGAGTAATGTGACACAAGGCTGCATGTTTCTTTCCTGTTACTGTTCAGTTAGAGAGTTTCCTGTAAATGGAACGGTGGACCAGCCAGGCAGCCACCATGAGAATTCTCAGCACACCGGGCTTGCTGCCTGGATTAAAGAGCAATTTAATTTGTTTAAATGTTTGAGTATTTGTGGAGTGTGCTTAAAGCTAAAGGGTTATAAAAAAGTATAATTTGGGGTTCAAATAGGATGATGTTATCTAAGGAAAGGATTCTGTTGTGTAGATGGAATACCAATCTTAAAATGCACCAGCAGGAACCAGATAAATAACAACAATAATATACTTTGCCCCTTTCATTCCAGGATCTCAAAGCACTTTACAAACATTCATTAATTAAGCCTCATAAGACTCCTGTTGCATCAAGATCATTAACCCCAACTGGGGAACCCTAAATACCAAGAGGTACAGTGACCTCAGGTCATACAAAGAGTCAGTAACAGAGCCAGGATTAGAACCCTGAAAAATAAAACTTTGTTCCCTGCTCTACCCATTAGACCACACCTAGGAAATACGCAGACTTGTGCAATCATCCAGGTCTCTTAGAGACCAGTGGTTATACTGGTGTAATGAGCATGCTATGTATTGATGATAGTGGAACTGGAAAGTCAGATGCATAGTTGTGGAAATGAGGTTTATCAAGTGTCACAGCAATGGAACTTCAAACCATACATGCTGAAGGGCAGAATTTGGCCCAAAGAAAAGAAAACACAGACTAAACAAACCACAAACCTGTATACAAAACAAGAGTCACTTCGTCTTTGCAGAGGGCTAAAAGCAGCCAATGTCATTGTGGTTTCCCTCATCGAATCATAGAAGATTAGGGTTGGAAAGGACCTCAGGAGGTATCTAGTCTAACTCCCTGTTCAAAGCAGGACCAATCCCAACTAAATCATCCCCATCAGGCCTTTGTCAAGCCAGGCCTTAAAAACCTCTAAAGATGGAGATTCCAATACCTCCCTAGGTAACCCATTCCAATGCTTCACCACCCGCACAGGGAAAATGTTTTTCCTAATACTCAACCAAGACCTCCACCACTGCAACTTCTGGACAACCTGGAAGACCTTCACTTCCATCCTTCTCAGCAGTCCTGCCAAGAATCTTGAAGCAGTAGTGCAATTGAGGGTAAACATGACTTCTCATTTGGGGAATATGGAAGTTACCCACTTCTTAAGTGGAGAATATGGAATTCAGTTTGTTAGCTGAGCCACTTCTTTTTTCACCATTACACCATCATGAGGCAATATGAGCCTGCATCTCAGCATCCAAGATACCCCAGAAGGAAGACCAGCCAAAGCTGGCAAAGAGGCAGCATCATTGAGAGATCCTGAACACAGCAAGAAGATCTTTAGCTCATCACCATTAAACCATCAGCAAGTGTGTGCTGAGTATTCTAGTTGGACAACAGAAATGGGTTCCTAGCCTAAAATCAGGAATGCTAGTTAAAGGGACAACCTCATAGCATCATACATTGTAATTAAGCAAATTTCTTTACCAATGATACTAATAAAACCTTAAATACAAGTGAAATAATTTTGAAATCATTGTTTCCTTCTGGCATTTCTCATCTTGGATGATGACAATAATTAAATCAGTTTTAATTTGGTTTATAGTCTACTTTACCTTCAGGTTCACTCAGTGCTACAATGCTTGGGTTAAAAACACAGCAGGAGAATGTTTGTACAAAAACAATTTTGTTCACTGGATTTTTTTTAATATTGTGAAAACACATGTACTTATCTTAGGTTTTACAAAAATATTGTTTAAAAATGTAAATATAGGGTCAAACAAAACAAATGTGTCCCTTTAAAAGAAGAGTTTTATCAAGTAGGCAGTTTCCTAATGAGATCAGGATTACTGAAAAATGATCTCACATATATAATCAGCCAGACAAATCCCCACAGAACCAAGCTGAGGAGACATTTGTGTTTTTTGTGTTAAAAGGATTCAGCAAAGCTTTCATTGTCTAAAACATCATATCCCTAGAAATTGTGTGTATGTTTAAAATGGTTATTGTTCACACATCCACAGATTGTAGCAGGGGTATTGAATGGATGGATAAACAAAAACCTAAATTCCAATAATATTTCTTTTTAGCACTGAATCTATCATTTGATTTTAACAATTTTAACTTTCAATATAATACATGGACAATGTCATTAACCATTTTTTCTGTCTTAGGGCAGGTCGACACTACCACTTAAGTTGATCTACCTTCCATCACTCAGTGGTGTGAAAAAGACGCCCCCTGAACAACACAAGTTACAGTGACCTAACTAACCACCAGCACTATGTTGGCGGGATAGCCTCTCACGGAGGTGGAGTAATTATGCCAATGGGAAAGCACTCTCCCGTTGGCATACACTGTCTTCACCAGACACAGAGGCACAGTCGTTTTGGGGCAGCTGCAACGATGTAGCGCTTCTAGTGTAGACCTGCCCATCAGTCTATTATTTCTTATTTCTCACTGTTCTAAGTTCTAATATTTACACAGAAATCAAAAGTGCCATGCAGGAACAGATCATGGCAAGGCGAAGACCTAGCCCTCAGACTTAACAGTTAAAAGTGACACAGTCAACTTAAAAATTACATGTATATATATTTTTAAACTCTGCTTTTGCTGCAAATAACTTTAGGATCGTTTCTATTTTTTCAGTTTACTTTGACCATTTGACTGCACTTTATTTTTAGTTAGTTTAATTGTTTCCTTCTACAGTTGGTCATTTTCTCCTGTTGTTTCCACAGGTGTTTCACAGAGAAGCAGAAGAGTGGAAGACTTTAATAAAAATATAGCAAAAACTATGAGAGTCCTGTAGCACCTTAAAGACTAACAAATTTCTGTGGGCATAAGCTTTCGTGGGCAGCAACCTGATGAAGTGGTTGCAGCCTGCGAAAGCTTATGCCCCCAGAAATTTGTTAGTCTTTAAGGTGCTACAGGACTCTCATTGTTTTTGCTGTATAGCGACTAACACAGCTACCTCTCTGGAACTTTTCAATAAAAATATAATTGCACAAAAATTGGGAAGGGGACTACGGGACGTGTGGATCTGAAACTACATTTAAATCATTTTTTTAAAAATATACTATAATTCAAGTGGCTGTATACCTTTAATTATTCAAGAGAAATAGTTCAGATTTAGCTACTTCCACTGGGAATGACTCTGTTTTAGCAAATATAAGTCGGGATAAGTTAATGTAAAATACATCTACACCATCCCCTCATTTCACTGTGATGAAGCACACCAGGCAGCTTATTACTCAGGACAACTAATTGACTCTCAAGTTAGCTCCACCAGGAACCTGGGGCTGTCAAATTTGGCAGAACATTGCATGAAACAGCTATCTACAACATGTCATCAGTGATCCCTTGAGTCAAGGATGATCTCTTTAACTGGCTTTATTTTAAAAGGTCCTTTGGTGATTGAGGAGTCCAAACCTTGAGCCACAAACTTGTAGGCAGATGTTGCAGGTGGTATTGGAAGGTAGGGTTGGGCCAAGATTACTGCATGACAGTTGTCTATCATTTCTTTTCTGGCATTTTTTCTGTGACCAGGGTGAGACGATTTTCCTAAAAAATGGTCAATTCTTCTTTGACAAGTCTTTGCCAGTTAGCCCTATCTTGGGCTACTGTCTCTCAGTGGGTAATGTCAATGCCGCATCTCTTGATGTTTGTCTTGAAGGTGTCTTTGAAGCATTTCTTTTGGCCTCTCCGTTTCCTTTCTTAGTTGGTGAGTTGGGCATACAGCAATTGTTTTGGTAGGTGTGCATTAGGTATGCACATGCAGTGCCCGCTCCACCTCAGCTGGTGCTGGATAATCAGGGCCTCAACACTGAAGATGTTGGCCTCTGTGAGGACACTGACTAGTACGGCAATACTCCCACTTTATGTGTTGTTTATGTTTATGTGCTGATGTTCCAGGTTTTTCAGATGTTTTCTATAGGTCACCCAAGTCTCACATCCATAGAAGAGAGTTGGAATTATCACCGCTTTATAAACTAAAAGTCTAGTGTGTGCTCTGATGTCACGGTTATTCAACATCCAGTGAGACAGTCTGCCAAAGGCAAGGCTGGCACAATGGATTCTGTGCTGAATCTCAGTGAAACCTCAATTGCATAAAACCTCTATCTGCAACATGTATTCTCAGTTTAAATATGCTATTTCATGAATAATAAACAACCAAGGGTTAACATTTTTAAGATTGCACAGACAAAAATGTATGTGTGTTTTACAGCTGCAGTTACTATATATGTGCATGCAATCACAGTAAATGACTATGCAGCCATGATGATTGCACACATGAATATTATACTATTACATCCATAGGTGTAAAATCTGATCCTCAGCATCTTTTTCTATTTGTATCAGAGTGCTGGTTATTGGTTTCTTTCATTTTTAAATGAATTTGCAAAATTACCATGAACATTTACTAGCCTAGACAGAATATCTACTCACATATCTTCTACCGTGATTATTTATGATAGTGAATAAACAAATTATATTTTATTTACACACCTAAACAAATTATTTACCCTGCATTTGTAGCAACTAGAAATTTGCAAGGCTTATTCTCTATATATTGTTTCATATTCAATAAAATCTCAATTTAAAAAGTGATCTGGAATTAGAAACTGCCCCAACAGCTAATGGGGTTTCTTGGTAAGCAAGATTCTACTCTGTAGAAATTACCATAAAGGGGGAACAGATTGCAATACAGTAGTTCCCCATTGTGATTAAAGTAGATGGGACCAAGCCATTTTGAACTTTACCAAGGTTGAAATAATAAAGCTCAGGAATATAGTTAAAACAGAATTCATTCCCAACTACAATATAAAACCAAATATTTTAACCCATCTTTGGTACTACCATGTTGTAATCAGATGCTCTAATATAGTCATTTTTGGTAGTGTACATGTGATTAAAGGGCAAATAGACCCCTAAAATGGCAGACTTACCCATTTTACCCCCTTACCTAGACTTAGACTTTTACTCTCTTTTACCCCAAAAGGCAGACTTAGACTTTTACCGCAGACAGCTGGAATAAACTACCTGTTCAAGCAAACCAGGCACCAACATAGTTTGGTTTCAAGGAAGAATTTTGTCTTCTGAGCCTTGTCAGTACAAAAAAAGAAGGAAAATATAACAATGTCTGCTTCTTTCATACTGAGCATCTTGTCTTATAGCCAAGAAAAAAGTCACTGAGTTAAAGTTCCTGTCCTGCACCTACAAAAACAGCTGTGAAAAACCATGATCAATGTAAAAATTGTTTTATGTCCACCAGGTAACTTTAAGGATCAGTTGATATTTTGGATATTCTACAGATCAGAAAAATAAAATAGTCAATTTCAAAGCTAATCTGTCTTGTGTATCTCATTTCTTAACTGCATTTAACTACTGACTACAGTACACCATAGTAGCATAATGCATGCAGTTATGCGATTACAGTGTGGTGCATTATGGTATCTGCTCATTGTGCTTGCAGGAGATTTACAGTGTGTTCTTCAGCTGTATTTTTGACAGGAGGCTTTTGCTTATGGAATAAGCACCTTTCTGGTGAAGTAAGTGAAGGATACAATACAAAGGGAAAGTCAGATTCAAGGTTAGTCTGTTTGGCTGGCTTCTCAACTGATTTTCCATACGGAGTAAGTGTAACCTGTTCTGTTTTGATTATCAGAACTGCCAGCGTGTAGTTAATAGATATTGTTCTCAAGAGGAGTTTATAGTAATCAGAGGGCAATTATTTTGACAGGAATTGGTCAGAAACTGAACAAGCCCTGGTCTTCACCATCAAACCTGCTCCTTCTAGCTTCATTTGAAAACATGGTTTAAACACAATCCTGCATTCCTTTTCTGACTTTGGGTCAGTGGGTGAATTTGTGCAATTTGAAATTAAAAAACCCCTTTGTTCCCAAACAACAAAATATAATGAAATCTGGAAAAGTCTGAGAAACTCTTGAACTGAACAAGGAAATTCTAGGATTACCTCTCACAATGGGAAGCAAGATTTTACGCAGCGATTAGCCCTTGTGCAGGGCTTCGCATTTCCAAGTTGCTTTACAAACACTGATTAATTATACTATTATAAGGAGTCAGAGGTGCTTCGCACTTCACAGAATCAGACTCAAAATTAATACGAGAAGCTACAATTAGTTAAAATTTGTACACCACTTTAGGGGCTCAATACTGCAGGATGCTGACCATTCTGGCCCTGATCCAGCAAAACATTTAAGCACGTGCTTAATTTTAGGCACACAAGTAGTCCTAACAATGCTAACAGGACTACGCACATGCTTGAATGCTTTGCTAATTTAAGGGCCAGAGTGCTTAGTATCTTGCAGGATTGAGCCCTAGAAATGCAAAACACTGCATAGCAGGTAAGCACTGTATAAAAGCTTGCCTTCCACCTTCAGCAGTAATCATAAAAGTATTAACGAGTTTTTCCTCCTGATTTCCTAGATACCCTTATATTTTGTTCTTTGTGAATGAAAGGGTTTTGTTACTGTTTACATTAATGGAAGCAGAGGTTAGTTATTCCCTTATAAGAGGTGTTCATCATCTTTCAGGAGCAGGCCCCATATGCCTGGTTTTAAGCGTCAACATTTAAGTATCAACATTTCTGCAGTGTGCACTTAAAAGATGTACAATGTACAAAATGTTCATAGAGAAACCAAATCCAGCAGCAGTCTTCATAGTAAATACAGCTGCACAAGCAGAATTACAGATATAGTTTCTGTAAAAAAACAGACATATAAAATGTATTGCTAAAAATGGTCTTTAGCACAACTAACTAAAGCTACTTCATATGTGTTGAAGGCCCAATTTTAAAGCACCATATGGATGCTTGTTTGTTGAAAGATAAATCCAATTTGTATTAAATTGGGGATGGGGGGAATTAGCAAACTAAGGGCCAGTATTCAAGCTAAGGCTTTTAAATAATGAGAAGTCCCATCATTTAGAATCATAGAATCATAGAAGATGCGGGTTGGAAGGGACCTCAGGAGACCATCTAGTCCAAGCAGGACCAACCCCAACTAAATTTGGAACATTTAAAATTATACTGGAAAATGCACCAGTAAAATTATTATAGGAAACCACGTAGAAAAATGGACTGGGGCCTGTTGTATTAATTTAGATGGAATAAAGAGCCCAAAGAATCAAAGTTGTTAACATGACCCTGAAACTGTCCAATATTAAACAGTTTTAAACAAGGTTTGGGGTTGGTCAACAGAGATCTTAGCCTGCTTAGTATCATGGCAAACATATTAGGAAATTCATGTCAAAGATTAGAAATGTATTGATTGAAATGAAACACAAAAGAAAAAGAATCAAAATGAGGCAAAGAGCACTGAAACTAAAATTGAATAATTATGCAAAACAATCAAAACTTATCACAGTCCCTTTCTGGAGAAAGAGAATATTGGTTAAAGTCTCTTACTCAGGCAACAGACCTTCTTGGATCAGAAGAAAGGGTTAGTCTGTTCAATTCTGAGTCTGGAATGATAGTCATTTTCCTGCTCTAGACAAAACAGACAGACAGAGAAGGGAGAGAAGAGATAGGCTACTAATAATGGAGGAAATACGACTTTTGTTGATGTTCTCAGGACACGGGGCAGCTAGTCAGACATGGATGGATGCTTTGGGCTGATAGGTCAGCCATGACAGCCATCACTCTGGACCATGGCTCACCTCTCTGGTTAGGGACATCATCTGGGTGGTCTGGTCAGGTCCCTCTCCTTTATTGCTCCTTCTCAGACCAAGCAGAGATGAATGGGTTGTCTCATCTCTCTGTGCTGGTGCTGTGAAATACAGTTGATTTCAGGATCAAGTGAAAAGCCAAGAGAAAGATGACAGGAGGAAGATTATGGGGGACAGAAAGGAGCACACGAGGGGAAGACAGAGCAAGATTTCACATATATCAGGCTGGGTCATTGCTGATGCAGCGATGAGGGTCAAGTGTCCTCACTGGAATATCAAGGTCTGGTATTATGGCAACAATCCTTCTGCCACAGCTGTGGTGATGGTAAAAAGCTGGGGATTTTTCTCCCTCTGTCTCTTTTTAAGGGCCCTCGAAAAGGCAATGGCTGGAATGGTCCATCCTCTCATTATTTTACCCACCAATTAGGCCTAATTTCCATAGCACCAATTTTGGTCCGTTATTCTACTCCTTTGATCACCAGCTATAATCCTTGTGTGATATCAGTAAAACTTTTCTGTTTAAATTAATTCAGTCTTTCTGACTCCTACTTGCATCTTTTCTTAAACAATTTTATATAACAGATCATCAGTTAGGCTAACAATTAAAGTAGGCCTGCTAGGCCCCAATTATTACAACAGGTCCTGCTCCTGCTATTAAAGTAAATGATAAAACTCCCATTCATTTCAATGTGAGTAGCCTAGGTCCCTAGGATGTGACCTATGGGAAATAGAACTTTTCCATCTCCAAATACTATGATTCAGTCATTCTATAAAGAGTCGCCTTACTTTTTCTGAAGGGAGGGAAAAAAAGACATGAAAGGAAAGTGCTCCATGATGGGGGCCACCTGAGCTCTAGGTAGAAATTTAAAAATTCATAAAAACATGGTAAGAAAATCCCTCCCCATTACAATATTACGTTAGACATAATACTTCATTTGGTACAGTTTATTTCACACAAACTGTATTTCAATATGTTTCACAGAATTACATGGTAGCAGCAGAAGGAGACAGACATTAAGAGGCATGGGCAAGAGAAAAACAGAGATGTCTACATGAAATTTAAAATGAGACGGAGAGCTAATGAGGCAGCAAAAGGCTGTTCCAGACAGCAGGCGCTACTGTGCTGATGGGTCTTACACTGCCAATAGTGAGACTGTGGGAAGATGAGTGGAGGCAGCAGGGAGTAGAAAGAGACAAGATTTTGGAACTCAACTAGGGCAAGTCCATGGAGGCCTGTCACAAGAGCAGTTTTAAACTGGTTCCTGAAATGAATCAGCAGTCAAAGAAGGTGCTAGAGGCAGGATCTGATGTAGTGATAGTTCTTCAACAGGTAAGAACACAGCAGCATTCTGCACATGCTGGAGTCTGCTGACCTGGAACTTGGGAGCATCAAAAAGGAGGCAACTGCAATAATTTAAGTGAGAAGAAATTATGGTAATTTTAGCACAGGAGTCATCAAGGCTATGTCATACAAAGCCAATGTTATGGAGGATGAAGTAGGCAGAGTTATAGGGACTGGAGATGTGGGAGAACAAACATTTGGCTAAGAAAACATGACACCCTTGGGTATTCCATGCCTTCAGAAGCATTTATTATGCTTACACATACTAGCTTCTCATCTAAAACATTGCTCCCTTTTAGTGAGACTGAACTTAACTTCTAACATGCTTCCATTATAATGAAGGTCCAGTTCAGAAACAGATCATCTCATGTGCAATTTTTGTAACTATAGCTGGCTGCAATACAGAGTACAGCAAATCCATCCTCCCCTTGTTGCAATAAAATAACTGCCAACCTAACCTTAAAAGCAGAGCTGCACCTTGCATTATAGGTCTTAAGCAAAGTTTAAACTCAGTTTCTTTCCATCTGAATAACCGGCCAACAGCCTCTATAAAGGGAACAAGACTGTAAGGAGCAAGACCAGAACACCACTCAATGAAGCCTGATTCTGGTTAACTTGTGTTGATTCACACACATTTACTGGGTGTAAATCAGAGCAAGAATTGTCCTCAAACTCACTAATAATACTCTACCTACTTGAATGCCTCTTGCAGTTTCAAGTGGACACAGGTTTCTTCTTCATTTCCTATTTTAAACTGTTCTGTAGTGTTCCTTAAGATTTAAACTGTTGAGTTTATTTTGAAAGCTTGGGTTCTCCAAAAATCTGCTGATACCTATACAGACTCCCTTGGCAAGAGACTTTGGCTGCAGATGGTGATTCAGGGAGCACTCTAAGCTCTCCTCAATTAAGATGTATTATTTTCTGAAAGAGGCATGGGTCAAGCCACCTCACTTTGAAAACAACTCTGGCTGCTGGACCATAAATTGGATGGCAGCAAAATCAGTAATGTCTGATGGATTGGGAAGAGTGAGGTTAGAATAGGAATTAGGTGGGGACATGGAATCTGTACATTCACCACCTTAGAAAGGGATGTTGTCACAGTGCAATACAGAGGTTGTGGCTGAGTTTTGATGCCTGGCTACCAAGAATAATCTTGACTTGAACCCATATTATCAAATTATCTCCCACTCAATCATATCCATAAAAATAAAAAGGGTAAAATATCCTTTTTCATACATGGTAATTCACCCAGATATTCATTAAGGAAATAAAAAGTGTAAATTTCAAGACAAAGCTTACCAAACTATTTAATTAGAGATGCTGCAATGTGCAATGAAAAAAGTCTGAGTTATAATAGAGGCTTATTTCAGAAAAAAAGGATATTTGTTTCCATTTCCAGCCAAAATCAATAACCATAAATATTTACAATCAAGAGAAATTATCAGCAAAACAAACTGATTTACAATCAATATAATTAATAAACCATTCTGCCCAATACTTAAAATAAAATATAAATTCAAACTCTTACACATTGGAGGAAATATTGCAAATATGATAAACACTGTTTCTATAGAAAATACCTATCACCCCAGTGAAAACACCTGTCATTCCTTGCCTTTCCACTGCAGTGCGGCATTGGCCTGAAGGAGTCTGCCCCGAACTGGTTATGTGTCTGGGTGGGGAATATTAGTTGGAATGGGAGTCACTTTGCTGCCACTTATTTGCAGCCAGGGCTGTGGACGTATCTTTCCACATCAAAGCTGTCTTTCCACTGAACACAACTGTGGTTCCTTGTAATTCCAGGCGATACCAGTGTGTTTTGTGATTAATCTGTTTTATTTGTTTAAACGTTTTTAGGAGCCCATTTGTTTTCTTACGACCGTCAAATGTGCAGGCATCCCAACCTCAACATAACCATCTCCCTGCCTTCAGTATAACCCCAGCAGGCATGCCTCACCTCCCTATTACTTCTGCGAGGCATTGCCCTACTCCCACCCTTTATCACTGCAGCCGCCTCCATCCCCAATTACCAGTCCAGCCGTTATCACCGCACAGCACTGCCAACCCGGGAATCACTAGGCATTGGCAGAGAGAGATTATTGTCTTCCTACACCGCAGGGACCGCTGGGGCCTGCAGCGCCGAGCACTGACTCCATCTCCCTCCCCACGGCCCCCAGTCCCTACACGCCCCAGGGTCTTTCTGTGCAACGACCACTGTGCTGCTGGTGAGGGACCAGTGCCACGTGCCACCCACCTCGGGAAGGTGCCGTGGAGAGCGGGGCAGGCCTGGGCAGCGCAGCAGGGCTGGAGGGCGGCGGGGAGAGGGGCGCAGAGTAGGGGTGGGGGAAGGGATGAGGGTGACTGAGGGAGGGGTGCAGGGGGTGGGTCCGGGGGTGGGTCCGGGGGCGAAGGCCGGGCTCTGACGGGTGGGCAGAGGCAGGAGGCTGGGGTCTGGGGCGGGAATGGAGGGCTCAGGGTGTGGGGGGGAGGTCGCTGTCCGGGGGGTGGAGGCGGGGTCCGGCCTCGGAGAAGGCTCGGGTCTCGCCGGGGGAAGAGGCCGGGCTCCGAGGGGAGGCGGCGGGGCTGGAGGGGAGGGGGCGGGGTCTCCGAGGGGGCAGGGGTCTGAGGGGGGAGGCGGGCGGGATCGCGGGGGCGGGGTCTCCGAGCGGGCGGGGGGCGGGGGTCTGAGGCGGGAGGCGGTCGGGGACGGGCCTGAGGCGGGGGGGCTGGCTCGCGCCCCAAATCAGCGGCGGAGTCCGGCGCGCGCTCCCGCCCCCGCTCGTGCCCGCGCCCGGAGGGACCAGGCACGCCTCAGCCTGCGAGAGCCGAGCCGCCCGCATCCTCCGGCAGCCGAGGTAGGGTCCGCCGCGGCGTGCAGCTGGGGGTCGGTGGCGGGCGGGGCGGGGCGGGGCTGGTCTCTCCGGGAAGGGGCGGTCCCGCGGGCTAACCTCCCCCAGCCCAGAGTGAGGGCGCCCAGGACGCCTGGGTTCTACTGCCGCGCCCCGTGCCTCAGTTTCCCCACCCTGCGGGTGCCGGGAGAGCGGCTCCGTCGGTGCTTGCGAAGCCGAGACGCGGCGGTGAGGGGCCCATGGGGGGACAGCTCAGGGCCAGTCTTTAGCCCAGATGCTCCCGCCGTGGGATCAGGGCAGCCGGACCTTTGCCCTGGATAAAAAGTCGACTTAAAAATAACCCAAACAGGCTGCGGGCCCTGTCTCACCAGTTCCAACCAGCTCTCCCCAGTCAGGGCCTCCTCACCCGTGCTGCAGGAACTGGGCATGTGGGCCACGTCCTGCTCCCAGCAAGGCGCAGGGCACACCAGCCGTGCTTGGCCCAGTCGTTCCCCACATCCTAAATACAGTCAAGAATTGTTTTCATTTGCTCTTGAAAAAATTGGAAAGATGAAATTTGCAGGATGATTTATTCCTCACAAGTCATTAGCTCAGCTGCAGTTGGGAGAGCGCTTGCCTTCAGATCTCTGAGGGGACAGTTTCTTATGCTCCAAGTAGGACATTGAGCCATGCCTGACATGAGTTGTCCCTACCAGGTTCCCTTGAGGATTGGAGACTCTTTAATTGCTACTGTAACCAGGACAGAATTGTCAGCACTATTGTAGAAAGTGTGGCTCTGAAGGACTAGCGGTCTGACAGTTGCTATTTGATCCATATTGGAATTCTCTATTTTTTTCTCTGGCCAGGTCTATCAGGCATGAATGTTAGTGGACGTTCCCCACATTGGGTTCTATGGTAGCTCCTCAAACAAACTGAGGTAGCCTGTCATTTCACTGAGTCAGACAAGACACTGTCTCTCTGACAGATGGTTCCGAGGGTCTTCCTCTGATATTACTTTCCTGCATATATTGAGGCCACACATATGCAGGCAATACTGTCACTGAAGTCTTTCCTTATTATTTTGCTATGATTTTGTACGTTTACCACACTGAGTGAACAGCAAATGCTACCCTGTCTCCAGCTCACATCAGACTGGAGAACTCAGACTATTCTAAACCCATGCTGTAACATTTCTGTGCATCTTACATACTGAAGGAACAGAAAAGTGATCAGAACCTGTTTTCCCCTCTATCTGCATAGGGATTCATAATACTTCATCAAGATGGACCCAATCTTGTAGTCCTTACACATGCAAAACATTAGTAGTTTCTCTCACCTTTTCCCTTCATCTATTGTAAATATGGAATAATGTTCTGAGACTCACATTAAAACACAATCAACAGCATTTCCAACAAAACAAAGAGGGGCTGCAATGTTAATAGGACAAGTGATGCTGGGCAAAGAACCTTTCACCTTGGGCCAACTTCAAGCAAATGGCTGCCCAGCCCACCATCACTTCGACACAGACAGTTGCCAAATGTTTTGCTGTTCCAGGTGGCCCCATGCTGTTCTGCCTGTATAATAGAGTTGTCCAGCTCTCCTCTCTAACAGCACTTCCCGCTCCCTTTGGTAATATCTAAAGGCTGTTTAGTGCCCTTAGTGGAGTATTGCCAACCTCAAGCATTCAAAAATCACGTGTCAGGCTCCTAAATTAATGAGATTGACTTAATCATGAGGTTTTGGGGTTTTTAAAAAAAATAATTCAGCTGTGGTTCTTTTTATTTATCTCCTAATATTTACCTCTAACATTAGGAATGTTTACGAGTCACATTTTCAAAACAAACCAAAAAAAAGCAGAGATTCTCAGCTAATAACCTAAATTTCAGCAGCTGAGTTTTTAAGAAAAACACCAAATATTGTGAGAGTTGGCAACACTAAACTTGGGTCCCAGTCAAGTTCCCAGTGGATACATGTCCATATCACAAGAACTACTATTGTAATGAGCTCTGTTTGGGTCCCTTGCTGACAGCCTTAGCAGAAAAGAATGAATGGGTCAGAGGGAGACATATTAGCATACTGATGTGGAGGTAAGGGGGAATTTGAACTGCCGCTGCCCAGGCTGTGCTAATCTGGGATGACAGAAGACAATTCACTGTTGTTAATCTGGCATCTTTCACTAGCTCTAAAATTCACTTAATAAAAACAGCAACACCCTAGTATCTGTATTTACACACATGAGGCTACATTAAAGGTTAAGTAGCAGTTATAAAATGGATGTTTTCCATTATGGGCTGGAGTTTGTGCAGTGTTAGAGAAGCAGCTACAGAATTTCCATTAGCATTAATGAGTTGCTTTGTGGTTAAAATTGTGCAGTATGCTTAAAATGCACTCCCTTATATTAACTATCAATGGTCAAGAATGGATTTTACTTGCTATCCTAAATCACACACTGAAGAGGCCAGAGAGTTTTGGGGATTGAAACGGTTGATTCTAGATTTTAAGAGTAGAAAATAGAGGAGAAATTTAAATTCTTTTAATTTAGTTTTCATTTGGTGTGTTTGTGATATCGTAAGAAAGGAATGACATGTTTGTGCATCACAGGAAATGGGTTTGCACTTCAGCCCGTAACTTCAGTAAAATTGATAAGCTCTGTGTTTTGCAGAATAGGCTATTTTGAGGGAATAGCTTGTATAATATGAGATCTGTTCAGGAGCAAAGTGGGTGTGATCTATCTGTAAATCGGGCAGCTGTCTAATGACTAAGCATGAGTGAGGATTTGTGAGTGTGTTTTGCTTAATTAAAATGAAAAACACATTAGCTCCATGTATAAAAGAGGGCAGAGTAGGTATGTAGCACACAGACAGGACACATCAAAATTCTAGGGCAAGGAACTAGTCCTAACATAGATACGTATCACTAGAAGAAGCTCTCAGTATGGAAACTTTTCCCAGACCATGGTGAAAAACTTATATGAATAAGAGAAATAAATTTAAAAGTCATATGAAAAGGTATCATGTAGATATTATTAAGTTAGAACTAGAAAACCCTCAATTTGGGCAAACATTCTGGAAATACTAATTCAAAATAAAAGTTCTCAGTGCTCTACGTAAGTTAATAAACCCCTAACTCAGGTATTCACAAAATCTTTACTATGTCCCTACAGGATCTTACTTTATTATAAGACAAATGAATTTCACAGGAGGAATCAAAGTTCAAGAAGCTCAGTGGACTATATAAAGTGCTACAAATTATTTGTTCAAACTAAAGTTAGTGAGTTTAGTTTCTGCCTCAGTGAAGCAAATCATTTGCTTCACTAACATAACAAGAGAGAATTCTTTATTTTGCCTCTTTATGCAATATGTAGATATCAATGCTTTTGTAATGGAAAACTTGTCACTCAAGCATGGTGCTTTTTAGTGCTTGAGCTGCTGATGGTGACTTGAGGTCATTCAATCCATTTACACTTTGGCAACACTTGTACAGGCTGTCATGCCAATAGAGTATCCTGAGTGTGCGTACTGCGCAGTCAAGTACAATGTTTCCTGTTTCATTTGTATTAACCTCTGGGTTTTTCCATATTTAAATTTCCTTGACTAAAGGAATGAAGTCAGAGTCTGGTTTTCCAAATACTTCAGTGGCGGTGTCCTTTGTTCCAGATGTCCCATCCATCCCCAAACAGCTGTCACTTGGATTCCTCAGAGAACTGTCATCCCTCTTGAGGATGCATGATCTGTTACCTGATCTATCCCTGGTACAGACTGTTACTGTAAAGCACTAAGAAAGCCAAACTGGTGAGAGAACTGCTGGTTAGAGCTCTTCCTGCTCTAGTTACAAGGCTTCTCTTCATACTAGCATGTTTCTGTTTATATGTACGCTGCATAGCTGTAACTCTCAACAACATCATCCTCACTACAACCAACAAGGAACGTGCTTCCTTGGCCTGTTCTAAGTGACTGAGAGACACTGACTCTTAGAGGAGATACACAGGACTTAGCGTGTAGGTAAAGGAGGGATTGTTCCAATATTTGAAAAAGAGAGGCCAGGGTCGTCCCCTGCCATTTTGTGTAGAGTTAAGCATGCTTATAGCACACCTGCTGGATGGGCCCCACAGGCAAGTGAGGCAGGGGAATTCCTATCTTGCCCTAATTTAAGTATCCTGCACTGGTCTTAGGCAAGAGATGCCTGCCTGAGGTAGCAGTGTGCATGTCCACAGGCAGAAAGTTAGGTGCCTAAAGAACTTTTGTGGCAAAAATGTAGGTGCCAAGGCTCTTACAAGGGTAAGTGACAGCGGTGTGGGGGTTTTGTGGATTGCAGTGGTGCTTATATCTGGGTTTTAGGTGCTTAAGTCTTATGTGGTGCTAGCCCTAAATGTACTGTAATTTTTCATATGGGAAACAGACTTAGTTTTAAAAATGTAATCCTTTAAAAAGTATTCTAATGACATGTAACTCCCTCCTCCTCTCCCCTCAGCATTAAGCATTTGTGTCTAAAGAGCTGGCCCTACAGGGAGGCTGGATCTCATCCAGAATTAGCCACGTTATACACAATTGAAACAAAATCTTTGCTGATCATATTACACATACAGGTTCAGTAAATGTTTTTCCTATCTGATAAGAGTATGTACACTACTGGTTTCGTTTTTGTTACACTGCCAGTTAGTCTGCAAACTTGTACTCAAAAATATTTCTACACCGAGGTTGCAAAAATTAAATCAGAACAGAGTAAAATCCCTTCTGTAGGAAAACAAGGCTAAAGATGATCAGAGAGGAATTATTGTTCATTTCAGCAAGGAAACTAACAGGAGATATTAAGGGCCTGTCCTAGTCTTGGAATCATGTTAGCAACAAACTTCCTGCATGGCCTTCCTCATCCATGTGGATTGGGATTTTTTAAATGAGAACTATGCTAGCCAAATCCTATTACAGACTAATAGGTAGTCTATAGCGTGATTTTATGATCTGGACTCTGATCCTGTGCCTGATTACACCTATAGAAGTGTCACGGTGGACTTCAACAGGTGTAGGACTGGATTGATGGTTCCTGAGGTGCAGTCAAGAGTAGCCCCTCCACAATAAGGCCCCAAACTGTGCTAAGACCATACACACAGGTGTTGCTAGTATGATTTCAATCACTGTGTGGACAGGGTCTCCATGAGAGCGAAGTATAACTGATTCCTTCCATGCTACTGATGCCCTGTGTCCAGAAATGATTTTCAGGATCAGTTCTTGAAAATTACATCAGATAACACATTTGTGCTGGCAGATGCCAGCAAGAGCCAAACTTTGAATGTGCTCCGTTGTTCACTGGAGGTGTCCATTAAAGTTTGCAAAGTGCTTTGAGATCCTCAGATAACTATAAAAGGGCAGAGTATTATTAAACAATATATTGATGAAGAAATATGCAACTAATTCCTTACTTATTTATCAGAGAAGAATCCATACAACCTGGGCAGTGTGTAGGGGCAAAGTGCAGATCAGCGGAAGAGGTGGAGATTGGCATCTGGGGGATGCTTTACCCAGCAGTGCCCCAAATCAGAAGGGGGAAGGTAAAACAATTAAACAAGAAGCTTCTGGAAGCAGTAATTGGGCAAAGTTTCCCACCTGCCTGCAAGGATTGCTGCATGCTGCAATTTTGTAAACAGTGCTATCTAGGGGAAGCTGCAGGGACAGATCTTTTCTCACCCCCAAATCAGGGACAAACATTTTTTGCCCTGTCTTCCTCTGCTATTGCGGTAGCCTTACTATCAGCTGGGTCCATCTGGCTCCTACAACTTCCTAACTTGTCAGCCCAAACGTCAATTTACGATGTGGGGTGAGGGAGGGGAAGATTACTGTGCTGTGTTCCCTGATTCAGGGTGGGACAGAGAGGGGGCAGTAACTGTATCTGTGCCGCAGTAGTGGTGGGTGAGGGCCAGTTTCTCTTACTTACCTCCTATGTGCAAAGCTCAGGGTGCATCCAGCTAATGGGAGAGTCGGATGACCTGAAGGGTCCACAGAAAACCTGTTGAAGTATCCCTTGAGAATACATGGGCTGCTCGAACTCCTCTGACGTTAAGTTCAAATGAGCACAAGGAGCTGTCTCAAGGAGAGCAGGTGTGACTGTAGACCTGTAGCAAGCCACGGTGCCCAGAGCAGTCTGCAGAAGTAAGGAAAGAATAAGATTTCATCTTAGAAAACAATTAGAAAGTAAGATAAGGAAATGTGTTAAAGTTGTTGGAAAAGTTAAAAAAGTAGGGTTGCTTTTTTTCTGGATACATCACTTGTTTGTGTTAAAGTGCAGCTTTTCTTTTGATCAGACAGCTTTTCTGTTTGAAAACAATGCTTAATCCTGACAGAGGGAGTAAGCTGGGCTCTTGGCCTCCTGCCACAATAGAAAATCTTTTTAAAGTGGTGTTTGTTAACTAGATTGTGCTGCCAGCACTGGGCAGAACATGTTAGATTGAACTGGTTGTAAACTGTGATTCAGACTGATTTGACTATAGATCTGATGCCTATATGCCTGTGAAAAGTCTCTTTAACTAATGTTAACTGTTATGATTGCTTTGTTTCTGAAATTTACCTGGTAAGGACTTGTAAACTTGTTAAAACTTCCTCAATAAATAGTTTTTTAAAAATGATTTGGGTAAATGGTTTTTTCTCCAGTACCTTTGTCTACACAGCATTTTTCGGGTGCGGGTAGGGAGGAGATTTTCCCATCATTGCATTAGTATCTGCCCCATTGGTGGGAGTAGAGTTTAGGGTATGTCTACACTAGAACAGGTACTTTCCTGCTCAAGTAGACATCTGCACTAACTCTGATTGAGCTAGCATGCTAAAAATAGCAGTGCAGTCTCAGCAGTGCAAGCAGAAGGATGCGCTAGCTACCCTGACTACGGTCTCATCTGAAACGCTAGGTATATACTCAGACAGCTAGTCCTCCAGACATACTTCTGTTTATGTCTACTTGCCCTGGGAATCACACCTTCCAGCTCCAGTACAGACATATCCTTAGCATCAAGAGGGCATGGCTATTTTACCGCTATGCCATCTAACCCAGCTCAGAGCAAGTCTTGATGATATGAGATAGAAATGCCTCTGCCTTGCCTACAGTAGCTCTCCTACCATTTCTGTCACTGTTGGAGGTGCACTCTGGTTCTACAAAGATGGGTAGATTTCCTCAGAAATGTTATTGAAGTCACAGCAGACAGGGACAGAGCCTAACTGCAGACCAGAGCCAGGTCAGGGCCCTTCTCAGGTGCAGAACCAGGACATGTCACCACAGCTGGATTTAGAAATGTCAGCTGTGTTAATCTTTAAAGATTAGTCAAAATTAAAATAAGATTAGTCATTATTAAAGATTCATCCTAATTAAAAAATCCTCCATTAGCAATGTCTCAAATTAATACAGAATTATCATTTGATGTTCACCTTTTATGCGGTTTGTTTTTTCTCTTCACTCATGGTCCATCCCTGCAAAGTTTACTCACATGAATAATCCTTTCAGGGAAAGTGTACCACTTGACATCAGTGGGACTTCCCATGTGAGAAGTGGTTGGATAGCAAAATAAACCTGGTCAGACTAGATCAGTGGTTCTCAACCAGGGTACATGTATCCCTGGGGGTATGCACAGGTCTTCCAGGGACTATATATCAACTCATCTAGGTATTTACCTAGCTTACAACAGGCTACATAAAAAGCTTTAGTGAAGTCAGTATTACCTAAAATGTCATACAGTTACTTGTTTATACACAGTATATTGAAATGTATTACAATATTTATATTCTAATTGATTTGTTTTATAATTATATGGTGTTAAAAGTATATATTATATTATATAATATTATTATAGGCTGTTACAAGTACCAGAAATATAATGTGAGCTACGAAGTAATTTTTAAAAGGGTCATTTATTAGATGGATAAATACATTCAAGATACAGAGAGTGTGTGTGTGTGTAATGACTACTGCAAAATTGTGAACAAAGAAATGTAGATAAAAATAACATTTCAGGGTTTTTAATCTTCTTATCTATATAAGGATGCAACTGTGTGTATCTACTGTGTTATAGCAGATTATAATTTTGTAAATGAAAAGGTTTAAATATTCAGAATACAAAAGAAACTTTGTGCTTTATTCTAAAGAGATGTTTATTTTTATATGTTATGAAACTTCTGAGTGCATTTGTTTGAAGAGAAACAAGGGTAACCCTTATATCCTGGATTTGAGAGGATATAGGCATTAAAGTATTATAATAGAAAGATATTGTTGTAAACAAGTGTCTGTGTTAAGCTTTATGAATCTTGAATGTTGGTTGGCTGAGTTGTAAAGTGAGAGGCTAATTCATGAATACTGGTTTTCCTGGGTGTATCTGCAAGATCAGGTTACTCAGAAAAAGTGTCTGAAAAAGCACTGGTAGCTCACAAATCTGTTCTGTGATCCTGGCTGACTAGAATGATTGGTTCGTGATCCAGACCTGTTCAAGAATCATTAGTCCCTGGAGGCTGCTCAGTGGCCTTAGTGGAATGAGGTGAGGGTCTCTGTCTAGTTTCTAGTCAACAGGTGTTGATGCAACTTTCACACCTGACAGTCAGATACTTCCTTTCTGACAATCTCACAGAGACCAAGGAGTCACTGGACCTGGAGAAGGAACACCCCTCTTATCACGAAAAGCTCTCTTTCTGTGAAGGGTCAAGTATATTGAGATGGTAATTTGGAAGAACCTTCCACTGCTGCTTCCCATTCCTGTTCTTTGTACAGAGTCTTCACTTCCCAGAACTGCTATTCTGGCACGTTCTCCAACAGTGAATTCAGAGTGTGAAGCTTATGTCAAGCAGAATCTTTCTGGCAGTCTCAGGTACGGGAGGAACCGTTCAGTGGTCACCAGCTTGATTAGATGGGAAAAACTAAGCAATGTATCCAATGGAGCATTCATTACAACTTCCTGGTTTCCTTCTCCTACAGCACATCTGACACTGCCCTTTTGCCATAACTCCACTGCCAACACATAGTCACATGTAGGAAAACATCTCCTTATAACATCTAAAAATCTTTTATGGATGATGTAATGGAAGGGAAATATTAACAAGGAACTAAAATTCCAAACAATCTATAGAAGCCACTCATCTGAAGGGGATTCATAGAATATTAGAGTTGGAAGGGACCTCAGGAGGTCATTCAGTCCAACCCCCTGCTCAAAGCAGGACTAACCTCAGCTAAATCCTCAGCTAAATCCACTGTCAGCCTGCTACTTGGTATGGAGAACAGCAGTTCCAGATTGCTGGTGGAGAGCATAATGCTCATCATGTGGTTTTAATAATCACTGGGCCCCTGTGACAGAGTCGGAAATTGAGGGAGAGAATTTTGAAGTGTTACCTTTAACAAGCCCAAAAAGCTCCTTTGAGATGTATTAGAATGTGTGTGTCTTGGCATCACTTTTGACCATGCCCTCTCCAAAGAAAGCCCTACAAAAATCAGTTGCCCAGTTACACCAGCTGCATGAAAACTTTGCAAAGCAGCACATCCCTCATAACCATGAGGCTTAATGACTTATTAGTCAGCACTGCTGCTCCCCATTGTCTCAGAATTCAGGAGCAAGAAAGGTCACTGGTTTGAGCCCTGTAGCCAGCGTATGAGGCCTAATCTTGCATTCTGTATGTTAGCCTCAGTTACACACGTGCAACCCTACTGACTTCAGCACATGTAGGCAAGGGAAGAACTTACTCTAGTCATCACCTAAACAGTGACAGGAACTTGAAGCACATGAGCTACATGCCTGTTAAGTAACAGGAATTCAATCGATTTGTGAGACTCTCTGTGAAGACTGCTCCTAGGTATGCCTTTTTCTCCCATGCTTAGTGCCCATCCTGGGTATGCAGACGGTCCTGCCCGCAGAGCAGGTATATTTTAGAGGTTCATGTTTTGCCTAAGGGTTTAAATTAAATAAAACCAAGGGAATCTGGCCTGAAGGCTAAAATTCCATCCAGAGGCCATTCCCTGTGTGTCTTAGGGAAATGCAGTGTTAACATATATGTTACTTACAGTGCCTGCATGCAACTGAGATGGGGCACAGGACAATCTAGAAGAGGAGGGAAGATGGCTTTAGGCGAAAGTAATGGGGTACCAGGGGAGACTATAGGATACAGAGGACTGTGGGCAGCATAGATGCAGCAAGGACAAGCAGGCAAAGAAGGGTGAGAGGCTGAGGGGACAGGCAGGAGTTGGGAGACTGGTGCAGCATGGAGGAGAATGTGAGTGGGGCAGAGATCAGGAGGGAGATAGAAATATAGATAGATAGTGATGGGGGTGGAGAGGATAACAGGAATCTCCCATCAAGCAGGCAGGATGGCTGTGTAGGCCACACAGTCAGAACTTAGAAGGAAGATCAAAATGAGATTGGCTTGACAAGAATGAGATTTTAAAGCAATCAATCCCCTACTTGAGGGTCTGACTCCTCATTCTGAATGCTGGTGGTTGGCTATTCTACTCTTATTGGTTGGGGATTTGGTTTTAAGACCATTACAACTCAGACTTGGGAGACATAATATTAAAAGAAACTAACACTTCTTTCCAAGCCCCTCAAGTAAATGCGCCACTGACAGTTCTGTACAGATGAGCCCAGGACCCCCTTTGGTGGTAGCTTTTTAGAACTGAAACAAGATCAGACTGTGTCACCTCTCTATTTCAAATACTTATTTGGGTAGTGTGAAGAGTGAATAAGCAGCACAGTGAACACAGAACCCAGGACATCCAGCTAGTCTGGTCTAACAAGGTTGAATTTTGCCTGGTGGAGTTTGGGTGTGTTTTAATTTTGATCTAATCAAAATCTTTTAATGGATTTTTGAAGAGAGGGGAAAATATTTACTAGTTTGCTTTTGCCAATCTCTCTGGCTTCAAGTGTATTTTGGTTACACCAATTTATGAAACAAAGGCTGTCCTTGAGGCTTCCTGATCTGGGAATTAGGAAGCAAATATCCAACTAGTGGCAGAACAGCTGAGGTGAAAAGGCCATATGTAAAAATCCTCCAGCCTTCCTGTGTGTCATGGGCTTGCTTATTCCTCTGGAGTTATCTCCTCAGAGGGGACCTTCTCCCTGGAATGCTCCTGTCTTGCACAGTAGTGAATTGGGATGCAGGGAAGACCCATTGCTTCTGCAGCACCTCAAACCCCGCAGAGAGCTTCTGCAGCTCAGGAATCCATGTCTGGAAAATAGAAGGGGTGGGCAGGAAACGTGCATATTGCATCCCCCCCACAGACTTGCACATCAGCCATTGGGAGTTAAACATAAAAACCGTATTCAAGCTAAAGAAACTCTTGAGGGCAGGAAACCCAACCGTAGTGGGGGGCTCGGAGAATCCTTGGTCTCGTGACTTCATTGGAGCAATGCTATCAGGGAGGCAGAGGGTTGGGAGCCCTAGGGCAACAAGTCTCCTTTGCAGGTTACATGTAATCTGTTGGGCTTGGGAACAGAACTGCTTCCTGTTCCCAAGGAGAAAGGAGTCTAAACCCTGTCTTTGACAGAACAATCCTAGGAAGTCTCTGAAATCTGATAGTGCTTAGGGAGGAGGTAATCTGGGTCTCATGTGATGTTCCTATAACAGTGGATTTTGCATGGTGAGGAGCTGTTGGGGCATGGCACAGGTTTATAGGGCTGTGAGTAATTGGAGACAGATGGAGTTTGTGGTGTCTCTTGACTTCATGCTGACCTGGAGTCAAAGTCAGTGAATAATTTTAAATTTTTACCAAGCTCATTGCACTTGCACTCTAGGCTAGATTTGGAAGGTTTCCATACCTACTCCCCTAAACAGCAGAGACTCCATGAGTACTCAGTTACTATCCAGTTTCTCTGCTTTGCTGTCTAAGGTTTCAAACTGATGCAGTCCTCTCACCGAACAGGCCCAGGAGAAAAAGAGTCTAATCTAAATGAAATCAAGCCTGTATTGTCTTCCCCTTCTAGAGGTGTAAAGGGATCTCTGTCGAGCGTGTTTGGCCTATGCCCAAACAACCAGTCCTGCAACTTCCCTTTGATATTTTATCTACATGGGATTAGTAAGAGTAACATTGAATTATTCTGCTTTTATGCATTCTCGCTTTTGAATATTGCAACATTAATTTTACACGTTCAGTGTTAGTGTTCCCAGTACGCTTCATACTGTATTTAATGTGGTTCTTTGATCCTGACTTCCTACATTTTAAACTTCTGAACAATTTTCTACCCAGCTAGGTCTGTTTTGTTGTGAAATTCTGCTCCAGGATATAAAGATTTGGTAATACACATTCTCAACTCTCAATAGCAGCAGCAAATGTACCATGTACTCATAATACCAATGAAAAATATGCAGCATCCCTCACATCAGCAGCACAAAATGTACGGATATTATCTTAAAACAAAGGAATCTGAAAAAATAAACCTATTGTCCTTTCTCTGGCAGGCACCACTCACCCTTTGACATTTTTAAGTCTTGAAAAAGGATACTATTGTATCTAAATCCCTCTTTCTTGCTCCCCTTTTGGGAGGGTGCATATACCTGATGTCTGAGGAGCTGGTAATATTTCAAGTCAAATCCCTTTAGGTCCCTTCTGCATTGAGAATTAAGATTAGTTACCCTAATTGCTGTTCAAAACTAGTTCCGAGTTATGCAGCTCAAACAGACCTAAAGCAGATAAAGATTTAAGACTGACTGGTCTATAGTAGCAGCATTTCTTAATTAATGTTTATACAGTGCCATGAATGGTGGTTCTTTGAGACACAATAGTGGTCCTTCTCCAAGGATCTTACACGGTTTAGGCTGTAATGGGCTCAGAATGGGTGTGCAAGTATGACTCACCTTCCAATAGCTGTATGTTGTTCATTACCCATTTCTAGATGGGAAGGATTTTCAGTATTGTTGGAGGAAGCCCAGCTCTGGGGAGGTACAGTGGGAGGTTTCCAGAACAGGTAGCGAGACGCTGAGAATTTAATTCAAATTTCCTTTGTGGCAACATAGACCTGTACCCTCATGGTTGTGGTGAGATTGCTACCATATGATTTGTAAAGTCCACCTGTTGAACTATGAGACAGGCTGAAGGCATTGATGCTTAGCCTCCCATCTGAAGGGCTCCTATGAGCGAATACAGCAAGTAATTGAAATTCCCGCTGTCTAGGACTAACATATTCTGTTTTTTCTCACATGTTACAGGCAGTACAATGAACTTTAAAAAGTATTTCATTAGAGTGCTCCACCGTCTCCAGAAGGGTCCTGGATACACGTACAAAGAGCTGCTGGTTTGGTACTGTGATAACACCAACACTCATGGGCCCAAACGCATCATCCGAGAAGGGCCAAAGAAGAAAGTCATCTGGTTTTTCCTGACTCTGCTCTTTGCATCCCTAGTCTTCTGGCAGTGGGGGATCCTCATTCACACGTATCTCTCCTATAGTGTCAGTTCATCTCTCTCCATAGGATTTAAGACCATGAAGTTCCCAGCAGTCACAGTCTGCAATGCCAGCCCCTTCAAGTGAGTTCCCTGTCTGCATCGAGTTACACAGTATTAGCTGTGACGCTGCCTTGCTCAGTGACATTCCCAGTGCATAGCGCTATACATCTTTTCCATCTCAAATTGCAGTGATATGGAGGTTTTCTGAAAGTGGCCATTGTAATTCATAGAATGATAGAATATTAGAGTTGGAAGGGACCTCAGGAGGTCTCTAGTCCAACCCCCTGCTCAAAGCAGGACTATCCTCAGCTAAATCATCTCAGTGAGGGTTTTGTCAAGCCGCAGCTTAAAAACCTGTAAAGATAGAGATGCCACCGCCTCCCTAGGTAAGCCCCTTTAAAAAAAATGAAAACAAGAAAAATGAATGAAAACACCTTCGTTCTGCAACCCGACCCCATTATCTGGGTGCCATTAAAGGCCAATATCTGCTCTCCATTACACTAATGTAAATTCAGAGTAAATCAGGCAGGCCAATGACTTCACTGGAGTTACTTTAATTTACATCAATGGGACAACAGTGGTGTGGCCCTAAGTGTGAAGTATATCACAGGCTTGGTCTCCACTACAGCATTAGGTCAACATAAGCTTACATCGACGTAATTGTGTCAGTCTACACACTCCAGCCTTGCTCCCACTGCTGAAAGTGCCCTACTGCACTGACATAACCCCAGCTCCACAAGAGGCACAGGGCTTAGGTTACTGTAATTAGTACAACATGGTGTCTGGGTGGACACTGCAGGTTACTTACATTGCTGTTGGCTGTCATTCTTGTCAATGTCATGGCTCCATGTTAGAGCCCAGCTGTCCCTAGGCTCCCCACTCAGCTGCTGTCCAGGCTCTTGGCTCCCCCCTGGGAAAAATGGCAGCTGCCCAGCGGGTAGCCAACAGTCCTGGGGAAAGCAGCCTCATTCTTGGCGAGGAGCAGGAAGCCAGGAGCCTCACAGGAGGGGGCCATCCCCCTTGCTTCCGGGGGGGACGAGATGCCAGGAGCAGGAAGCCCAGGCTCCCAGTCCTACACACTGCCCCTCTGAAGTCAGTGAAAGCACTCTCGGTGAAGACACACCACTGACAAAAAAGGGCAGTGTGTACATGAACCTGTAAGTCTACCTAGCATAGGTCGACTTAAGTTTTTAGTGTAGACATGTCCCCAGTCAGTGTCTCAAAACTCAGAGACAACCCACAATGAATAGGTTGATTTGTGTGTCGTCTTGTAGAGCAGCTCCTAGTTATGTTAGCCCACTACTGACCCAGGAACCAGTGCGTTATTTGAAAGATAATGACATTATTTCTGTAAAACACAGCAATTCTTCAGTAAAGCATTGATTATCTCCTGGCTAATTTTATATATACTGCTTACCCCAGTGTCTGGCAGTCAGGATACACGTTTTAGCATAGATCACACTTTGTACCTGGGCTGCAATTCATTTTTCAGTAACTCTCTGTGAAGCTGACTATGGTCTGTGTTCCCTATAGAAATCTAATCTACTGCAAACCTCCGCCACCTTCCCAGCCCTGGTAACTGCTCTTTGTCCTGCAGATACTCAAAGGTGAAGCATCTACTGAAAGAGTTAGATGAGCTCACTGAGGCAGCCCTGGAAAGGATCCTGCAGGCCAAGCACGGGGACCCAATCTCAGCTCTCCCACTAAACTCCAGTGAGATGCTTTCTCAGAGGTTAGACCTGAGGCTCTGGAACCAAATACCCTTGGTCCTGATTGACGAGAGTGACCCAGATCAGCCCGTCATTATCGATCTCTTTGAGCCCAGCCCCAATGGCTCAGGAGCTGCACGCAACAATTCCTCTCCTGCCCTGTCCAACGTGACATCGGAAGTAAAGAAACATAAAGTGGCCGTGAAGCTGGTAAGTGGAGGTTTTACAGCTGTGTGGACATGCGTTGCACATCTCTTGAGGACACACGTTATACTGTGATCTGTTTGGAGCAGGGACTGTTTTCCTTCTGTTTTTGTACAGCACCTAGCACCACAGGGTCCTGGTTCAAGACTGGGGCTAGTCCAAAGAGTAAATAATAGTAATAGTATGGGGAGGAGAGTTAAACCCTGGGATCAAGGCAGATGGTGAGTGGAGCACCCCATCACACGCCCTATTAGGATAGCACTCTGGGGAATAGCTCACAAGGTCAGCACCCCTTCCCCCAGTTGCACACCATCTCTCCACCTCTCTTGGAGGCTGCAGCCCCTCTTGCACTCCACAAGCTGCTGCCAGCTCTTCAGGACTCAGCCCTCTGACCAGGTCACTATATGCAAGTTCCCCTTCCAGGGTATCGTGGTCTCTCTCGTTCACTGCCTTGTAGTGCCACTCCCTCTATGGCTGGCAGGGGAACCCAGGCCTGCTTTCTACTCCGGGTTCTGACTCAGGGACCCTCTAGCCAGCAGTCAAGGTTAGTTCCCTTCTAGACCTTACTGCTTTTCCTTGAGTCCTGTCCTACCTTCCTGGCTTCCCCCCCACACTCTGGGTTTGCCAGTTCAAATGCATCTCCCTTCTCATAGACTCATAGGTCAGAAGGGACCAATATGATCATCTAGTCTGACCTCCCGCACAAGGCAGGCCACAAAACCCTACCCATACACATTTATAACAACCCCGAACCCATGACTGAGTTATTGAAATCCTCAAAAATGAGATTTGAAGACCTCAAGCTGCAGGGAATCCATCAGCAAGCGACCCATGCCCCATGCTGCAGAGGAAGGCGAAAAACCTCCGTGGCCACTGCCAATCCGCCCCGGAGGAAAATTCCTTCCCGACCCCAAATATGGCGATCAGCTAAACCCTGAGCACGTGGGCAAGACTCACCAACCAGCACCCAAAAAAGATTTCTCTGCAGTAACTCAGTTCCCATCCCATCCAGCATTCCCACAGACCATTGAGCAGACTTATCTGCCGATAATCCAAAATCAATTGCTCAAATTAAACTATCCCATCATAACATCCTCCCAGGGAGCCTCTGCAGACTTTCCTGGCAGTCCTCTTCCACTTCTAATTGCTGGTCTTTATAGTCCCAGCCCAGTTTTTCCTCAGCTAGGCTCTCCCTCCCTCACTCAGCAGATTGCTTAGCTGCCTGACTCCACACAGCTGTGGCGTTTTGGATTAATTATCCCTCTTCATAGTCATCATGAACCCTTTCAGGCCAAGAGTCAGGTCAACACCCCATCACATACCTTCCCATCAAGACTGCAACCCTCAGGTGGGTGGATGCCTTCTCTCCTGGAGCAATTACAGATGGGCCTGCAGGTCGTCCCACTCGTGCTCCAGGCATGCTGCCACAAAGAGCAACTTGCCAATCTCCGTGGCATCTCTGAATGTCTCTCTCTGGAACACAGTCTTTGCATGATACTCACAAGGCTAGCTTGGTGGCTTTGTTTCTTCTGTAGCCCTGGCCCTTGCTCTGGAGGCTCTCCTAGCCCCCCTTCTCCCAGTTCGCCTCGAGTAGTCTCCATATTAGTTTCCTCATCCTTCAACTGGACCTCTGAGGGACTCTCTTTTCCCCAATCCCTCTACTCCCTTTCAGCTCCTTCAGCCTACTCCACCTTGGTGCTTCATCCCCCCCCAGCTTCAGGCACCTGGCACTTCCTTCTGGGCCTTTTGCCCTTTTCCTCACTCATCACCTTTTTCTCATTCCCCATCAGGACCCTGCCTTTCCCTGGGTTACTGTTGTCTGTGAGGGCACTGCCTCATATGTCCTACTTCCCTGCAGGTGAAACAGGTGTTCCCCTTCTTGTTTTCTTCACAGCCACCTTTGGGCTTTCCTGCCTTATTTTGGGGCTGGGCTTCATATCCACCCAATAGGGACACTCTTCTGAGCATCCCCTCCACCTACAGGCATAAAAATGCTTTGCTCAGGCATCTGCTTTCCTGATGCTACGACCTTTTCTCTTGCCCCAGCCTCTCTGGCCCTTGCTCATCTCTTGAAAGATCTTGAGCAATTATTGCTGTTCTTCAGCAGATGGTATCATACAGCGCTGCAGGTATCTCTGCACCTTCCATTGTCACTACTGGCTCTCTAGAATCTGTCTCATCAGGGCCTGCATCCACTTTTGTTGCTCATCAGCCCCTTTCACTGGGACCAGCAACTCCGTGGTCCAGCTTGGGAGGTATATCTGCTCACCACAAGGAAGGCCTCCATTCTGCTCTGGGTTCTGGCTCAGGGACGCTCCAGCTAGAAGTCTAGGTCTGTTCTTTCTAGACCTTACTGCCTGTCTCTGAACCCTATCCCACATTCCTGGCTCCCCCTGGGTTTACCAGCCCAAACACACCTCCTTTTTCCCAGGGAGTAACTGCTGACTTTTCCAGCAGACTTAGCTGTTTCCAATATCCTGCCTATATAGTCCCAGCCCAACTTGTTCCTCCTTCATGGGGCTCCCTCACTCAGTCAGGGGATTACTTAGCCACCTGATTCCCCCCAGCTGTGGCTTCTTGGGTTAATAAGCCCTTTTCTTAACCTTCATTAACCCTTTCAGGCCAAGTGTCAGCTGAACACCCCATCAAAGGGCTATATCCATGGGATAGGGCCTCCAAATGGGCCTCTGGAATTTGTTTCTCCACAGCTTTCTCTCGAGAAGCTGCATTGTGTGGTGAGTGCTGGGTCACAGCAAGGCCCTGGCAAAGTTCTTTGCATCATTTCTAAACAGTCATTTGCCCTCAGTTTAGAGTTGCTTGGAATCAACCCTTGATCCCATAGCAAATTACTCCCTGCACAGTGACGCGCTGGGTATATGCCAGGGGCTGTTCGGTCAGGCCTGTGCGTCTTTGGTGGGCTGGTCAGCAGGACTTGCATGTAACGCTGGCGTACTGAGGGCTGCAGTGGTTGGTATTTTTAATCAAACCAGCACTGAACTGGTTCCTTTCACAGAAACACATCCAATCCTTTGATTATAAGAAATCACATCTCATCCTGCCACAGGTGATACAGCCAGGACTCTGGGTGCCTCCATCAGGATCAAACCCCTCAGGGCTTGTCTAGACGAAGTTAGTGCACAGCAAGCTGGTGTGCAAATCTCTCTTGGTAGCGTGCTGGGTGCTGACTGTCTGGACCCTGCTTCCACATCCTAAAAGCTCCCGAGGGTACTGGTCTCCAGTCCATGGGAGTGACGCACTAGGGATCCCAGGAGCAGGGTCGTGTGGGAACTGAGCTAGGTGCCACCTACAGCAGGTGGGTTCCCAGGTGAAGTTCCCCTGTGGTGCAGAGGCCAGTGTTAGCTGCACCAGCCCACTGAAGCCCTGCAGTGGACCCCTGGGCAGAGCTGCACTCAGATGCCCTGGCACTGCAGAAAGGGCCTCCATGCCAGCCATGCAAGGCGCATGCGGGCAGTGGTGATGGAGTGGACTGCGAGGTGGCTTTTGTATGTTGGGACCCTGCTGCCCTGTGAATGCTGCTGGGGCACAGTGGCTAGTCCAGCCCCTAGGTTACCCTTCCCTTTGAACACTGGGCCTGCTGGCTGTGTGCTAGTTCCTATCCGAACCTAACGCCATGTGTCTTCAGTGCAGCCGTGAGGGCACCCCCAGCTGCATCTACAGGAACTTCACCAGCGCGGCCCAAGGGGTGATGGAATGGTACATTCTACAGTCCACTAGCATCCTCGCTAAGGTCCCGCTGCAAGAAAGGCTGAGGATGGGCTACCAGCCCGAGGACATGATCCTAGCGTGTCTGTACGGGGCAGAGCCCTGCAGCTACAGGTAGGTGTAGCCGGAGAGCCGGTCGTGTCTCAGCGCTATCCGGGACCAGACAGGGCACAGGGAGGGTTACGTTCTTTGGAGCAGGGACCACTTTTTCTTCTGTGTCTGTACAGTGATGAGCACAGTGGGGTCCTGGGCCATGACTGAGGTCCTAGATGCTGTGAAAATATGAATTACTACTACTATTATATATTAAATCATGTGCCATCCAGGGCCTTGCCCTGATGTGAGATGCCTGCTCTTTTCATTGTCGAATTAAATATCTTCATTGTACAGAATCAAATCCATAAAGACTAGGGCAAAATAAGTGTTTAGAGAGAAGTCTATATTAACATGTAATAGAAACAACACACAAGTCTCACTCCTCAAAGCAATGAATTGCAATTTAGCTTTTATCCATCCTACGTTGCTGGGTGCTCATTAGCCTGAATGGAGCAGGCATCTTATAACAGAATTTCAAACCAAATTATTAAATGGCTTAAACTTAAACTATCATGACGTCTCCATTTGGAGTGTTACTGGGTGTCCGCTCGCTTTAAACTGTAACTTACCCATGAAAGCCTCCAGCCAAAATTTAAGGTAACTTCTTACTAATCAGTTATTTAAAAACTAGTCCGTTCATGTTGCAGCCATCTCTCTGTGGTCCCAGCTTGTGGAACTGCTCCAACTTGTGTCCATTTCACCATGAGAATGAAGTGCAGCAGGGGAAACAACCCATATAATCATCTTTACGGTAGAATATTTTTTTAATTTAAAAAAACCCTCAATTAAAAAACGTCAGTCTCAAAGACCATTTGCCTGACTTGTAATTTGTGATCGGCAAAGCTACTACTCTAGACTCCAGCGGCTCAGAGAACCATACTGAGAAGCCAGCACTTAAGACTTAGCTGGTAAAGTCTGAGTTACTGATATCAATTTAATTCTGAATAGAAGCATTGCCAGGGAATTTGCGGGCAAATATTCGTTATAAATTCCATGTTAATCAATAGAAATGACATAAGGAGCAAATGACCTAGGAATATGTCTTACATGATTTCGGACTGCAGGGTGCCTATAGATTAGTTAATATCAAGCCTATTCCAAGCTCCCCTCCAAATCAATGGGAGTTATGTGCTCTTCACAGCCACAGAATTAGACCTCAACCCATTTTTCATCTTCCTTCTTCCATTTGTACATACTGAGTAGTTGAAAATGCATCCACTAACAACTGATTAACACCCTACAGATACTGTGGGAGGAGAATTTTGGATGATTTGGGACTAAACATGAGCACAGAGACTTAATTACTCTTCGTCACAGTCTTATTTGTAAACACTGTCCCACTATCTCATGATGTCAGTGTACCAGATACAGAATCAGTGCCTTGTTGCTGTTTATTCCTGTCGACAACAAAGCCAGTTGCCCTGGGTATATTTGCAAGGCTGCGCTTTACCCTTCTGGTCCATGCATGGAGTGAGAGCCCTTGGGTCTGCAGGGAGCTCAGGCACCAACTGTCTGTTCTGTAGAGTCCTCCAGTGCCAGTTGATGGGGTAGCTCAGTATTATGAAGGTTGTACCCGCCCTGTGCTCTCACTGTGGAACCTGTATTGAAGAGTGGGGGCTCTGCCTGCTAACAGAGAGGAGACTCTGCCCCTGCACATAACAAATGTATGTGCCCCTCGGTGTTTGAGAATGTACTCACTTCCCTGGGTGCTCTGCTCAGCTCAATCCCTGCTCATCGCCCAGTCCTCCCTGAGCTCTGACCCACGGCTGGTGGGGCTGGTGATGTGAACACAAGGCAGAATCAGGAGAGTCCCAGTCCCAGCTCTGGCACTGGCTCTGCATGACCATGGACAAGGAACTGAGGCCACTCTTTAAACATCAGACACTAAAGCTGAGCACATAAAGAGGTGCTCTGATTTTCAGAGGTGCTGAGCACCAGCAGAGCCCAAAGGGCTTCAGTGGGAGTTGGTCTGCGTAAAGGCTTAATAATAACTAACCGCAGAGCGCAGCCCGTGACCCAGTGTCCTGTTCTCAAACAAACACAAGCCCTCGGTTACACGTTCTGAAGGCAGGTTGCTCATGGCTTGTGAGTGACAAGCCCTTTATCGGCAGACCTGAGTGTCTGATTCCAAGACAGGCTGTGCTGTGACGAGCCCTTCCTGCAGTACTGCTCCTGTAGAGGACATTACCAGAATTATCAACAAACAGTCGGGTAGTTATCGAAACAGAGCAAGTCAGTTATCACAGCCCTAAGTCAGGCCCTCATTGGCTGTGCCACACAGATGTCACGCTGCAGCATTCAGACTGTCAGTCTGCGGGCAAGACTGTCTTTCTACCCTGCACAGCTAAGCAAGATAGTGTAGGTGCTACAAGGAATCCTCCCCTGCTTTGTGTGCAGGCTGGATAAGGTCAGGCCTGGTGCACCCATGAGGCAAATGCCGCCCGCGGTGCTAACCTTGCCAGAGATGAGCCATGGCTAACCTCATGCTGTGGGTGTCACAATGGCTGCGCTTCTAGAGGCACTGGGTCTGCGTGAAGCATGGTGCTTTCCAGAGCTCCTTTTGCGGCAGCGCAGCTTGGCACTTCTGTACTGCAGAATGTGCTTCAGACACAACTGAGGCCCCCGTCACAGCATCTCTTGTGCAGTTGGTTACATTCCCAGAGGGAACACACACACGCTTACACACACAACTAAAATGCAACATCCCCTCTGAAATGAACCTTACGGCCTTCCCCCATTGTGCCTCCACTGATACTAGAAAATACTTTATTTAAAGCCCATAAATACCATATTCTAAATTCCATTTGGTTTTTTTGGCTAAGTACAACATATTGATGACACAATTTAAGCCCCTTACCAGTGCTTTAGGGTCCTGTAACTAAAGAGCGTTGAAAGAACTCTCCCCACCCTAGAAACTGTGGGTACCACATCTCCACCTCCGCAAAGCTCTGCGCCAGCACTGAGCGCATTGCTCCCTTTGCCAGCAGGCACCCTACTTATCCCAGAAGTGGGAGGGATTTCGGCGGGGCAGAGAGTCTGCAACACTATCAAATCAAACAGGAAAAAATGAAATCTTGCAGTGGAAATTAATGAAAAAACCTTCTAAACAAGTTTCTCTGAAGTCTCACAAATCACTGATGAGGGTATTTTTCAATAGAGCAAATTGGATGAAATTACACTGCTTAAAAACTGAGCATCGTATACCAGTAGAGACTGTTGTATTTGTCTGCAGCAAATAAAGAGGCTAAATGTACATTCAAGGCATAACTACAAGCTATCAAAACATAAGATCCATTAGACCCAGTATTTTACCTCCCTACAAGGTCACACCTTATTGTACGTGATTCTTTCAGAAATTTCACCCAGATCTATCATCCTGACCATGGCAACTGCTACATCTTTAACTGGGGCATGGATGAGGAAGCCCTGGTTTCTTCCAACCCTGGAGCAGAGTTTGGTAAGTAATAAAACTCCTGCTACAAGAGAAGGCATAAAAGAAATGGAGTGGCTAGGAAACATTTCATCTGCAGAAAGCAAGTTCTGTTACGTATCATGAAGAGGCTGATGCTTTATGATACTATTTATGGTTGCGACAGGGGATGGAGCTCTTGCTGGTTGCCTTGTCTGTTCATTCCCTGTAAAGCACCTGGCACTGGCCACTGCTGGAAGAAAGGGTACTTGGACAGACAGACCATTGGGATGACCCAGGATGGCTGTTCTGATGAGTGAGTTCTTAGGGGAACAGGGACTGGATAAGACCTGATAACTGTCTGCCAGGATTAGAAAAGGGGTAAACCCTGGGGGGAGGGGGGATGTTTATATAGGTATATGCAAAGGGGTATAACCAGGAATAATTGAATGACTTAAGAAAAAGTGCATTTAGGTTGAATACCCGGAAAAACACCCACAGAATCAGGTGTTTCCTTTCCACACGTTGGCCTGAATGGAGAAGTCCTTTTCAAAGCATTAGCATGTGTAACATTGGTCAGTCTAAGGATTATGGGTCTATTCTCCTCTCTGCATAGCGAGAGAGTTCCTCTAAAGAGTCACATTTATATCTAAACTCTGCACTTCATGTTTTGGGTTTTGAATATTGTGTTTGGTGCCTCCAGGGCTGAAGTTAATTCTGGACATCAGCCAAGAAGACTATATTCCCTACCTCACATCTACTGCTGGGGCCAGGCTTATGCTGCATGAACAGAAGAGTTTCCCGTTTCTTAAAGACCTGGGCATCTATGCCATGTCTGGGACAGAAACCTCTATCGGCGTGTTAGTGGTGTGTGACATTTCATCAGAACGAATCATGAGAAGAATGCTATCTGAGGGGGTAGCAGCCACATTTGTTTTCAGTCTTGGCTGAACTGGCTCAATCCAAAACAGTCAAGTTCTATACTAGCTATGGCTTAGAACACTGTTTATGAAAGATTGAATGCACCTAATCTGGTACAGTACTTTTGTTGAAGCCAAAAATCTCAGCTCCGGTAACTGGCCTTTTCACTCCATGTATCAGCAGCTGCAGTGCAAAGGGAGTCCACTTACATTTAATGCTGATGCTAAAACAAATAGTGTTAGGGGCAGGGTACCTCTTCCTGGCTTCCCTGCTTCTCACCGAGGTGCTGTTACCAGAATGTTACACTCCCTGACTGCCCCTGGCATTAGCTTTAAGACTGTAGGATACTTATCAGAATCTTCACAGAATTATACAGACAGTAGGTGTCATGTTTCTTTCTGTACGTTTCATGAGTAAGGTATTCGGTGTTTTCTTTGGTTGCTACTATTCTTGCTGGCTGTGCCTCCGTCAGCCTTTGCCACGCACTGTATGTGGCTAACACATCCCAGCTTTTCCCCTACCCCACTTACGCCTCTGTGGGCTAGAATGCCATTGTGACTGGAACCTATAATCTGGGATTTGGGACAGGGTGGAACCCATGAATCGTCCATTAACCCTCTTCACTAGACAATCAGAGGGGTCACAGAGCACTCAGGTATGAGGAGGTCCTCACTGTCTAATCCCGGAAGCCCAAGGCCCCTGCTGAGCACCAAAGAATTCCAATTCGGCTCCATGCATTTCCCAAAGATGATGTCCCTCGAACATTGCTACCTATGGCTATCAGAGCCTCTCCAGGATTGCACCAAACAGACGTGACAGAAAAGAACCATGACTACAATGTACAAATATTTGGTGGTTTTGGTTTTCTTTCAGGATGAACTTGAGCGGATGGGTTATCCCTACAGCGACTGCACTATGAACGGGTCAGATGTTCCTGTAAAAAACCTTTATAACGAATATAACACCTCCTACTCCATACAGGTAAAGGATGTTTTTAATTAAAACGGCTTTAGTTTTTTTAATCTTTTAGGAAATTTAAGTTCTTAATTTACATGCCTAGAGAATAAGAAAGTTAACCCTCATAGATCAGAATCTCTAAAATAACCAGTAAGCTCGAACTAAGCCCAAGAAACACTTTTTAGAAACAAAAATAAAAGCCCCAATCTCGCAAACACGTACGCATGTCAGTAACTTCATGCAGATGAATGTTCCCGTTGAGTTCAGTTGGAGAACCCGTGTGTGTGTTGCAGGATCAAAGCCTAACAATTTAGCTATTCAAAGTTATATTAAGCCACTAGGAATTTTTAAATTGCTTAGACAGAGAATTCAGTTTAATGTAATTCTCTGTCACTCATTCTTTCTACACAAACTGCTAAGCAGAGTGAAGACTAGGTGGAAATGGTTCTTTTCACTCTATCCTGTTGGAAGCTTATTTTTTTTGTTTTGTTTCAGCCTTTTCTGTAGCTTTCTGTCAAGCTGTAACATAGCAAATTTCCCAACATTCCTTATGGTTGCACAGAATTCCAATAAGTGCAACTTACCAGCAAAGCAATGATTTGTAAACGAAAAAAGCAAACATTTTTTGTAGTTTTGGTGCCTGGGAGAGACTGTGGGAGCTCAGGGATCATGGATGATGACTGAACATAAGTCAAAGCACTCAAAATCTAGGATATCTGTGCACCCTCCAGTAACATTATACATTTCCACCGAATCGCTCCCAATTTTCCTCCCTTTTATTTACTTTCATGCAAGCGTCCAAAGGCCTGCATGTCTGTCTCCGCCAGATAAAAACTGTTAAGATTGGAGAGAACAGAAAAGGAGTACAGAACATAAACTGAATTCCAGTAGAGCACGTTTTAGAAGAATATGGGAACTGTTGTGTGAGCTCGAATGGATTAAGGGGTCAGACTGCAAAGGTGAAATAACAAAAGTTCCCAGATAAATTGCAGGGGGCAACAGAACGTGATGTACCAAAATAAGTGCACTGGCAGCAAACTAATGGGCAAATGCAACAATGAATACAGCAAAGGTGGCGCCTGCACAAGGGGCGCAGAGAAATGCCAAGGTGGACAAGGACTCCAAGTGAGACGTTCTCACCAGTGAGAACTTGTTGGCCAGAACAAAACCAAAACGAGCGTGTTGGAAGTAGCAGAGAACTTGTTTGCAGGGTGTCCTAGGACTTTAGGAAGGCAGGGAGCCCCGAGGGACAAGTATCCCTGCAAAACGTCAGAGCAAACCCAGGACCCTACTGCTGGTTGACAGAAGGGTGATTTACCTCCTTAGTTCAGCTGTGCAGCACTTTTTAGTTTGGTCTGGTTTTGTTCATTGCCCAGTTTCTTCCTCAGAGATGAGCATCCCAGAGCAAAGTTGTCTCTGAAGCCCCACTGCTGGAGGCCCCCTTCCATCCTGAAATCAGAGCCAAGGCAGCGATAGGATGAATTCAGCCACAATGTTCCGTGTCCCCTCTTGTTCCTGTCCTAAATGCTGCATCTGCAATTCACCCACCCCTAACGCCACTTGGCTTTCCACTGCCTGCAGCACTTAGCATGACTCTAGCAGGGCATAACAAAAGCAGCGTGAATATGGCCCAGAATCTCTGTAGCTATAAATTACCCCTAAAGTTACCATATGAATGAGCCCTAACAGCATCTGGTTTAACTGTCTCATTTTGTCTTTGTGGCGCTTCCCCGCCCCACTTCATATTTTCTCCAGTTCTGGACAATACGAAGAACGGGGCATTTGGCCTGGCTAAGATGACCCTATAGGAAAATTGATGATTCTTTCAAAGAACTGGAAGGCCTTGTGCTTTACCTACAGAGGGAGCAAAAGGACCTTGTGTTCCAGTGGTCCCAAAGTCAGACAATTAGGGGACACCCCTCCTGGCAGAACAGTGCATAGGACAACAAATGGCTTTGCTAAATGATTAGATGCTGAATGAAATTTGTGGCTCCCATGTTGCAAATGCTGTTCATGTTCGACAAGAGGAAAAAGGAGCCAACACGTGAAACCTCAAATAAAGAGTCAGCTGGCTGTGGTTCGTTCTGGAGGGTTGGTGCTCTCCTGCTTTTGCAGATTTTCTAGTATTGCTGTGGAGGTAGGGCTAGGTGGAAATTGTCCCAGGACATGGCAAGTGTGTGAAAGGTAATTTGTAAAGGGGAAAAATGGGTGTATGAACCCTTTTTGCTTCTTTAGGAAGGATAAAGGAGGCTTGAAACACTTCTTAAAAAGAAATTATCCAGCTTGAACACACCCCAAATTCAGGCGGTCTTTGCGCTGTTTTTCTTACAAGATGCTGTGGACAACAAAGATTATGGCTCCCCAAATATCCATATGTTCTGCCTGAGGGTGGGGAGAGGTAATTTTTATTTGGCCAGTTTGAAATTGTGTTGGCTAACATCTGTTTCTTCCACAGCTCATAAACAGTTGGAAGAAAATATCTGTTATTAAAGACTCAGGACACACTGCCTCCTCCTCACCCCCTCCCAATCCCTCAGTCAAAGGCTGAGGGAGCACCCAGTCCATAGCTGGGGACTCCCTACCATCCTTCAACACACCAAGGGATGACAAGACTGCATTCCTGGTATTTCTTAGATAAATCACAAACAGGAAAATAGATCGCATTTTAATCTCACACTTTGCAGACCTTTCATCATAAAGCAGCAAAAGGCCACAAACCAATTTTTGCTTTTGCAGATCTCCTGTAAAGAAGCAATGTGATATTATTTACATAGTGTCAATAAAGAAAGAATTTCATTGTTGGTCATGAAAGGATAATGTTTGATTTTTGTGTGTGAGATGACTGACTGAAATCCTTTTATTATAGAACAGTGAGTTATCTAGCCAGTAGGTGTGGAGTTGTAAAGTAATGACGACACCTGTGCACTGGGGATGTGCTTTGAACTCAGAAGGGTTTATTGAATAATCAGTGTATACTTCACATGCTACTTCAGTTAGAATATTGGGGGTAGTCAGTCTAGGATAATCACTACAGCCTTGGGTGGATTGCAACATAAACAGCAACCACAATTCTAGATGGGAAGCCATTGAATAATTACAGTTTCCAGGAAAAGAATGGAATATTCAAACACGTTAGGAAACAGCATGACTACTGGTGCTCTATATGTAGTTAGAGGTGAAAGGTATCGCTGGTCTATGTCACTGTATAAATATTATCTTTTGAATTTAGTGTGCTACACCTTTAAACTGCTAACAACTTTGCCTTCTGCAGAGACAGAGAACTGCTGCTGCCTGTGACAAGAAACCACACACAGGTTTCTCAGGGTGACTTCACTTTTGTTCTTTCATTATTTTGTTTCCCTTTTGTGAAATACATTCTTTATGATTGAAAATACAGATACGGCTCTTACAATTTGGAAATGTAAATTCCCTTCAGGCCTTGTTTTTGCTTCAGAATCAAAGAAGGGAGAGAACCAGGAAGCTTTGCTTAGCATTTACATTGTGGTTTTATAGCTTTTTTTCCTAATGCTCCAAGAGGCTGTAACTAGGAGTAATGGGACACAATAGAACTGAGGGATATCTGAGCAGAACGTATTTCCTAATAATGAAAAGTGTCAGACTGCTGTGGAACAGCTTTCTAGGGAAAACAGCAGAAGCCCTTTTCTGGAGTCATTTCCAGCTGGATTGTAGATTAACAAACTCACATCCCCAATCATGGGGACAGGCTGTATGTATTGGTAGGTATTTCATATCTCTAACTTAATATAAATGTTTGAATTAGACCAATTTACCAGACATTTTAAAATAGTTAGTAAACTTTTATCTAAGCAAATACTGTAAGTGACACCAATAGTTAATAATACGTAGCTCAAAGGTTTCTAAATTTTGTCCCAGGATTTAACTCTGCCCCCATATAATTCCTATCGCCCAAGAAAAGCTTTAAAGACCTGTCAACAAAATGGAGCTTTTTCACAGCTCTGACTAATTTATCGTACAGTTCTTAGACATTTCCTACTGTGTGGGAGATACGAGCTTTCATCCAGCTGGAAGTACTGGATTTTTCTCTCTTTTCTTAGTCTCCAATAACTTCTCTCCATCAAATATCCCATTCCAATATCTTATGGGTACCATCCTGCTTCACAGTGGCCTGAAACTAAAAATCACAAGAACGGACATATTGGGGCAGACTAATGGTCCATCTAGCCCAGTATTCTGTCTTCTGACAGTGGCCAATGCCCAGTGCTTCAGAGGGAATGAACAGAACAGGTTGTTATCAAGTGATCAGGCTAACTGAAGAGTTGCAGTCCTCGATCACATGGGAAACTACAGCCATGACCATCTCAAGGGAAGGGTGTGGCTGAGTGAAGAAAACTCAGCTTTACCAGAGCTGCTGTTTATAATAACTTTAAAAATGCTTCACGTTTTAATAGAAACTAGAAGGATTTTGAAAAATCCAGTCCAACACCTAGTCCGGAATATTACCCATCTACATTCATAAATCAAAGGAAAATAAGAATATGCCACAAGGTCTAGAAATAATGTCCAGGTCCATAAGTTTAATGTAACTTTTCTGTTTGGAACCCCTATATAACTCTCCAGCAGCCACAAATAGTTGTGTGTGTGACTGGAGATAAGCTGCTTAACTCTCTGTGGCTCAATTACTCCATCTGTTAAAATGGGGTAGTATCACTTATTCACCATTGTAAAGTGCTTCGAGAGCACCAGAGATAAAAGTAAAAAGCACAAAACAAAGCAAGCAGAAGTTCTAAAGCAAGAAAGATTTAACAGCTGGGAATTGTGAAACCAAACCATTTGCTACTACTGCGTTCCCTAGTCTGCCAGTGCATTCTGATTTGTATACAGGTAGTTTAAAGACAAAAATCCCTTGCCTCATGCTTATCACTCCACCTGTAAGAACTTATCAGCCTCAAGTCACACAGTGCAGCTCAGCTCGCTAAACCAGCAAAACTGGCTCCCTGAGTGAAATTAGCTTTTCCTAACGTGAGTCTCCTAAATCTTCCATTCATTGTGTGAGAAATAGGCCCTTTGGGAGCCTGGTAGGAAGGCAGCTGGGAGCAGTCTCTGCCTGCCCTTTGATGCACTGATCAGCGTGAGAGTGTGCCCCAGTTCTAAATGGCTCCTCGTCCTCTTTTTACAGGCTTGTCTGCGTTCCTGTTTCCAAGCTCAGATGTTTGAAAACTGTGGGTGTGGTCACTATCTGTTTCCTTTACCTGAAGGGGTAAATTATTGCAACAATGAAGATGATCCAGATTGGGGTAAGGATGTGAACAGAGCATGAAGTAATAAGGCCCCACCACACATAAGGAAAGGGATGGGAAACACACAGGGAGGGCTCTGTTGGGAGTAACTGTGAATTAAACACACTGCTTGTATGGGTTCGGCAACAGCGCTGGTTGCTAACCAGGTGAATAGTGAGGAGGGAGGCAGAGCGCTCAGCTCTGGCGTCAGGCTAAGGCATCTCAGCTTCCATACAGCTTAGCTGAAGGCTTCTCACACAGAGACGGCCAGCTAGACCATGAGGGATGGCTGCGATTTCTATTCCCTGCTGTGGAGTGAACAGAAACCACCAGCCTCTCTGCATTTCAAGTCTCCTAACATGGAAAGATCAGCACTTCTCCACCTATTTGAACAGATTCCCAAGTAAATTCCCCCTTCAGTACAAAGTGGCACAAAGCAGATGTAACCCTCAGCACACAATTGTGTCTGCTCTGAAAGAATGTTTGAGTGTTGCAGTTCTCTTGTGACAGACATTTAGAGAAGAGGGGTATTATTATATCCAATGAGGTTCTATTTCAAGTGACAGTCCATGATACATGCTGGAGTGATGAAAATATGTCTTACAGGATACAGTACTGCATAATCATTCTATTAAGCCCTTAATAGTAGCTATCTGCAAAAAGTGTTACACCGTCTAATAGTTTCACTCTTTTTGCTTAAATGGTTTTCCAAAAAATGGAAGGTGAAAGGGGAATCAGATCTGTGCAGCAGGAAAGTTCTCATCTGAATGGATTGTTTGCTTTTTGTTTTCACCAAACAGCATATTGCTATTCTTCACTGAGATCAAGTATAGGACACAGGCAGTTTTGTATTGATTCTTGTAAGGAAACATGCAAGTAAGTACATAAACATTCTGTGGCAGCTCAAGGTGGAGGGAATCCTGTGTTTCATCGCTCAGTGAATACTGATCTTCTTAAAATCTAACGTCTTTTTGAGGGGTTTGAAATCAAGCTAAAGTTCTGGTGATTTAAGAGAAGTGAGAAATTCTGGATATTAATGTTCTTGTGTCTTTCCAGTGACACTCAGTACAAGATGACCATATCGATGGCAGACTGGCCGTCTGAGGCTTCAGAGGTAAAGCCAATTTCTAACTTTTAAAATGTAGGTTGATGATGAGATGTTCTTACCCCACTGAATCCTTCAGTGGTTGAAGTTAATGTGGTCATCTAAGGCTAAGCAACCTCCCTCTCTTAGCTAATTGTATTTCACAGACTGGAGAATCTGTCTACTGTATGATGACAAAAGTATCAAACAGGGAATGAGAGCTTTTTCTTCAACAGAATTGGAGGCAGGAATATTGAATCTGATTTTAAAAAGCAGATAAGGCTTCAATTTTTTCACTTAGGTGAAAGTCTGATAGCTAGAACCATGTAAAATTGGTGTCAGTGAGAGGAGAATCAGGCCCTTAATTATTCATTACTTCAGATGTCCTTTAACTACAATGAGGACAGTGGTCTCCTCTTTCAAATAAATACAGTACTTGTTTTGGTAGCTCACTGCACTAAGTACAATTGCCTGTCCAAAGTTATGCGTTAGAAATATGGTTCAGGACTCCCAGCTGTAACAGAAGGCTTGGCGTTGCCACTGCATCATAAACTTCCTGTGTAGCTTACACACCTCTATGATCTGCATAGTCCACTTACGCAAGAAGAGTTGGAGGCTGCTAGGGAAACCACATGGAATCTGTTCAATTTTACTCTCTCTCAATAGCAGAAAACAAAAAACACCCACCTTTGTACTAAATGAAAAAGCTGCCTGAAGTAGAAAAGTGTGATAAGCTCTCATGGAATAGCCAATGTGAAAGTCCAACATTTCATAAAAGATATTCATTAAATAGATGTTCAGGTTGCATACTTAAGCAGTCAAAGGTCAGAAAGTGTCAAAATTAAGGTTGCACAGCCTTAACTCTGCTTCTTCATGCCTATACACAGAGCCCTGCAAATCTGCAGATCATGTTTGCGGATCGTAGACCAGATGCAGATATAAATTTTGTATCCACACCGGGCTCTACATGTACATGGCACGTCTTTAATTGTATGACCATATGCTATATCTTTAATACATCATCATACGATATTTTCTATAAGATTTTAGATGTAACATCCTCCAGTCTGTGCTTCTTTGTGTACATGCAAGACCAAGGTCTATTCTCATTCAAAGTTCTCTATAATCAAAATAAGTCCTATAGTATTTTAAAGGCCATCTCTTGCTCTCAGCTCTCCTCAAATTCCCACAACTTCATTAGTCATAGCTGACTTCAGAGGGAGTTTTAAATGTGTCATAGGAGCAGGATTTAGTTGGAATCAAGCGGGTTTCTGAGAACAGCAGAAGGTAATGGAAGAAGTGGTGTCACCACCTCTGGTAAAAAGCCCATGTTAATAGCTTCTGCCTACCTAGGAACAAGTTAGAACAACTATGCAAATCTGAATGAATGACTCAGGGGCTCATTCCATTGTTAGTAAATGCTTCTGCAGAACCAACCCTGCCTTTGGTGTCATCAGCCACTAGCGATGTGGGCTCACACCGGATCAGCCCAGCACAGAACAAATGGTGCAAATGAACTGAGCCCAGGGCAAACAGATCTACTAGAGCTGTGCAAATATTTGTTGAATACATTACTCAGCACCTTCCCCCATTTTTCTAGGTAGATTATCTGGGTAGTAAGTGATTATTCAGAACAGAGAAAGACTCTATGACATCTTTCTAAGCAGATAGGGGAATAGTTATGAGATTCACCAAGTTCTACTCTTCAGAACTCCCCTGCCTCCTGGTCTCTAATTCTGCTGACTTTCAGCATACTTAACAATTCTATCGTTTCTCCTTCCCTCCTGTATGAGTGCTTTATTTTCTCCTCTCGAATGCCAATGCAGATTATCCCCCATCTATTTTTGGAGCTGTCTTTTTATCTACAGTTAACTTATCACTCATTCCCACTGGGTATAACATTTTATGTTGTTTTCTCTGAAGGGATTTGCTTTTCTTTGGCTAACTCTCCCACCTGTTCAAACTCCAACCAGTTTTCATCTATAGCCTTACTTGCTAAGAAACACTGCCACTTCCTATCTCATAATAGGCAACTCACGTAATCAAACTGGCCCTTTGAAAGGTTTCGTTTACTTTTGTTCATACCCCAAACCCTTCCAATAATGGGAATTTGAAATCTTCTCAGTCTGAGCCCATTTTCCCAAACTCTCCATAAGTCACCTCACCGCATTCTCTCAAAATCATTTGACAACAGCACACCTAAAATATCAGGGCCCCTAATATGGAATGATAGAAAACTGAAACTTCTGCAAAATTACCCCTTTTATAATTTCAGCGGGAGTATTCCTGTTGATTTGTTTCTTTGGGTCCCTATTCTATGGCTTGAAGGAAAGTCACCTGTCTGCAATTGCTACTGACTGAATCACAAATTCCTTTATGTACAACAACATCAATGGTTATTTAGCATGGTCAATGCCAGAGGTTCTAGCTTTCTGTGTACAATCTTACCTTCCTCCCCAGAGCATGCATGGCTCCGAGAGAACATTTCTCTTTTTAGTTTGAATCAATTTTCTTTCCCTAGGACTGGATTTTCCATATTTTGTCCTATGAAAGAGATCTGTCAACAAATGTGACTCTGGACAGGTAAGTAAAAGACCAGATCAGAGAAATGGTCTGAGGCGCCTACTGACATTAAGTTACTCAAACATTGACCGTCAACCCAAACATGTGGGAGGAGAGCAAATTCTCTGACATTGTGTATGCCTGTCCATGTAGCCAGACACTCACAAAAGAAGCTCATGGGGATACTGTACTCTCCATAGCTACAGACTAGGCAAATCAAAGACCTGCAACCAGAGTTTAAGCTAAAAAGCATATTGAACACAGCAGGTTCTTTTCAGCCCTAAATAAGTTTTTGCAGCTACCAGGGCTGAAAACGCCACAGGTTTCCAATATTCAGAACCCACCCACCCACACACCAGGTTGGGTGGAGATGACTATTACTATTCGATAATCTGAGCTGAGACCTCGGACAAGTGGGAAATCTGAACTCTGCCTTTGAAGTGCAGAAATAATCTGACTCCAAACCCAAAAACGTAGCTTTGATTTGAAAATGCCTGATCTTTTTGCATGTGTGTAACATGCAGTAAACTCAAGTCACATGAAGGCTGAGGTTAGACAAAGTTTGTGCCCAGAATGCAGTGCCAAAGGTGGGCTTAAAAAAAATAAGATGGAAATTGGTCGTACTGCAACAATGTTGTGTGAATATTAAGCTCCCTGCGATAGGGCTGACACACATATATCAGCAGTGTCTCTTACATATCATGCCATAAAGCCAGGTGAAATAGACCTTCTCAATGCAACTTGTCCGATCCTAACAGAAAGGCACAAGGAAATTAGCTTTAAATCTGTGCTCAGGAACATTCACTTCTCCTCATGCAGAAAATCAGTGCCTTTGATCTCATAGTCCAAACCCAGGCTAATCTGGCACCACCATTTCCCATATGTGTAGGGCACAGGCGGTGCTGACCCATGGATTTCAATGTGCCTGACATGTGTCACTTGTGGTCCATTGTTGCTGCTGGGGTAGCAGCTGCATTCTTTGTTTATACAGAATTCTGTCTCCAGCTCCTAAGCGGTGTGATGGGATCCAGAATTAATGTTAAGCAGAGAAATGGGTTCCATATTCCCATCCAGTATGCAGAATCCAGAGGGTGCTGCTATGTCCGGAATACAACGGACATGAAATCATGCCATTGTGCTGAATGAGGCCCTTCTGCTGGGAGGCAGGAGACCAAGGAATTGATTCTGATGGAGAAGTGAACTAGAAGCTACCTCCTGGAGAAGGCCTGTAACCCTGGCTCATCCACTGTGGAGTCACAGCATTAGGTGCTGTTAGACTGGGGTATCTGTGCATCTGGGTGTTTTAAATTGAGGCAGGACATGGGGGATTTCTGCAGCTGAAGTCCATTTGCCCCAGGACTGAATGTTTCAGGTTATAAAGTTTCAGGTTCTTTGTGCTGAATTAGAGAATAATCACAAAACTGGCCATAAAAGGTCTGGACAAAAGGGACAGAAGTAGCACAATAGTGCTCGGTGGAGAGGGGAAGTAAAAACAGCACTTGGTGTCTCACCCCTTCAGTGTGACTCTAGTGAGTTGTGATATACCAAGTGCTATGGCAAAAAGCAGAGTAACATTAACAAGGGTTTTATTCAAATTACCCTACTCAGAGTAATATTATGGTCATAAAATTGGTTTGAGAGATTGAGGCAGAAATCAAACAGGGAGTTCCACAATGGCGGAGAATTGTCAGAAAAGAGTAAGGAAAGGTGATGGCCAAAATTTTCATACGTCAGTGTTAGACAATTGTAAAAGTGGCCTGATGCTGCAGAGATGGGGCGAGTCCACACTGACTGCAATGGGAGGGAGCAGCTCTGAAAATCAGGCTCCTGTTTAGGTGCTCGAAGATGGCTTCAGAAGCCTAGCTTTAAGACATGTATTTTTAAAAATGGTGTCACATGGCTACAAAGCGAAGCTCCAGCACTGTCCTCAGGAACAGCTCTAAACCCACTCAAAACTGTAAACCACAGCAGTGTAGGCCAAACCAAGTGCCTCACTAGCACAGTTCATGCCCAGCCCGTGGCTGCCTCCAGAACAAGCCTTGGGTTATTCAGATGTGTCAGTCAGACGAAAGGCTGCTAATCGGCTCCCAGAAATTTGCACCTGGCAAGTTCCCCCAAGAATCTCAAAGCACTTCCAATACAACCATTAGGCTGCTCTGTGTTTTAATGCACCTTTGACCCCTTAAGGTATTCAGCTTAAAGTGCCTGAGAACATGAGCTCTCCTCCAGCACCCAGGGCCCAGCCTCAACATTTCTACCCCCTTTACACACCAAACTGAGTGTGTAATAGAAAGAGCACTATAAGCGTGATCCCAATGCAAGCCCAGACCCACTGCAGGGATCCCAGAAACTCCAGCTGGAACCACACCCAAGTAAATGCACAGGGCGTATAGGGCTAGAATTTACTCTGAAATAATTCTTGTCTCCTACAGAAATGGAATCATCAAGCTGAATATTTACTTTCAAGAGTATAACTACAGAACCATCTCAGAATCTGCTGCTACAACCGTAAGTGCAGTATCAGGCTCCTGCTTCTAGCAAATATGCCACAATAGGTTTCCATAGCCTTTTCTAGAAGCCAAATACCTGGGGCGTTCCCCGACATGACTCTGCCAATCTAGTCTCTGAGCAGAGGTCGTGCAGCTCCCCAGTGATGAATCTGTGGTATTTAGAGGTGTCCCCATCACCTGGACCATGGGATAAGTGCACCTGCTGTCCAGGACAGAACTCTGCCTCCTGGTAAGCACCACTCCACAGGCTGGGGCACAGCCCCTTTTTCATGGCTGCCGCTGATCTATTTCCTCCTTTAGCCTTGGTGGGGGTTGGAGAAAGCAAGACTCAGGAGCAAGTGAAATCTCCTTTGGGATGAGCAGCTGCCATCACACCCTCTGTGCCTGCACCAGGAGGGGCTGCACAGATGTTGCAGGTGTGAGCTAGGCATGGCTAATCACCTAGTTAAAGGCCTAAGTGCACAGCTGTCCAATTGCTCCGAGGGTTGATGGTAGGTGGGTCCTGACCTCATTTCCCTTTTCAGATTGTGTGGCTCCTGTCAAGCCTGGGAGGCCAGTTTGGCTTCTGGATGGGGGGCTCAGTGCTGTGCCTCATTGAATTTGGAGAAATCATCATCGATTTCCTGTGGATCACCATTATTAACATCATCGGTTGGTGCAAGGGCCTGAGGCAGAAGCGAGCCCAGGCCCGGTACCCAGACACACCTCCAACTGTGTCACAGCTGGTGGAGGCTCACACCAATCTTGGGTTCCAACATGAAGACACCAACATCACACCCAGTGAGGTGCCTCCCCCTGGAGCACTCCCACCAGAGCCAGGCACCCCACCACCCAACTACGACTCTCTGCGTGTAGACCCTCGGGCTGTCATCGAGTCGGACAGCGATGCAGAGGCCAGTTAAGAAGCACAGACTATTGCATGGCCCTTGGCCACAAAGGAGGGGCCTGCTCTGGTTTGATAGGGCCCTTGTAATTCACGCTGCACAGTGCTCTGTTCTTTAGTAGCTGCAAGGGATAAAAAGGCCCAAAAGACGACAGCTCATTTTAAAGAAATTCCACCCATACAGCGCGAGGGGCAGGCCTGACTTTGCTGTACAGTGTGTGTAATTCAGTACTGCAGTCTAGTCAATCTAAGACATACTTCCTATTTTTTTCAGCAAATCCCCCCCCCCCCTTCCCCCTATTTGTATCTAAAAAGTGCTTATTTACAAGCTGTTTCCGTGGTCAATAGCTTCTCCTGGAATGCTTGTGATAAACTGATTGTAGTCTTAGGTATACAAGCATGATACCTAAATAAAGGCTGTAGCAATGGCAACAGGAAATTTATTAAACGGGAGAAAAGTCACAAAGGAAAGACTGAGGGCAGGTTGCGGGATGGAGAGCCTGGGATGTCCATGGCATGAGGATCTGACATTGGTTTTGCTCTCCTGAAAAACACTAGAGCCTGTTCTACACGTCTGTTTCTTTCCAGCTAGCCTGCAAGAAACAGAACTGAAGTGAAGTGACCCACCCTCTCTCTCCTTTTCTAAGATCTTTTTAACTCTCGATATCTCTGCCTCCAGATAACCAGCAATATAAACAGCGACCTGCTCCAGATAGAAGTTGTGTTGGCTGCTTGTTGGAGCACTTGTGCTTTGTTTGTGTTCCTGTGCTCATTGCTGGGACTTCTTTTAATTTGTTTCCTGCAGATGGGCACATTTGTTAATGTATGTTAGAGGTAAACAGCTCAGATTCCAATAAAGATACAGGCACACCCACGGGGGGAGTGGCAGATCACCTAACAGTATCATTCTTGGCAAGACACCAGCTATCATTACCGAGTTTCCTGGTGGCACAGCAGGTGAAGTTTAGTGCTCATAAAAGGAGAGGCTGATAGTACAGGCTCCGGCTAGGTATGTGCAGATTTAGGACAGCCAGCTCTGCTACTACAATGGCACTGGCCCTGAGATTCGGTTTTGCACATTACGCCAGACAACCTAGTATTTGTGTAGGGGCCAGGGTTGCTGTTATACAGTCAAATCTCCATAGGGCACTTGGCAAGTGAGCCTGTCACCTCGCTCTTATGACCCAGATATGAACCACATTTTTGCAAGGGGTGGCAGCTCCCTGCCAAGGCTGCTGTGCCCCTGGCCCTCAGCCTCTCTGCCCCAGATCTAGTTTATAGAAGTAGTTTTCAAAACTTTAGGGGGAAACAAGGCTGTGCGGTCAAGTCCTGAGAGTGGGAACATGAGAGTTCTGGAGATGAACTGCTGAGCTGGGTGACCATGGATGGGTTATAATCTCCCAGCCCCTTACCTGTAAAATGGGGCTAATACGGTCTTACATATCAGAAGGGTGGTGGGGCTTCTTTCTAGTTTTTATAAATCCAGTTACAGTCTACATTAGTTGGAAAGTTTCTACCTTCCCTGCACCGTGGGGAAAAGCCAATAACAGTTTTCCAAAGGAGTAGAAACTTTGAGTGCAATTACTGAAAGAGAAGAATATAACAAACAACTCAACGTAGCCCAGAACACTTAGGACCTTTTTCCTCATTAAGCCATGGCAGCCCTTCTAAATTTAATTAATTTACATCATTATTTTGGGCAGATTTCTAGTTTCAAAGTCAACTACACCAAAAGCCTTTTACTATATTCATATCTCACTTTGTTACATACTTAAATTAGCCAATTGAATAAATGTGCTAATCTACAGCATAAGGAACTTGAGCATTCACAGTGCAGACCAAATTTCTACCACATCCCTCTATTAAACCAATACTAAAGAAGAGCTGAATAGATGGAAATCTCCGATTTCACCGATTGCAGGGATAAACGTACTAAAAATGAATGTGAGCTACACTATATTTTTCTGGGCTCACCATTTACAGTGCCCTGAGTCCTTTTTTCCTTTTGTTAAAGGAAGTTATCTAAACTAGCCGCACAGTGTGTTTAACCAAATGCCCTAAAATCTGCAGAGACTGTCTAATCAGTGGTTCCCAACTCGTGGCGGAGGGGCCCATGGCTCCCCTTCTGTTGGCTGCAGCAGGCAGCCACCGCCTAAGGACCCAGGCAGAGTGCGCAGCCAAGGGGATGGGACATCAGCATTCCCCTCCCCCTGGCTGTAGCAGGGAACACGGCAAAGTGCTCTGCCTAGGTCCCTAGGAGCTGGGTCCCTGCTGGAGCCAGAGGGAGGGGAGATGCTCCATGCTGAACTTCTTCCTTCTGGCTGCAGTGGGTGGGGCGGGCAGGCGGAGGGGGCTGCTGGTGGCCTTTCAGGGTTGTAAAAATTATATTTGTGGCCTTTGAGCTAAAAATATTGGGAACCCCTGATCTACATCAAACAAAGCTACATCATAAACTAGGGTTCTTAAGAATTTGTATATCTTTTTCCCTACATACACAAACATTTACTGGAGTCCTACACCTGCAGTGCCCACTATCACAGAAGTGAAACAGAATTTCCTTGTTCTAGCAACCCACATTTTGATTTAGTCTGTTTTTTGCAAAGAAAGCTTTTACTTACAAGAACTACTCTTCTACCTCTCCATTAAATATATGGAAAAAACAAAGTCTCTCAATTATCCTTCCCCATTACCAACCTGTCCTTCTATACAAGAAATATTTAAGGTTTTGACAACTTCATATAATTTTAATTATTGGTGAAAGACTGATCTAAAGCTGCCGCATTTGTGATCAGCAGACAAAGCTGAGCTGGAGATAATCGAGAGCGGTATTGCCAGCCCCAAGCATTCAAAAATCATGACTCTGGTTCCATAGACATGAGATTGGCTTAAAAGAATTTTAAAGAATTTTAAAATAATGGGAGGTATTTATACTTTGCCTTCAGAAGGCAGAGCTTTTATAGGTCGTATTTTCCAGTTTCTCTTTGCAACCCCAAGAGCTTGATTTTTATTTATTTTTTAAAAGATTTAAACAGATTCTCTCAAACAAATGATAGCAGGAGCTGGAGCTTTAAAAAAAACACCAAAGCATGACATTTGTAAGAAGCAACTGTTGGCAGGGGGCGTCCTCTGGGAGGGGGCCTCAGCTTTAGGAATGACTTCTACTCTTGATCCAGCAGAACCCTTCCAGACACACGCAGAGTCTCTCAGGAGTTTTCTAGGCTACTGAGGAGAGCAGGCTGGGGGGAGGCTAGTAGCTATTTACCGGCAGTCTTTATATTGTGTTTTGATTTATGGGCCAGAGCAGGACTACCCAACAGGCAGTCCGCAGGCCAAATCCAGACCACCAGATGCTTTTGAACGGACTCCAACGTTTCTATTTACTTATCATCACTGGGTTTTTAAATTATTGTCTCTGGAGTCTGGACCTTGATTATACCTTCATTAAGAAATCTGGACCTTAAAAAAAAAAAAACACAACCCCGACCATCCCTGGGCCAGAGGCCATTCCTATATTCCGGGCAGTAGAGAGATTTCTACAAATGCAAAGAAACAAACAACCAGTGCCACATATTAACAGATTTGCAAATGACACAAAACCTGCAGGTTGCCACCTGGTCAATATTTTAATCTTCAAAACATTGGAAGTGCATTAGCTCACCCAGTGAGACAGCACTCACTGTATCAGCTCTAGGAAATACGGGGAGGATCTAAGATGTATCCATTATAATCTAACTGTCCCACAACCAGGAGATAACTAGATTAAGTGGCAGACTATAATTTTGCAGATAATATTGCAACTGTAACTTCTATTTGCATATCTCATCTAATCACTATCTACGTTAACCAATCAGCATTTCAAAAGGAGGCTCCTTTACGTCAGTAAATGGAGCCATTCTGTCACATTTTTGCCTTGAAAACGTGGCATTTTCACTTCCCTCTCAGTGGGAGCAGCACAGCTACCACACTTTACTGAGTAAATGAGTGAATCTACACCTCACTTCCAAAGGTTCAGATTCCTTATTATGTGTGAACACTTATTGCTGAGCGACTCGGCCACAGACAGGCCCTTACCCCAAAACTCTCACCATGCAGGGGTGGGCTCACAGCCAACAGCAGGGGAACACATCTGCCCTGCACTTGAGAGGGGGTGAGGCACTTTTGGGGCCCAGTGCCTGCTACAGAGGCCGTTCGGGTTAATAAAAGGGGAGTCTGCTCTTTTGTGCAATAAACATTTATGAACCATCTTCTCACTTCACTCCCGTTGCTGTTCCCAGCTCACATGCTTCTTGTTCACCAGTTTGTTAGCATTTGTAGAAGCCACACGCTAACAGCAGATGGAGACCCGCCTATTCCAGACAGCCAGTTACGTTATCTAAGCAGGTGGTGTTGTAAAGAGATCACCTAGCCCTGGGTACAGCGAAAGCAAAACCACGAGCAAGCAAGTAAAAATAGCCAGAATTGGTGACAGGGCAGATGCAATGCAGTCAGGAGACCTGCCCAGGACAGAAAGAACCAGTTCTTACAAGAGCTGTCCTAGGCCTTTACTGTTCAACTCCTCACTCCTCTCCTACCCAATAAATAGGTCACTTCCTTTACCAGACAGAGAGTGACTCTGTGATGAACGCACCCTCCTTTACAGCCCATGTGGCCATTGCATCAGAACTGGGTGATTGAACAAACCTCTGCCAATGCAGAGGCCAATGCATTCTGTAGTAATACCTCGCAGCTTCTCAGCCACCGCTCTCCACAGCTGTGTGCAGCACTGGACACACATCACTCTGCCCATTTCATGGAGGAGTTCACCAAGGCACAGAGAAGCCATTTGCTTAAGGTACCCAGCAAGACAACAGGAAGCTCAGAATAAACACGGGTCTGACCCCACTCTGGTGTCCTAGCCACTGGACAACGCCACCTCCATCATTTGTAACAGCTTCTCTTTCATACGAGCACAACAGCTTTTCCAACCCCGAGCCAGGGTGGATTTAGAAGCATGTGTAGAATTCTCTTCAGTCTGGCCCCATTATTGTCCCAATCCCAACACTTACGCAGCTGCAAGGGAAAGTCCTTGACCCCGGGAGGCCAGCTGCTAAGGGAAAAGGAGGTGACAGAGTTCTGTTCCAAATCCAGCCATCACCAAAACCTTTGGGGAGTCAGGTCCCTTCTGATATAGCATCGTCTAACTTAGTGAGGCCCTGGTGAAATAATAAAAAGAAAATGCACCCGCATGTCTAAATAAACAGGAGGAAATATCTTCCACATTCTTGGACCTTTATTCCCAGTCGGCTACCTGCAAGGGTTATTCACTCTGTTAACTGCGCTAACAGCTATAGCCAGGAAACAAAAGGCAAAAAGGAGCCACTAGACTCCTGATTTTGAGTTACAACGCAGAGAAAGGGCGGGAGAGGCACAAATCGTGAAAGATTCACCCCCTCACATGGTGAGGTACATTGGAACAGCATGTTCTTTGGCAGGAGGTGGAAAGTTTGCTATTCTAGGCACTGCTGGTTTATAGACAAACTAATAAAATGAAAAATGTGCTTTAGGTACTTCAGTCAGGGTGTTTACTTACTTGATTATTTTTCAGAAGTGATCCATTAGATTCCACTGGTTCCCAACCTGTTTGAGTGAAAGCCCCATTAGTTAACACTAGGTAAAACACACCCCATTTCCCAGTCCCCTCTCACTGGCCATAAGCATACAACCCCTATAAACACATACAATGAAATTACATAGATGATGATAATAAATCACTCTTACCTGAGTAAGAAACTAAGCCTTCCCCCGCACTGCCGCCACCGCACACCCCGTGTGGCCCCGCCTCTTCCTATCCCTAATGGGGTAATGGAGGTAGGCCTTAGCGGGTTGGCTGGGGCTGCTCCAGGGCCTCACTGGCATGAGGCTGCTTTTCTCTGGCCAGGCCTCCGCCTGGCCTGTGCGGGGCTATGGGGGGCTGCTCCTCCACTCTGGCTGGCAGAGCTTGGAGGGGGGGCTGTGCCCGGCATGGAGCTCGGGGGCTAAATGACCCCAATATTACTGAAGTCTCCTAGACCCCCTGTAATCTTTGGTGCCCACCCAGGGGGGTCCCGCACCTCATGTTGGGAACCATTGAATTAGAATGTAGAACATGTACATCTGACTGGCCCATGGTACTGGCATATTCCATTGGCTCAGCGAGCAGAAGAGTGTCCCGCCCATGAAAGGATATCAAGCTAACCTGACACACAGTCCTAGGCTGTCAGGAGCTGGAAGTGGTGGAGGAACAAATCTCTACCCCACACAAAAAGCAGATAGTGTGTGGAAACAAAAGAGATGGGTTTAAATGTCATAAAAAGAACAGGACCTGCAGGAGATGATGTTGGGAAGAGAGGCAGGCATAGGACTGCACAGGAGGGGAGAGATCAGAGGCTGATTTGACAATCAGCTTAGAGGCAAGGACCAAAATGCTGGAAACAGATACTGTTGCCAAGGAGAGCAGAGGCAAGAGAGAAGGTGGCAGAGGACAGAGCCCTGAGAGGGGAGGAAGAGGAGCCACAGAACACCACAGCTCAGGGGCAGTCAGCAGGAGAGGAGTGTCCAGGAAGCCCAGAGAGCAGCAAACCCGGAGAAGGATGGTCTGCGAGTTGAAGGGAATGGAAGTGCTGATGTGGTTCGATGTTCAGTGGTGACTAGTGAGGGCAGAAACCGGGCGGAAGTGAGTTAATGAGAAAACTGGAGCAGAGAAGATGGAGGCAACTGTTCCAAGGAGTCTGGCAGTTAGCAGGGGAAGGTGCAGCTGTAGGTAGAGACGAAGGAGAGAAGAAGTGAGGGTTTTTCCCCAAATGGGGACAATAAAATCAATTTCTAACTGGTGTGGGCTAAAGGAAGGGGAAGGGAGGCGAGAGGAAGCAGGGGAGGACAGTGGGCAGGAGAGATGTGTCATGGGACAAGCAGAAGAGAACTGAGACACTTGGGTGAGTGTTTGCGAAAGGTGAGGTTGCTCCACTGGACAATGTTGTTCCCAAACTTCAAGTATTTAGCAAGATGCTGGAAGAGGGGCAGGAAAACAAGGAGAAAGTCAAATGTGGAGAAGAGCTGTCAAGTTGGAAGCTTAGGAGTTACCTAGGAAGAGGAAACGAGTATTATCGAGCAAGGAGTAGGAACCCCTCCCCCTTTATACTGTATCCTCTACACTTGCAGGAGACAGGACCTTGGTCAAATCCTGAATGTGCACATGCTACAGGAGGCAAAACAATATAACTCCCCAAAAGAGAATGAACAGACCAGGAGGTCGTCACTAGCCACTCAATGGCCTTAGAGGGAGTTGAGAACAAAACTTTGCACAGCATCGCTGTTCTTAGGCAGGCAATAAGGAATGAACGAGGTTAAAGCTAATCAGAGACTGGAGATTCTCCAGTGCTCTCTACAAAGAGCATCTTTGTTCAAGCTGAAAGGAGAGGCTACATCATAAGACAAGTCCCACACACATGCCTGATGCCCAATTCCTAGCTGCCACCGCAACTTCACTCTTATGCAAACACTGCCAGATCAGCAAGGTCATGGGCATTTACAACATACAGGCCTCTCATCCAGTATAAGTTGAGGCCTTACCTGTTAGATGGACCTTAAATGAATAATGAAGGGCCAATCTGCCTGAAAGAGAACCTCCAGGCATAAGCTTGAGAGTGCTGGAGGCCCAGTGCAATTTGAGTTGCCTGATCACTGTCCTATAGGCCTAGCACAGCTTCAGTTGCTCGCTTGGCTATGCTGTCCCCTGTGGCATGACAGCTGCTGGCTGGCAGAGATGAACGGGATCACTGAGTAACTTGCAGATGTCTCAGCTTCTGCAGACCACGGCACATAAGATGAAAACACAGTATGCATTGCTTGCAGCTGCACGTAGATAACGGTGATGGGAACAAGTTACCCTTGAACGTCTGGGGGTATGCTTTTTCATTGCCAAGGGGCATGTTTTTACACCGCCTCTCCTATCACCTGATGTTGTTTTGACAACCCCCGTTATCATGGTGAGAATGGAATGTAGTTAAGGGTGAAAACCCAATGTAGGTAATAAGCATATATGATAATGAGTAGAGAGGTAATTAGGTGAAGGCTGTTTATGGAAGGGTATAAGAAGTTACCACTTAGGCAAAAGGGCACACTCCATCAACACCTGACTCTACGGGATGTGCTGCCAGTTGGACCAGAGGCCACTGACTCCCTCGCAGGACCCCTGAAGAAAGCCGTTCCAGCGTACAGCCTTCTGAGTGACTGCTTAGCGAGTGTGATGTATTGGAGTTAATTTTAGGCTTTGTATTCAACTAGTATAGCTATAGAAACCCTTGCACATTAAGCATTGATCTGCAAATCGGGCGCACCGTGTCTCACTGGTATCCACTGATCATTAAGCATCCAGTATCAACAGAGAGAAGAGGAGATAGGATCGCCAAGGTCTGCAACACTAGAATTCCTTCCTCCTTGTTACACACCAAAGCAGCTTGACTCCCCTGGCGCAGTCGCAGGAGCATATGAGGTTGTTTCTCCTCTGGGACACCGCTGACTGTTGCCTTGTTACGTGAAGCGATGGGGTGTGTTTGTTGCGGTGCTCAGGAACAGTCAGCCCCGGGTGTATCATTACATTAGTACAGTCTCAGCAGGTGGGGAATGCAAGAACAGCTCTTCTGACCTAGCACTGCCTTCCCTGTGCAACTCACCATTGAAACTGGCATCTCTGGAAGGACATAGCACCCCACCCTTGCTGAACCTCACTGACAGGAGCCACAAAGCAGTAGAACGAAGCAGTGTGAAATATTGTTTAGCGAGAGGCCAATATGCTTAAAAGTCACTTGATCCCTTTATGTGTCTTCTGATCTCCTCCCATCCTAAGAGGTCTGCCACATGCTCTTTTCTGTACTGAAAACTGCATGTGAAATGAGTGGTGCAGAGGTGCAATAGACACATGGCTGAAGAGCAGATCCTAGTTAATGCTGCATATACATGGTCCAATGGGATTAAGCACGTCCTCATCTACAAGCAGGAGTCTGGCACGGAACCTCCAGAACTGAAGACAAGGAGATATCTGTAAAGATGATCTGTGATGAATGGGTGCCTCTCTGGCAGGGCATGTCAGCAAATCCAGAAAGGAATCTGCTGAGAACAGGAAAATGCCTCGGTTCTAGGTGGAAAAAGAGGGAGTGAAGACAAAGTGCTGGGGCAGGAGAGAAGAAAACTTTGCAAAAGAGAAGTTTCATTTTTATTTTGTTGCATGTGCTGTAAGTGTGCATGTTTAAAGTAGACACCAGATACAGGATAAACTTTGCAATTCAGAGGAAAGTTCACTGTAAAATAGACTATTCCATTCTGGTAACAGGGCAGTAAAATGTCAAGCTGCCAGGGACATCTCTATAAAATCTTTCCTTCGCTTTTACTGGGCTACTGCTGTCAGCAACCAAGAGTCATAATCCCTTTCAGGTACAGTCTGTGCTTAGGATCAAGACACACCTGAATATTTGTGTTGGTTTGCATTCCAGATCAAGACTCCTCTCTTGCCAAAAAAAATGGCTACAGCAATGTTGCAGATGAAATATCAAATTCTTCAACGCAGTAAGGGCATTAAAAAGAAGCAACCACAGTACTAGATCAAACTGATATAGGTATCTTGGAAAAGCAGTTCAGAATGACACTACCCTGGATTAAATGTTCCACTGAAATTCTTCTAGTACCAAAAAAACCCCACAAATCCTGGCATTTTAAATTTCTAAGACTTTTTTCATCCAAAAAAGGTTCACAAAAGCTGAGCCTTGCAGAGTTTCCCCCAATGGCATTTGTATCAACCATACAGTGCAATGAGTTTATACTTTCCCTAATTATCTCCGAAGGCTGTGCCCAGGGACGTGTTCCTAGATAAGATAAGACTTCTTGCAGAGACTCACACACCACAGTTTCATCCATTTCACAAGATGACCACAATACTGCTACATCCATTGCCTTAGAATTAACATAGCTTCAGAAGGAGGACAACATTAATCTCCTGAGAAACAACCCACTAAACTGGTTTTGTTGTCAGGGCTTCGTTTGGTCCTGCTTCTTCTGCTAATTGCCAAGATACTACCTTCTTGAGACTGTGAATAATGAAAGACTTAAGCAATGGGCATTGCCTCCAGGTAGTAGAGTCCTCATTTCAGCTGATCCACGCTGCACATACCCTGTAATTTCAGTCACTATTTATTAGATTGCATTGAAAAAGCCAGTCATCTCATTGTCATGCGGCATGTACTCTCCAGCTAGCGTCAGAACGCTAGTCACAAGACAGCTGTAACTAGTCAAGGTCATCCAGATGGCCATAGGGAAATGAGGTCATTAAAACCTTTCCATTTCATAATTCAAATCACATGGAGCGCTCTCGCAACGTTTCCAAATGAAAAAATTTATTAAATGAGTCACAAATTAATTCTCCTTTTCCCCAACCACCAGTCCCACCATCCTTGGAAAGTTTATGGGAGAAAAAAATCAATTTTGGAAATTTAGGCTTCAGTCAACAGCTGCCCTTGTGGTGTTTTTCTAGGGCTCGGAGTTAATAGTCCAGGCTTCGCATGGTGGCAATGTTGCTGGCTAACCTGCGAGGCAAGCTTTTGGCTGTTTGCCTGTAGTCCTCCGGTTTGCTCTTCAACAGAGTTACAATGTTTTGTAGTGTCTTCAGTGGCTGAAGGCCGAGAGCATCCATCACATTTATCAGATAATCTACAAGATTGAAGGACAAAATGCATTTAAACAGGCAATGGTTACTATACCAAAGTCCCCAAAGAAGAGCCACATAAGAGAGAAGCCTTCATGGCAATCCTGTCCCAAAGCACTGCAGCAGACATCCTCTGTCCATCAGCACTGGCTCTGACTAATTCACAGCGCTTGAAAAGCAGCTGGAATCTAGCTATGCTGCCTCACTAGTATTTGGATCTTCAGTTACCGCTTTATGTGATCAATGGCTTTGGCCAGAGGAATGGGGCATGTGCTGCTACATTTCACTAACGGCACAGACTTCCTCAGGGCAATCATGCCCCGCTCAGTCACCAATGGCAGGGATAAGGAATCCAAACCACACCGAGAGAGATGCTCAGAACTGCAGCGATGATGGGGAATCTGCAGGTGGAGAAAGGCTGCCGGGGTAGGAGGGAGTCCCAGCACACTTCTTCAGTAACTGCAAGGGAATTAAGGATGGAGGGTAAGAGGGGCAGATGTTCAGTCTCACTGATCCAGTTCTTCTTTGGGCCTTCACGCAATGCCGGGGAAAGATTCCATCCGGATTCTCAGTTACACCAAACTCACTTCCAGTGCAGCTGAGGTGGGAGGAGACAAGGGTGGTTCTAAACCAGTTCCACAGACTGACTGGGGTAAAATCTCCTCCCAAAATAACTGAGCATAGCCACATGGCTGCTCTAACGTATGCAAGCTGGAATGGTTCCCTAGAGGGAGTACCACCAGCCCAGGAAGGCACTGTGCTCCAGCTCCATCCCCTTCACGCCTCACACTGCTTCCCCTTCGTGTGCCCAGGGGAAGGGGTAGAACAGGTCACAAAGCTATTCCTGCACTAGAGGAATTATAAGCTGCCTGTTTAAGGCAGCAGCACATCTCCTTGGCACTGCTAGAGAAGCACAAAGGGGAGTTAAGCAGGCTGAGGAGCTGGCCCTACAATTTATTTTTTAAAAGGTGCTTTAGGACTGATCTATTGCTAAGCACTCTGTAGGGCTCCTGGTTGATTTCTTCTACATTGGCTGAGCGGCTCTCTACCGCTAGCTATCTAGAGAGAATGCAGCCCAGCTGACGTAGATGAACACAACCCAGAGGCCTCCTAAATGACTTCGTGGAGCACTTCCCAGTAGACTTAACAAGACACACACTGAGGTTGGACATACTGCTGAGCAGCAAACTTCTGACCCACCACAGAACACCAGTGACTGGCTCCACGGAGATCCAGCCCTGCTTCCGAGTGGGAAGGTTTTCAGCAGTAACTGCAGAGCTGTAAAATAGGGGTATCTAGCATTCTCTGACAAGGAGGAGACTCCTTTTCCCTGCATACTTACAGCAAGGAACCACTCAAACCACTTCCCCACACTGGACTATGGGGTCACTCGGCAGGCACCAAGGGAGAAGACCCACATTGTGGTCATTTCATTACATGAGGTAACAGGAGAGGATTTAATCACTTCCCTGGACTGAAACCTTCTCCTCCTCTCTCCACCCCCTCCACACCTCCTGGAAAGGTCCAGCTTCTCCAAGTGTCCAGGAGACAAGTCTTGACTAAACAAAGCTGTCAGCGTTCTAACTCTGACCACACAGTTTATTTCTACAGCTGTTAGCTGACATTTCACTCAGAGTTGCTTGTGGCACTAAGGGCGTGCACCATACTGCAGCCCAAAAGTAGAGAATGATGGGCTTGGAGACGGAAACACTAATCAGCCATCTTAGCTTTCCCCTCCCCCCCAGTTAGCTGAAACTTGATTAAAAGTCTCAATATGCAAGACAGTGAGCAGCTTCTTTGTGAAGTTGAGCGCTCTGAACTCCCACAGAGCCCAGGAAAAATTGATAGCAAACAGCACCTCCTGGGAGGTTATTGGCACACTGCAGGATTGGGATGTAAGACAGTAAGATCTGCTAGGGAGAAGCAGCTCGCTACACCATGTATGTTGTGCACTTACCGATGTCCGTGGCAAGCTGCTTCGCTGAATGAAGGGTGAGCTCTGGAATCTGCAGGATTACTTCACAGTAGGTTTGCATTGTCGCTCTGGCGGTGGAACCTAGCCAGTAGTCGGCCATGTTGTCCAGCTCAGGTGACTCATCACCTGAACAGAAAGTTCTCATTAGCCATCAGAACCTTCCTCGCTTGTTTGCTCAGTCTGAGCGGGGTATGGATTTTGTGTTAGTTGTTAAAAGAAAAAATAGCTTAATGTACAACACTTTAAGATACTGGAACTTAGAAAGAGGAGGGGAGGGGGGGTTGACTGGTGCCAGCTCATTTCCTTGCTGGTAGCTGCTACATTGCATTAAAATGTAGATAAATATGCAACACTCTTTCCTCATGTTACTTGGCTTCGTTAAGCATCCCCAGGGATGTGAGGCAATCATGTGCAGCAGGGGGCTGGGCTCCAGCCAGCACTTTCTCTCTAATTCGGACACGGTCCACCCTAGGAGGACCCTCCAATGAGCAACAAAGGTCCCTGCTGAACATATGCATCCAATGCATCTTCTCCAGCATAGGGTGACCACACGTCCCCATAAAATGTGACCCTTTGTCCCACGTCCTAAGCCATTTCTCCTAATATTCAGGTAAAATTTAAAACTTAGTAATGAAATAGAAAATTAGTCAATTTCAGCTGTCTAATTTGTTAAACTCTTTCCCGACTGCATTCTATGTTATCTGCTGGGAATTTTGGTTTTTTGAGTAGTTTTCTGGTGTAACAATTTACCGTAGGGCTATGTAGTTTACATTACAGTTCCGAACCACAGTGTGTACCGTAGCACAAACTACACTGGTAGCATAACACCACGGGTATGCATACAGAGACTGCGCAGTTCTTTTCAGTTGCTAGCTAACCATCTTCAGCCGAAAACCTTGACATGGCAACAGCAAGTGAGGAAGAGCCAACTACCAAAAAACAAAAAAGAGTGCAGATACAGGACAGAATGGGAAAATATTTACACTTGGGTTTGGAAATCCTACGAGCGTGATTCAAGAGCCTTGTGTAAAGCAGGCAGGGAGGAATTTAGCATCTCCCATGGCGGTGAGTCCCATGTTAAGCATCATGGCGATTAAAAAATAAACAAAACACCAAGGCTCACAAGAGCAATACCCTGTTCTTGAATTTTTTAAGCAGGGCAAATAAATCCTTCAATACCCAGGTTACTGCGGCTGAGCTAATTCAAGTTTGCCACACTGTAGTCTATCTACACTCCTATCTCTTGTGTGACTGTGAACTTAAACTGGCACCTACTTTGTATCCAGATTCCATGACCGCAAAACACATCAGCTGTGGCCGGACTAAAGTGGAGGCATTGATCAAAAACGTGCTGTCGCTGCTCTCGACAGAATTTTTAAAAGACCTCAGCTAGCCAGATGGTCCCTATTTCTCAGTTGCTTCAGACACATCTAACAAGGGCACCATGAAAACTTACCCCTTATCACTGAAATACTGGACACCCAAACACGGGGCCCAAGACAAAATGCTAGACTTCTATAAGCAAAGCGAAGAGACTGCAGAGGTAATAAGCAACATTTTACTTGAAAAACCTGCAACACACAAACTAGACCCGAATGAAGTGTCTTCCTACTGTGCTGGTAATTCCAACAGGAATTACAGAAAGTGACAATCAGTGACCAGAACTTAAAAAAACAAAACCAAAGTATCTTGTCTGCAAACTGCCTGGCCCATGCTGCCCACAGCACCGTGACACGTTAGCAATACCCTGCTAACTGACATCGAGACAGTCATTTCAATAGTTCTGCTAGGAGTAGCAGCACTAAAGGAGATGCCACTTCACTGTGCAAGGTTCCAACACACTGGCTGAGTCTTTTCCCAGCTGTAAACTGGCTTGTAAATATGCAGCAGGCTGTTAAGAGCTACTTTGTTTCTCTGGGCAACAACCAGTGTCCAAAATCTCTATGGATGCTGTTCTGGAAAATGGTGAAGAAGGTGAGGGGCCTAGCAAAGTTGAGATTCTTCTGTTTTTCCTCCAGAATGTACTGAAATTCTTCAGTGACACTGTGCTCTGGAAAATAAGAGTGTGACAGCATACACTTCCCATACCTTAACCAGCATGTGAAATGTATGCCATAATGAATAATCTGAGAATTAAACTTCAGCAACAGAAGAATGACAAATTCTTCAGCTCCAAAATTGAAAAATGCATTAACTGAGATGCTGCCTGGTCGCTGCTGAATGCCTCCGAAAAGACTTCATGAACTTTTACGATGTGTTGATCCAATGTCTGTAAAAATGGTTTGATTTTTTGACAACTGGCTACTTGTTAAATACCCAATGCTTGAACATCAAAGTTAATAGGGAGTTTGAATACTGGGATCTGTCTGAGGACATGACCACTCTAAACCCACAGAAAACAGTGGATCTTGATCAGCTCTATGATGAGTATTATCAAAGTCATCAACTCCAAAGTTGGAACCTGGCAAATTCTCAGCACTTGAGACCAGAGTTACACAACTGAGAAACAAGGATGGTAGCACTGAATTCCTGAACATGACAAAGCTGATGTCATACGTACTCAGTACATCAGTCAGCATTGCATACATAGAGCGTGTATTTTCAGTCATGAATGTTGCATGGACTGATGTCCATAAGCAGCATAGACTTAGTGTGGTACGAAACCCTTGTCAAAATGAATTTCCAGATGAGTTGCAAGGACTTCCACAGCTTTGTGATTACCCAGAAACAAGTCATAATTATGGCAAAGTCGTCAAAGTGTGAGACTGGCTGCTGGCACGTCTGACAGCTATGCAAATTGTAACGTTGGTTTATTGACTGAATAAAAAACCACATCCTTTACCTGTTATTTTGTTTGGTGTACAAATAAATCTGTACGTTTAAATATGGATTATAATGACTTAGCATTAATTACCATTTTAAAGGAGTTTTAATGTGTAATTATACCTTGGTGAGCTATCAGATGAGAACGAGATAATAAAGATAAGATCAAACCAGTTTTTAATACATACAATGGGTTAATCATCAATTTACGTCTACAGCATATTGCAGAAGCAATGTTATATCGTAATTGTTAAGGATCTACATATACCATTATTATTAATACCAATGTTGTTTTACATGTTTATGTATGATATGGTATGTCACCCCACCCCGCCCCTATGTGTCTAAATATTTCACTGTTGCAATCTGGTCACCCGAGCTACGGGTGAGGTGTTTTAAAAGCTAATAAAACCCTTTAAAAAAAACATGCAAATACTTTAATGAGACAAAATCATTAACATCAAACGCTAACCACACATCGTATTCTCAGCAAGCAACAGGAGGAAAAAGTAAAGACCAGAATTATCAGACACAAATGAAAACGATTTGTTGTAGAAGAGTGAACACAGCTTTTGTAAAGTGAAATCATGCCTCACCAACCTATTAGAATTCTTTGAGGGAGTCAACAAACACGTGGACAAGGTGATCCAGTGGATATAGCGTACTTGACCTTCCAGACAGACTTTAACAAGGACCCTGACCAAAGGCTCTTAAGCAAAGTAAGCTGTCATGGAATAAAAGGAAAGGTCCTCTCATGGATCAATAACTGGTTAAAAGACAGGAAATAAAGAGTAAGAATTAATGGTCGGTATTCAGAATGGAGAGAGAGGATGGAGAGAATAGCGGTTGTCCCCCAGGGATCTGTACTGGGACCAGTGCTATACAACATATTCATAAATTATCTGGGAAAAGGGATAAACAGCAAGATAGCAAAGTTTAAAGATGATACAAAATTACTCAAGATAGTTAAGTCCAAAGCAGCGTTACAAAGGGATCTCACAAAACTGGGTGACTGGGCAATAAAATGGCAGGTGAAATTCACAGCTAATAAATGTAAAGTAAAGCACATTGGAAAACATAATCCAAACTATCCATACAAAATGATGGGGTCTAAATTAGCTGTTACTACTCAAGAAAGATCTTGTCACTGTGGATAGTTCTCTGAAAACATCTGCTCAATGTGCAGCAGCAGACAAGAAATATAACAGAATGTTAGATGCCATTAGGGAAAGGATAGTTAATAAGACAGAAAATACCATAATGCCACTATATAAATCAATGGTACACCCATGCCTTGAATCCTGCATGCAGTTCTGGTTGCCCCATCTCAAAAAAGATATATTGGAATTGGAAAAAGGAAAGAGATAGGCAAGAAAAATGATGGATGGTATGGAACTGCTTCCACATGAGGGAAGATTTATAATTTTCAGCTTGGAAAAAAGACCACTAAGGGGAGATATAATCGAGGTCTATAAAATCATGAATGGGGTGGAGAAAGTGAACCAGGAAGTGTTATTTATCCCATCATATAACACAAGAATGAGAGGTCACCAGATGAAATTAACAAGCAGCAGGTTTAAAATACACAAAAGGAAGTATTTCTTCACATAACACTCAGTCAACCTGTGGAACTAATTGCCAGGAGATGTTGTGATGGCCAAAATTATAACTGGGCTCAAAAAAGAATTAGATAAGAGGAAAGTAGGGAGAAGGTGAGAGCATGTGACAGAGTGCCACAAGCTTATTTAACAGTCAACCCCAGAGCAGGGTTATGGGGCCGGAAGGCAAGAGTGGGTACAATCTCTGACAGGCTGCGTATTGATGTTATTCAGAAGAGTCAACCGAAGCGATGAGCTTGTTTAAGTGTGACCCTCCCTGGCCTCATTTAATACTGTCGTTAATTATCATTCCTGGCACTCATGTAGTGCTGTTCACTCATGCAGTACAGGCTCTTTACAAAGCTGAGGGCGAAGTAGGGTTGTCCCCATTTTACAGAGACAGTGACTGAAGCAACCGGCCCAAGGTTGCACAATGAGTTAGTGGCTGAGCTGGGAACAGAACATAGGTCTCCTGCTTCCCCCAGTATCATCTCTCTACTTTTGTGTCGGTTTTGTGCTACTTATGTATGGCGTGATAGGGCTCAGAGCAGATGATCTTTAAATAGCTAGGCAGATGAGCCAAACAGTTTAGCCATGGACAGTGTTCCTGTCAAACTTCAGGGGTCTGGTGCCAGCCAGTGATCAGTGCTCATGATGGACACTTCCACACTGACAACACAGCTCTGAGAGGTTTCCACGGCTGTCACAAATAGCAAAGACTTAAAGCTAGGAATAAATGAACACGTTAAGTGCAGCTACCATAGTGATTTAACTCTACACCCAAAAGTAACTGCACAGCATTTCACAGGAACTCATACTGCTCGTGAGAAAGTTCCTAGAGCACCAACTAATGCATTGGCACATTAACAGGTTCTCATCTCTTCACACTCACCCCCCCCCATGTTTTGAAGGCTCGTCCCCCTTCAGAGCAACTTCCACCAATACAGACATCAACACAGCTTGAGCTAAAGCTTCTGGTTTCAGTGAAGATGCTGAAGTTTTCCTTATTACCTAGGGCCTCCTCGTGAGTTTTAGTGAGGGACAATTAGAAGGTCTAATTGTATGGTTATGCAGTAAGGTACCACATCAGCAGGGAAATCAAGCTCAAATGGCCTCATCCCTACAACTCAGATCTTTACAATGCTAAAAACACATGCTTTCCCCCAGACACCTCAGTCTTGTCCTACCTTGCTCTGGTGGATATGGCAGTTTTCCAGCATGTAATGCTAGTTCCAAAGCAGAATCTTCCTGAGTAACAAATGGCTCGAGATGAAGTGGGAGAGACATGATATATTGTCCAATCTAGGATAAAAAATAAAGGTCTGTAAGCATGACACTGAGTTATTAAGATTTGTGCATTAAGTGGGCACTTCACTGACTGGGACAAAATTAAGAGATTAATTCCCATCTACAAGGTCTGACTACCGAACAGGACAGCAGCTCATTGACATGCACTAGCACAGTGAGTGAACTCCTTCTCTCGCTGACCACTAATTCCCTTTTTTACAAACAAAGTTTATTTTCCAAGAGGTCAAGGCCCAGATACAGGAGGAACCCTGGCAAGAAAACCCTGTACAGAGATTCCCAGCAATAACATCCCTGACCCCTGCAGGCATTACTGGTGTTTCATTTTCTATGCAGGAATCTAACAGCCAGCTCTCAGTGAAATCAGGGAACAGGAGCTTAAGGATCAAGTTACATTAGAATAAGTTTTTAAATGGCACTTGTTGGTTTTTGGTCATGCAGCAACTTGGTTTTGAGGCCATCTGAGGAGAGTCTCACAGTCTCAATCTGTAAATCACACTCCCCTCTCAATCACAGGTTAAAGAGGGGCCTGGAAATCAGAACAAGCCCCAGGTGGCCTTCCTGGCCCTAGAAAGGCTCAAATTCCCTTTGATTCCTTACAGAACGTAACCTAATTGATGCCCTAGTGTGATTTTAAAATTGTACTCAGCTGCTGCCAAACAACCTGCACTCTCACCAATCCCATCATGCCCCCTCTCAGGCAGTCTGGTTACAAGCATTTGGTGGCCAGGTGTCCCCTCTCATTCTTCCTGCTACACTGCACAAGAACTGTGTGGGGTAACAGAAGCCTCCCAGATAGCTGAAGCTAAAAGTAAGGGGGAAATGACCCCAAATCTCAGCAGACCACCAACTCTTGGCATCGACATGCGGTGGGGAGAGGCTGCTTACAGAATGCCAACAGCAGAAATGAACTGACTACTTCCTATGGCCTCAGATCCTTCCCTCGGCTGCACAGCTGGGGCTCGTCCCTCAGGGACTATTCCTTATGCACGTCTTGAGAGTGAGACATGCAGAATGAGAGCAGCACATCACAGTGAAGAGTGGACATCCTCCTGTTTGCTCACTTGACCCCAAGTGTAATTTGACAATCAGCAGCCAGTCAGTCAGGACAATTCCCCAGCGTATCGGACTGATCTTTGTGCACTGGCACAGGCTTCAGAACCCCATCCCCCTTCCCATTTAGAGGAGATAATGAGAAGCAGCAGTTGGAAGAGATTAGAGAGCAATAATCAACCCTCCCTCGGCGAGCAAGGAGTAAACATACATAGCCAGCAGGGCCAACCAGCAAGAACTGTCCAGCTAGGTTCCCATCCCCCATTCACTCTTGGCATCCCAGTGTGACTGGAAAATTCTCTCTGCAGCAGAAAGGGAGACTGGAGAGGCTACCAGGGACTGACAGGGAAAAAGAGAGCAAGCTCGTTTTAAGTAAAAATTGACATCACCACCCCAGCATGCAGTGGGGGCTCCAGCCTTGTGGTCTGTGAGGACTCTGCTCTGAGTTAGCCTTTCCAAAAGCTGCGTTACTGGGGAAATGCTGAAAGATGCCTTTTCGATAGCTCCAACTAGTAAGCAGAGTGAGCTGAGGACTGTGGCAGAGTAACCCACCCCAGGACAAGTGTTAACACATCATGTAATACAACTCTAAACAGAGACGTCATTTTTCACCACCTTCCCTGGGCTCCCCAGAAACCTCAGGGCTTTCCTGGCACCTGGCACCCTCGATCCTGTTCCAAAAATTGTCTAAAATCCTCAGAGTGCTGGACAGAAATCCCAGGGGTGGGGGATCTGGACCAACAAACAACTACCCCTGCTCTCATACAAGGAACTCAAAACTGAACAAAAATAGTCTGACAGCCAAATTACATAGTCCCCCGAAATTCGATCGTTTGTGGAAACTATCACTACATGCTCTTACGTTGCTGATGTACTCCAGAGGAGTGAGACTGAAGTTTGGCAGGTCTTCTGTTAGTGTCTCACCAATGCCACCTGAGCTCCAGCCCTAAGAAGGAATAAAGCAGAGAACAAGTCAAAGCTCTCTTCAGTCAGCGTGAGTAGCAGCCACAGAGAAAGGATGTGGGGTCACAAATGAAACCATGGATTATGATGAAATGATTGCCAGTGGACTCCTAAAGAAACTAAAAACTGCTAAGGAAAGACCACCACCTCTAAAGCACTCCCCACACTTCCTTATACGTAGGTTGAAAGTAATTATTTCCACAGAAACATTGGAATCCTGCAGACACAAATCCCAGCAGATAATGCAATGGAGACAGATCAGTCAGGGCACTCCACTGAAGCAAGAGCACCATTCAAAGAAGAAAGTTTACAACTAAGAAAACAAAGATGTGAGGGCATCCAAGACAGATGGGAGATGAGGGCTTACTAGTCCCAGGCTCCCATAAAGTGTGGAAGGATATCCATGCCACGTTTTCCCACTAGCTATGCTGGATCAGTGGAATCAAAAAGTCGACTTACCTCCATTCTGGAAATCAGTAAGAGTTGCTGTTTGATTCGAAGAAAAACAGAGTCAAAAGCCAACTGGTGTGCTAGCTGGTTGAGGTGGGTAATGGCAGATCGAGATGCAGACAACAGGTTGTGGTTACTCGTACCTTTCTCCTAACACAGAAAGGAAGGGTTACATACAGATGCCACTAAGCTGGTCATAGGAGGCCTATGTCAAAATATTACAAAGAAAGGTTTTGATTGTGCTCAGCGTAAAGGACCCTTGCGCCACAAGGGCCAGGCACATTATCACTGGAGAGCACTGCCTCCCCTTTCTACTCAAGGCCCTTGGGGAGCAAAGTCAGGGAAGGGTGGCACCCTCCACACCAGCCAGCAGACCTGGCCAGGCACAGAGGGGAGCACACCTGTACCTGTTGAAAGGGTAGAAGAGCCACCACTGCAGTATGCACTCCCCACAAGAAACTGTGGTGGAGTCTTGGAGCTCCCACACAGCAGCAAGCCCTCACTAAACCCTGTGCAGTACAAACCAAAGCTTAACAGCCACAATCCAACCAAAAGATTTTCCCTAGTTCTGCCAAACTCCTTTGGCTATTTGCAGGAGGGGTTGGCAACAGCAGAGATTTTTATTGCACTTTGCCAGGCAATCACTAGAAGAAACCTTTTGCTCAGTAAAGCGATGAAGTTACAGAGAAGGAGGAGGAATACAAGCATGACCTTTAGCTGACTATGCTCAAAGGGCACAAGAAACTGACCTGCTGTGTGGAATCAAGAAACAGCCTTGCACAGAAAGTTGTTCAGAGAAGGCTGAATACAGAAAGGTGACTCTGTATTTCTACACAGGTCAAATGTGTAATATTAGGGTAGAGTTACATGAGTTATATGTACTGTAAGTACCAAAAAATTCAGAACACCCTGAGAAAATAAGGAAGACAGATCAAATAACCTTAGCTTTAATATAACCAACGATCTAATAAAGGCGCGCAGATGTAAATTCGATCAGAACTGGAGATAAAGGGAGTTGCTTTACCCTTCTCATAGATGCACGCATGAATGCACGTGCAGAATTACAGTTCAGGATGGGTACACCAGCACAGTGCAACTTGCTGAGAAAGTCCTGGCAAGACAATGACCAGCACTGGAGCTAGATATGGCCCTCAAACAAAAAATTTCCATTGCCTCTTGCCTTGGGACTTCTCATTGCTTCTCAGAGAGTGGGAGTGAGCCCGGTGCCTCACAGCTCCAGACATTTCGTTCTTATTGGGGCTGAATGTGTCTGGAGAATTTGGAATGCCCTCCCAATCAACAGGCTGCTGTTATGGATGCATGTGCCCAGGCAGTGGCCACAACTGCCAGATCTGCCCCAGCAGGAGGGTGCTCCCAGGCAGCCCTGCACTCCTACCTTTAGGGCGTGGAGTGTTTCCATGAGGCTGGCATGCTCAGAGGGAGCTTCCTTCAGGAGGTAATTGTATTCCTGCCAGGGGTTCTTGACTGAACTCTTCTTCTCTGCAGAGCTGGCATCTTGATAGCTAGACAAACTACAAGGGCTGTAGGAGTCCAACAGATATTTCCCAGCAGTGGATAAAACCCTGAAACCAACCAACATGACTAACAAAGTTACACGCAAACTTCACTGAACTTGGCTCTGGGTTGTGCCAAGTGAATTCCTGAGCTTCCTCCATGACCCCTGGCCCTGCCTGGAATCTCCCCCATGTCCCTGCTAAGAGGCCCCATCTCAGCATCATCAGCTTTACTGGCAAACAAGGCTCCAGCTGGAGAACTAAAAAAGAAAACAGAGTTAAGGGGCCCGTCCTCCACACAGTTTGACAAACAAGTTAAGCAGCCTCTACTGGGCCCTGTGGTTAGTGCACTATCCTGTTTCACACACCCCACCTCCCACAGTTGGTAGAAATGTTGCCATGTGTTGCTCTGTGAGGACCCCTATTCCAGCAGCCAATCTTGGAGCGTAAGTCCCAAAGGGAATCCTCCACGGGCAAAGAAACATCTCTGAGACACTGGGTGGCCATTCAACAACTCTATCTGCAGAAGAAACTTGCACCCACGCAGCAATGTGAGGACACTGTGCAGCTCCAGGATCTGCACGGACTCTAATAATAAGCTTGTAGCATGCCACAATCGTGCCCCAAAATCAAAATGGGAGACAACCCAACTGCAAAACCAGCCCTAGGTTTAAGAGATTCAGAGTTGGGGCACCCTCCGTAGAATGCGCCCTTGCCTAATCCCCCCGCCACACCCAAAAGTCACTCTTTGTACAATGCAAATGACATTCCTATTAGGTGGCGATTTACAGAACCTTCCTGGGATAAGCAGAAGCCTCAGCACCAGATGGGCATGCACCTTTTGCCTGGCCTGATTATTTTCCTAGCTCATGAATCTCTTGGATGTTACTAAGATGGCTCCTGACAGAGAAGTGACAGGATGCATATGGGCTTTGTCAATAAGCTGCTCATCAAAACTCCAGCAGAGGTTCCCAACAGCAGTGTCCGATAGAAACTTTACTGGCTGCATTTCCTGCCTTCCCGGGAACAGATGCAAGTATCTCAATTCCACAGAGCAAAGCATCTAAACTGTCCCACTCTGCCAGTGCATGCTCTTCTCTCTCTCTCTCTAACAGTCCCCCATTAGAAATCCCAGCTTCATTTTATAATCCCCTAATGTTTCAAGCTATTGCCTTTCCTATTTTCCTCCCTCCATTTTATAAGCCACAGTTACACATTTGGGTCTTGACAGGGGGAGATCTAGGTGGACAGGCTGTGTACATAAAATCACTCTACTTTTCCACTGCCATTATCAAAGTTCATTGGCTCTTGCATTCCTTCTGCGGCCTCCATGCAGACAGAGCATCTTGGTGTTTGATTTCTTTTAACCACATAGACACATATATGGCTTGCATGGTAACCCCAGCATTTCCTACCTGTTTGCTAGCTGCTGCTCAAAGTCCCCACACTGCCGAAGGAGTTCACCACAAGTAGCTATTATCCTAGGAGGGAACAAAACAAACCATGAACCTGGGATAAACAGCAAAAAGTTCCCAGACTCTCCCTCATACCATCTAGCCTTATTATGCAAGTCTCTTGGAATAAAATTCATTACTGTATGATCAGAGGGAGCTCTCTCCATGGTAGGAATTACTTTTTCGGCTTGGTAGTTAGCTCGATCATAGAAGATTATGGTTACTTGAGACCACAGGAGGTTATCTAATCCAACGCCCTGCTCAAAGCAGGACCAACCCCAACTAAATCATCTCAGCCAGGGATTTGTCAAGCCACACCTTAAAAACCACTAAGGATGCTCATTTCTTCACTCTTTCCTGTTGATGTCGCACTGCAGCCAGGTCTGCACTACACTCATTTCTGAAATATTGCCCACCCTGGCGAACACCAGGTCAGCTCCACTGGTGGGAGCCCTAGCAGCTGCTGCTATTTTAAATGATGTGTCTTGCTCTGAGCACAGTCAAGGTGCTTAAAATGCCAGCTGCCACTTACAGCTCAATCTTCACTAACACTCCCAGTAATTTAGGTGCCATGTAGACACAGCTCTATGTTCTGCTATCAGAACTCATGCAAATCTGAACTACCTGGGCCACATCAGAGCCACATTTGTCTGACAACAAACCAACTTTAAAGTAGATCATATTGGAGGCCTAGAACATGGAGAGTGTTCCTTCACTAGGCATTCAGATGTTTATGATCTCAGAGACATAGGACCCAGGGTTCCAACTGCCTCGGGGTTTGTTAGAGTTTTCAGAAATTATCACAGTGCCATCTCACTGAGGAGATGTTTTTAAACATGAAGAACAAAAATCCCTCTTGCAGTTTTGCAGCCTCTATCACCAATGTCCTTTCCTCCCCTTCTCCCCAAGCAACCTGGCTCTGAAGCAGCAGTCAAATTAGAAACACTACTTCCCACAATAGTGACACTATCACCACACAAGTTTGTTTGCATCAAAAGATGTCAGAGAACTTTCATTAAATTGTTGCCACAAAGAGACATTAGTTAATTTCAGCGCTACTCAAAACTGACGGAGTAAGGGTGGGCAAAGAGACTCAGAATTAGCCAAAAGTACAAAAAGGACAAGTCCCAAAACTGGCAAATGGGAGCAGGGATTCTTCATGCTTCTGAGACAATTCACAAGCAATGGAGAAAAAAGGAGCTAATACACCACAGCCCAGGAAAGCTCCTTTTAATAATGACATTTCCCCCCTTCCATTTTCAAGGAAAACCAGCTTGGACTCAGGACCAAATGCTAGCCGCCACTTTGTAAGATCCCTGTTCTCAGTATCTGCTGCACCATGAGCCTGGCTCACACGGTCACTTTACCGGATAGAGTTTTGGAATGCAGTCCAGTCTTCCTGGAAGAGGCAATCTGAAGGGAGATCATCCAGTTTGCACTTCTTTCTTATAGATTGCAAAGCACTAGTGAAGTCAGACACATACCTATGAAAAGAGATGGAGCAAAGAAAGGCAATGGAATAAGACCCCAGGCTACAATAGTGGCACTTGCTGAGCTGGTGTTTTAGTCTCAGACAAAGAACCAGATGCACTTTAACACAAAAAGGAGCACAAAGGTAGTATTCACTGCTCCAGCCCCCAACGTTGCCGGTTAGAGACCAGCAGTGCCAGATCCAGGCCTAACACAGAGAGTGAGGGGGTAGGGTGGAGCCTAGAGCACTAGTCAAAATAGCCGGAAGTACTAGTACGGCTCTGCATCGGGGTGACTAGGCTACTATTACACATGTATGAGCGGAGCACTTCTGTTGTCACTAGCGTTACTGCTCTCTTCTAGAGCAGATGAGCCAAATTCTGAGGCTATCACTGCTTTCATATCTCTTGTTCCCTCACCAAAGAGCAGTGCTCTGCTTTCACCTATCCACAGAACAGGGCTCTGCCCTCCTCCCTCCACAACAATAATGCATTGATGCCAAGGCTTAGTTTATGTAGGGTTAGCAGCTGGCCTGACCCAGGGAAAAAAGGATAAGTAGAGGAGATCAGTACTGGAAAGCTGCCTTAAATGGGACTGTGTAATAAATGGAATAGGGCAAAAATACATTACAGTATATACTTGTTTGCAGCAGCTGCTTGTAACTGCAACCACTGCTTATGAGCAACATTGCCCCTGGGAACTCTCCCCTTACTGGCAACTGGCAACACTCCCTGTAACAGCAACAGCCACTTAGGAGCCACATAGCAAAAGGGCACGGATATGTTGCTACTATTGAGCATCTACTGTACCTCCAATTAGTGCCACTCTCATTATTCTAAAGGAGAGAGATGCAGCAAATACTGTAAATGAAAGGTCACTTTACACCTCAGAAAAGTGCATTTCCCACTGAGGTTTATGCTCACCAGCCTAGCACGCTGCTCTTCTATTAAGCCCGCTCAGAAGTGGGTCTTTCCCAGAAGTGCTTTTATGCATTTTATCAATGAAAACTCTGCCCAACTGCAGCTCTGAGGAGCTTTACTTCCAATTGTGGTTGACTTCCACTTTTCATCGAAAGCAACAAATTGAGGAGTCTTTATTGGCTGAGCTGAATGGCAGAGTGGAAGATCACAAGGAGAGGATTATGCTAAACACTAGCTGTGTCTATAGAAACGGGGCTGGGCTCTCCCCCATGGCATTCAGAGCCACCTGCTGAACACTCGCTCACCCTCCAGGGATATGCACATTAGTAAGACAGAAAATGCTTTACTTTGTGAAGAGAGCTTTCAGCGCTTTGAGCAGCCCACGCAGGCCCAGCCCATCAGTGAGTTTAAGGCAGTTGTCGACGGCTCCGGAAGCTAGACTGAAGAGTTTGTTCACCGAGTGGCTCAGTTCCTGGACACAGTCAATTACTTCCCAATGCTCCTGGACAACAAAAAATGCACAGGTTGATCCCAACCCTTCTTCAGCAAGCGTCCCTACAGTAACCACATCGTACCATGTCTTTCTACTGCTGACAAGAATATAAGCTATAGTTGCTGTAATAGCCAGATGGGAAAGGAGGATACTTAACACAACAGACATATGTTCCCTTCAACATCTAATTGTTGTGTGGAGTGCATTTAGAGATAACTGTCTCCTTTGTTTTCATCCTCCTACACAGTGATAGCAAATAAAAGTCAGGTTGCTCTCTCCTACTCTCATCACTGCCTCCAGACAAAAACACTGACTCAACCTTCCTATAGGATGGTGTTTCTCAGCATTTCTGTACTGGTGACCCCCTTTGGGCTTAAAAAAAAATTCCAATTCTCCACCTAAGCCAGGGCCTGAGCTTCACCATCTGGCACTAAGCCATGTAACCCAGCTTTGCAGGGCCCCCCTGTGGTGTGGCGCCCTTGACAACTGCCCTGCTTGCCAACTCCTAACATCAGCCCAGCACTTGCGACCGCCCTAAACCTGACCCCCAGTTGAGAAATACTACTATAGGAGATTCTTCTAAAAGGAAATTCCTGGTCCTTCACCCACCCACTCTCTCTATGGTAAAAAAGCCACAGAGGAGACAGGAACGCACATAGCTAGTCTCTGTAACCATCTGTCACTGTTACTCCATCCTCCCTGCAGTGGTTTAGTGTATCAACTTGCAGCATCAGAATTTGGGGCAGGGCCAGTCTTCTAGTCTGTGCAGGGCCTAGCACAGTACCCCACCTCCACTCCTCCTGACTGAAGGACACACATGCAAAAGGTTAAAAGACAAGGCAATCTCAGATTTGATCAACAGGTTTTCTTCCTTGTTTCTAATAGCCTCTTGGAGGCTTGAAGCTGGTTCTATACTTATCACAAAGGTTTCACCTACATCAGATGCATGAAGCACCAGTCACTGGGGGACTGCCCATGAGCAGGCAAAGCTGCTGGAATTAATTTTATTTCTTAAGTGAAAAAAGCAGTGTTTAATTAAAACAAAGATATCAAAGGAAATTGAAAATTGAAAATGCTAGCCAAAATCTAGGGTCCAACCACTCTCACTTATAAATATCAGCCTCCAATTACCTGCTGATTACTACTGTACAGAGGGAGTATGATATGTACTTTACCAAGGGCACTGCACTGATCTGGATGAGGAGATTTTCTTCTTCCAGGTCTCCATACTGCAGCTGGTAGGGCTTGTATGGACCATACACTACTTCCACCAGTTCCATCACTTTTACCAGGTTATGCTCTTCTACAAGGAATCAGAAGTTAGTTTACAAAGAAATAAACGCACTGCTAAAAGGTGGCCTTAAAGCAACATGTTAGACTCTTTCAATGAGTTGTGCTTATTGACAGCCACTGTCATGTGCACATATCCGCTGGAGCTTTGCCTAACAGCTTTAAAGCTGAACTGCAGGCTTTTTAAACAAAGGGGGATATCGCCACTATCTGCTCCTTAATACACAGGTGTTCTATTTCAACCAGCACTTCAGGAAATCATTAAGCCACATTCCTGGCTGCTCAAGAACCAGGAGCCACCAGACTTGCAGCCAGCTATCGCCCATCCCTGCCTGCACAATCCGAGATGAAGTAAGGAATCTGAGGAACAAGTGACTTGTGCCTGCCTAAAGAGGACACACTCTCACTTGATATCCCATCATTGGTTCTAAAAAGAAACCATTCAGCCTTCGGCCATATCTAAAATAAATGACGCAACTCATTTCATGTAGGTTACTTACACAGCCATGGTCGCTATTGACCTGCCCTGAGTGTGAACCAGTTGACCTAATACCCCATTGCCAATCTGTCGAGTCACCCAATTCTTGAGATGCTTCTGCTTTTAGAGCATGCCACCTTGTTGCAGGGTGATATGCAAATAAAGAATGAAACTTTATTCTGTTCCCTATTCTATCATCTTACAGACTTTGGCCTCTTCTCTCCAAGTACCTTCTATACAATTTATGGTATTTATTACCTACCCCAATTAAGCCAGACCAGTATGCGGCAAGTGCCTATTAAGAGTGCATAATGACTTCCAAGGAAAAGCAGAACACAAGGACAGAACAACAGCCACACTTCCTGGAATGGCAGAGTGATTATCATTAAATGTAATCTACTAAAACTGGGTTTAAATAACTGAGGAGCATGATACAAAGAACACACAGGCAGGAAATGCAGTGTTAAAGATAACCCATCAACTCTCTCTTTGAAGAGACTGCCAAATTAAGATAAACCTATAAAGATTCATAAATTAAAACTGTGATAAACCTATATTATAATATGGTCTCATTACTATTAACTTGCTTTTCTTCCTCCCTTACCGCCAAAGGTTTGCAAAAACCACTCATGTATTTCTGTCTAAAATTAGACTGCAAATGTTTTGGGGCTAGGAGAGGGTCTTTAATTTCTTCTGAGTGGCACAATTTTAGGCACTAGACAAAAACATGCTTCAGAAGTAATAAAGTTTGGCCCAGCATTTTAATTAGTTAAAACACGGTTTTCATAAAACCTAAGACCAACAGAATGGTTTTCACAATTTTTTTAAACTCCAGTGAAAACCATTTTTAAGCAAACTTTCCCTTGCAGTGTTTGAGAGAGCAAATGATTAGGAGAACTTCTGTTTAGAGGGGTGAGGTCTAAAGAACTCCTGAGCTTCTATTGCCATGTGACCTCAGACAAGGCAAGTTTCTTCAGAATCCATTTCCCCATTTACAAAACAGGAAAGAAATCGATCCACCTTACAGGGATGTTGTAATTCACATGCACAAATGTTTGTAAAAAAGGAAAGTGCTAAATATTATTTACACAAGGTCGCAAAGTAGTATCCGAATAGCTCTGCTTCAGTAAACATGGCCAGGATTGCGTCAATATATTTGAGGTAAGTTAAATATATATTTCAGTACAAACATTATGTAAACAGTAAATACTGCAGATTAAATCCAAATCTATTGTTGTAGCCACTTCCATGGGGGGCGGGGTGGAAGCAGAACCCAAAGGCTTTACAGAGGGTTACACAAGAACACACTGTAAAGAGAGAGAACATGCAAAGTAACAGTCCCTACTTAAGTTAGACAGCATTGCTACTTCCAGGCCTCTTGCAAAGTGGGTTGTGGTGTCATAAAGCTCCAACAGCTTATTTAGTTTGGTTTCCTGGCTGGCTCTCTCCATTGTGGTGCTGAGGCAGACGGGGATTGAAGGCACCAAGGCACCGAGTGTTTGGATCAGCAGCACAGTCACAATTTCATGGGGGTTCTTAAAAACCTGCATGAACAAGAAAGCTGTTAGCAGGAGCACTTTATCAGAAGCAGCCCACTGCTTCTGTGTAAACTGCGCCCCAGAGTAGGACCCCCACACTCCACCACTTTAGCAGGGGCACCAGCCCGAGCACCAGCAGAACAATCTAGTCAACAGATGCCCCAGGAAACAATGCACAAAGAAGAGACTAAACTGCCCCAAAGATTAAACTTAAATTATGTTCATTCAGAGGCAATTTGTGGCACACCAAGAACACTGCACTCAGAGCACTGACAGATCAGTGGATCCTTACTAGGCATGTGCAAGCCCAACTAACACTAACGGGAGTGCATCTGAAAACTCACAAACGTTACCAGACAAAAAGAAGGTCCAGATAAGATTTCAGGGACCTTGCTGACTCGGCATGCAGGAGAGATTGCATGAAAGCAGAGTTAATCACTGTCACTTAAAAAGCCCAGTCGAGGACAGCTCTTTATCTAAAGCAGCAGAGATTCTATGAGGTTGAGCAGAGGCTGGACCCAAAGGTGGACAAGCAGGCAATGGAGTGGAGTAACAACAAAGTAGAGAGCAGTTCTACCTTAAAACAGAATTTAAACAGGCACCTTTGAAAGATGTAGGGAAATGGGATAAAGAATCCCCTGACTAAGCAGTTAGGCGACTGATCAGAGCTGAGAGTTGGGAAGCACTACATTCTAGCCCGAGAGAGAACATAATCAGCTGAGAAATGGCATTCTTAGATCAGCACAAGGCCAGCTTCACATTCACATCCTTCACCCACATCTTTGTATGCAGTAGCTTTTATCAACTACGCTTCTGACTGACTGGTCAACTATTCCCTCTAGGTACTTATACAGCCCCCACCATTAAACATATATACCCAATATACAGCTTACAGCACTAAGACCCTGGATAGCAAGTAGAACCAGAAAGAAAAAATGGTTTTCCTAGCAGAGGCAGTGCAGGAGGGCAAGAGAGAAAAACCCTGGGCAACACGAGCTTTGGCCCACATGGCAAGGCCCCTCACAATACCCATGCCCTAGAGGATACGCTAGTGAATAAGCCAACATCTGAACTGAGATTCACAACTAATTGTTATGCAGGGGAAAAACCAAAGACATTATTTCAAGGAAAGGTTGGGTATCCTTGAAGGAAAGGCCTCAGTCCTTGTTACAGCTTCATAGCCATAACATAACGCTCTCCCTTGCCCTTCATGGGTGAAAACTCTGATGGGCTCAGCAACGACTGACACAATTTGTTAGGTTAAATGAAGAGAGGCTTACCATCTTTTGGGTCAGATGTAAGTATGATAAGCTTTGCATTTACAAATTCAAATGCGTTTGTTAGTACTGCACAATCCTGAGGGGTTCCAGCAGGTGTCCCCACAGAATTCTCACAGAAAACACCAGAGATCAGTCAAGCAATCCCTCCAGGGCCTCCTCTGGGACAGGCGATAATGAAATTCAGGTATTTCAAATGTTTTGCAACAGAACAAAATGCAACACTGACAAATTAGATTTCATGTACAATACAGATGAAAGAGATAGAGCAGCTTCAACAGCTGCAACGCAGAGATATTGCCACTGGTCTGAAGTCAAACACTCAATCTTTCTGTGACAGCAGATGAGCTAGATCCTGAAAGCAAGTTCCAAGACTTTAATGAAGACACCCAAAATAAGACAGAGAGCTGGTCAATTATTCCGAGCCTTGTGGGAATTTGCAGGCTGTGTTCCCACGCGTTGCTCTGATTTTAACTGGTAACAACTGTACCTGCATGACCCACTGGAGTTGTGAGTGCCATGTTCCAAGCAGAGTGTCATACAATTCAGTCAGCTGCCGATTTAAACTTAAGTCGCTTTGGCAAAGATCCTGCCAGACTGCCACGAGCTGCACCTGCAGGAGGAATAAAAGTCATATGGCTATAGAACTGGACCTTGTTAACTCAAACAGACACATGCCATTGAAACTGCTTTTCCTTAAAGGCAGCACCCCTCAGATTTGAACATACCACCTTACTATAATTCAGCATCCAATGGGACTCAGACTTTAAAACATGAGGCTAAAGGCTTCTTGGCTTATCCAAAGATTTAATTAACCTTGGTATTTTGCTCATAAATGAGGCTGAAACCAATACTACCCCATAACTGCTGAAATATTTGGCAGGCCCCAGCCCTGAAGCTAATCCTCACTAGTCCCCCTGAGAAGAGAGTTTTGGAGGATCAGGTTAAGGTCAATGAACCGTCCTGAATTCCAATCCTATCTGAAGAGAGTTACCATAATTCAACAGTAGCAAGTTACAACAAAATTTGTAACTGCCAGAAACCAAAAAAGAAAAACAAACATGCAAACACCTTCTCATGGCACAAAGGGAAGCCTCTTGGGATGCAAAAGTACATTTCTCATTTGGCCCCTTGCTGCTGTTGGAAGGCATAGAAAGACTCCTTTGGAGAGTGATTCCCAAAACCCCCAAGTGGGAAATAATCACAGCCAGAAAAGCCAGGAAAAGACTCAGGTGGATGAAATGTGGATGAGAACAGGCTCCACCCCAGTTTAAACTGGGCAAGTGAAACTACCAAAGTGGCAGCTCCCCACAGCTAAATTGAGCAATTATCCCAAATTAAAACATGACCATGACAGAGACTAGATACCTTGTGACATTTGTAGTAATAAGCGAGGAGTTGGGGCATCCGATCAATTTCAGAGAAGACTTTCACAAACACTTTTGCCTGATCTAAATACAACAAACACAGAACATCAGTTAACAGGTCACCCTCCTAACTTGTGTGATAGAGGTACTGCCCTGAGCAAAACAAGTCCCCTGGACAAAGAAGGAGAATCCATCCTCTTCAGTTGAGAGAAGAGCCTGGATCCAGTGCTTAGGATGTAGTATCACAGTACATGAAGGAAGTGACAAGAATTCTGTGTGTTCCTTTCCCTTCACCAAGGAGGGCAGCTGCCCCCTAATCCATGGCCACAGACATTCCAGAGTGGGTAATAATGTGGGGAAGGAAGAGTTTTCAACTTCCCTTGGGAAAACATTTCTAACTTCACACCCTCGGTAACAGTAGTGAATCCTCTAAAGAATAGGTGCTTTCTTCAGATAGTTAGTGTCCTCCAGACCAGAGCACACCTCAGCAGGTCCAAACCGCACTGCTCAGTTTTGCCTTCTCTACCCCAAAATGCGAATATCCCAATTAGCTGTCTCTTCACCTTGACTAAATGACCCAGCTACTGCTTACTCGAAGTCAGAAAGTTCAGGCCCCTGCTTCCTTTGCATTCCTGGAGAAGTGGTGAAGCCTTTGCCCACAGAACACAAATGGGTTCAGAGATACTAGTAATGATATATTTAGGATTTGCTTGCAGTGCCCAGATGGCCTGTAAATCTGACACAGTAGGATTGCTCTACAGCAGTACAAAGGGGAGCAAAGTGCCTCCCCTCCTCTCCCACAGACACATTTGCTGTCATGTTCCTATCTACAGGGTCAAATTTAAGCAAGAAATCTGCCTCAGAAGAACATCTGAAATACTATCAACAAAAAGGAAAAGTATGTTTGCCAGCTGCTCCAGAGGAAATATTAAAATATTAAAACTGAGCCAGAACATCTTGAATAACCAAACCAAGCAATGGATCCATGTCCAGTACAGAAGCGCCACCTACTGTCAGTTTCCTACCACAGCTAAATAGTATACCTGCTAGAAAACTCAGATGGGGCACATTAACATCATGCTGCTTCTAGGGCCCAGGCTACACTTACGTTCCGGATTCAGCAGCAGTCGATGGGAGATACACGTGACATAAATAATTTGCGTATCTCCTGCTGACTTCGCTGCGTCTCCTCTGCACGCCATCCACACTGTGCTGCATCGAAGGGAACGCTGTTCCCTTCGACACAGTGCTATGCCACTTACCGGGGTGGTTTTCCTACATCAATTGCTGGATCGACTGACCACTTAGTCGATCCAGAGACATGAACTGACAGCGGCGAATTTGCCAAGGTCAGTGTAGATCCAGCCTAGGCGGCTTTTTCTTTGGAGGTTTCGTTATAAGTGGGAGAAAACATCAGTGTGTGTCCTGCATCTGCCTGCAAAAGGGCCATAAAGCCCAAGAGCAGCAACAAGACAGACAGGGTGAAGAACTTACAGAAACAGAGCTAGTGTGATGGACAGGAAAGCCAGAAAGAGAGAGTGAAGGGAAATGAAAGGAGAAAAGTAAAGAGAGTAAAAGAAAAAAAAAAAAGGAAGAGTGTGGAAAAGAATCAGTGTTTTCATGAAGAACACAAGTGTATGAATTGTTCATATTTACCTCTTCCCTCCTCCCTCTGCTTGTCTCACTCACTACATCTTATCCTAAATTAGAAAATAAGCTCTTTGGGGCATGAACTGTCTCAGTCTGTGTTTGTGCAGCCGAATAGCACCTGATCCTAATGGGGGTCTCTAGGCGCTGATATACAAATAATAATGTTTCCCAGGCAAATTACTGACAGTGTAAGGATGGAGAAAGGGAGCAAGGCCAGAACAAAAACCCCAAACCATTTTAGAACTTCTGCCCTTGTTTAGAAAGCAACTTTTACAAGGCAATAGAGTGACAGCACTTCCCAGTGAATTTACCCAATGGTTACAGCATCAAGCTACACTACATATGCTCAGCAGCACTTTGATATAGCAACTACGGGGGTCTTAAATACCCTCAGGAAACATTTCCCAACCTGAATCACATCCAGAGGAAAATATGGTTGAGACTATGGGAGCAGCCAATACGGACTGGGCTGCAGGCTGCTGTTCCATGCATCTCTTTTCATTTGGCTCTGGCAAAAAGGGCAGGTAATCTGGCCCCAGAGAGACCCAATGGGTACATTCCCACCCCAGGTGGCAGTTAGCTCTCTGGTGAGCAAAACACAAACAGAATAGAAATGGAACACAGAAGATAAGAAGGAAAGAAAGGACAGGGACAGAAATGAAGTAAAGGACAAATGAAGAATAGGAGAAATGGTAGGAGATGTGCAAGTCTTGGCAGAAAGGGGCACCAATCTGCCAGTCCATTGCAAAGGGGGCTCCAACAACTGTATTCGGAACACCATGACTCACTCTCCTGAAGGCTGCACCTGTATATAAATACCTCTACACTGAAGACAAGGGAAACTAAGAGAACTGTACTGACCTACAGACTGAGCATTGAAAGTGGCCACTATCTGAGGGCTGGCCATGGCCTCTAGCCGGTTCTTCAAAGCCTCAAGGTGCACGCATTTCTCAGAGTAGTCCGGAGTGTCCACAAGCATCGCCAGGCTGTTCTGCATGCCTGTTAACTTGGCAGAGATGACAGACACATCCTGCCACCAAAGAAAGTTACGGGGTTACTTAACACAATATCAAAAATGTCAAGTCCTAAGCGCCACACTGGTATCTGGGAAACAGAGGCATATTTTCCTTTTAAAGGTGACCTGAAGGGATTTGTTTATGATTGACAATTTTCATGCCTGTGTCTTTTTCAAGCAGATACCTACCTGTGTTTTAAAAGTTTCCTCAATATCTGCACTCAGCGTGCTCCACTTATCTGCTTCCTGGAGGGACTCAGCTGCCAGCTGCATTCTGGATTTCACTCGATCAAGTTCTACCAGGACCTGAAACAGAGAGCTGCCTATCAGAATTGGGGTCAAATGGCCCAGGTGCTTGACTTGGTGGGGGTGTGGTGGACAGGTCAAGAATCTGGGTGACAGCAATTTCAGGAGGAAGTTGGCTAAAATCAATTTGAGAGGTTTACACAGAAGGGGATAATCTCACCAAGGAGCTGAAGAAATTAACATTGATTTTTCAGTTGAACCAATTGATGTGCATCAGCAGCAGGGACTGGAGTTTATTAGGAGGAATGTTGCTCTACACCCACCTCTAAATAATAACATGTATATGTGAACCGAGGAGTAGGGGGCTGAGCTCTAATGGCAGCTGAAGCTGCAGAAACAACTTGCAAACCAGCCCTGCAAAGATTTGCAGTACTGTAGGTAAACCATCAGCCCCTCTGCTTGTGCAGCTCTCTCCCGAATCATTGTAAGAAAACAAGCGCATAAACTGTATTTGAATTCTGGATTCAATATAATCAGCACCCATTTTATTTGGAAAATGCAAAGCAACTATATAGCATGGTATTAATACAACACCACCAATAAGCTCAGACAATCAAGGCTGCTGCATGTTGGTGTCTCTCATGAAAGATGGATCACTGCCATCCAAGGAAAGCTCATGACAGATCTGATCACAGCTACAGTAGCTCTAGCTTCTGGGTTGCTAACATCTGTCTTGGTGGGATGCTGCACTAGCCTTTCGCTTCTTAAGTACACAGTGCTCAGTGCATGGCGGAGTTAACAAGGAAAATGCTTTTGGGGACGTCAGCCTAGTTTCCCATTTGTCCATGTTACAAAACCATCACACAGCATCATTCTCTGCTTAAGAGAGGCTTTGGACATGAACATCAGGGTATTGCAGCACAGGACCAAGGCACAATCTGCTATCTGTGGGAAAGTTTGCAAAGCATCTGCCCATGCTCCCTCCCACTCTAGACAGTTCTATTAGTGCTTATTAAATTGAAGAACTATCATTCATTCACAATGAGAAAAAAAGTCAGTATCTCCAGAAGTTTTTACTTCTTCAAAGGCACCTCAAACACGAAGCAGCCAACAGGGTATCAAACTGTTGAACAGTAGTTGAATGTAGTTCAGAAAAGCTACCAGACTGTAAAAGCTTTAAGTGAAGTTCTGATTGAAAAAAGCATAGAGATTGCTTGCATCCAGGATCTCAGCCTCAGAACTTGCTGAAGTGCAACAGGATGACAGTAGCAACTTAAAAGCAAACAATATCAGAGCAGGTATCAGTCTCCCTTCCCTGTCAGTTCAAGCTGATGCACAGGGACTCCGAGATTATTTAGATTTGGAATTGCAAAAACCAAAACAGAGTCTACAAGTTCATTCAACCTCAGTAACTTTGGCAACTACAGTAAATCTGAAAACCCAATGCAAACATTTAGTAAGAAGTTACCTGCATTGACTGAGCTGTGTCCTCTTCAAATTTCTTAATGTCCTCCTTAACAAGGATCATTTGTTCCTTCAGGAAAGTTGCCTCCTGTTTCAAGGCTTCCACATCCCGCAAGACTCTGGGCATGTTCTGGAGCGCCTGGTGGCTTGTTTCTATAGAAACAAATAGCAATGGAATGACAAGGGACTCAACCATTTACACAGAAGAACAAACTTTGTAAGAAGCATGGTGTCCAACGAGTCTTCATTGTTACATTCAAGCTTAATACTCTTAATAAGATCATCCAGATCTGGAATAGCAGGGCATGCTGCATAGTAGGGACTATTCCCCAGGGAGTGTGGCAAATGCCTACCACCATAAATAAATAATACCAAGGACAAAGTGTGTAAAGCAATGCCGGCAAGGGACTGGAGGGAAGGCATGAGAAGATGGAAGAACTGGGCTGAAATAACAGAAGTTACTGCAGGTTAGGACTAGCGCTGAGTGGGAAATGGTTTTTTTGACCTGTGACGTTTCAAATTTTTTCAAACTAATAATCTAAAAAAAATTGGGTCAGGTCAATTGAAACGGTTCATTTCAATATTGACCTTTTTAAAAAAAAACATGCACACGCTTTTTTTAGTGTAAATTATATTTGAAAAGAAAAGTTGTTTCAGACTGAAAAACAAAACTTCTCTTTCCAAAACGGGACGTTTCAACCATTTCAAAAAAGAATTCACAAACCGTTTTCAAATCGGGAGGTTTGCCAAAACCGACCCTGCCCCGCAAGCGATTAGGGTTTCCATGAATCCATGTTTTTGACAGGAACAACGGGGCTGGAAAATTCCCCAGCGGTTCCGCTGCGGACTGCAGGGGCGGCTGGCCGGGCCCCGGCAAGCAGACGCGGGCGCGGCGCGGCGCCAGGCGCAGCTAGCGGGTCGCAGCACCTCCGCTGCCGCGGGAGGCAGCCTGTGCCGGCGCGGCGCACGGAACGGCGGCGGTCGCTCACCCTCCACCGCGTTGTTCACCTCCTGGATGAAGAGCTGTAACTTCATCACCAAGGTCGCCGCGTGCGCATCCGCCTTGCCCGGGCCGTCCTGCTGCTGCGCCGCGCGGAAGGCCCCGTTCACCCAGCGCTTCACCTCGAAGTCGGCCGCCAGGAACCTGGAGAAATCCATGGCGGCTCCGCCGGGCGCGCCTCAC